>JABWUW010000042.1:826961-1224181 GCA_019426095.1 Ganoderma lucidum
GGGATTTGGGGGTCCGACGATGACCGACCCCATCGGAAAATCGAAGTGAGCTGGATATGACGAGTTGCCCCCCCATCGCCCAAGGAAGTCTGATCTTATCAGGAAAGCCCTTATCGGGACCTTGTCTCCCCATATCGGACTTACGTCAGACTGATGAGATAATTGTCAGAGATATCATTGTGATCCCCCTTGATCATCGCTTATAAGACCGCTGTCTAGATGAAAAACCCCGCCATTGTTTATGAGGTACGATCACGATGAAGAGAGCTACAATATTTAAAGGGCTGTCGGAGTGCGTGGGGAGCTCAGCTACGTGCTTGAAATTGTAAGAGGCGAACGACATTCTTCGGCGGTATGGTCATATAAGCGCATGCCACAGCCACCAGATGGTTTGACCTGGACTTGACACTGCGGAGGATGGACGTCGTGCAGGTTGATATGGGGGCGAACTCACCTTCACACTTCACAGGGTATACCAGTCGTCTCGACGTGGTATGCACATATATTCAAAGTGTCTAGTGTGTCTCATTAACAACCTCGCGTTGGCCTTATGTTAGGTCCACTTCGTGAAGGCTGCTCTAAATATCAACTGAAATTAGAACATTGTGAGGGATTTCATGTAGATATTTACTTATAATCTACATGCGTGGATCATCTTAGCGATTATTATGCTGGAGGAATGGATGTGCTTCTCTTCAACCTAAGTAGGGCCGTCCTGAACGTTTACTAGGCACATGTTGGTAGCCTCCGAGCCGTGCACACATTGGAGTCATGATATAGTAGTAGAAGCAATAATGGAGGAGCATGCGTGAAAGCAAACTGAGACTAAACTTAGATGTGCTTAGAAACAAAGCGGCCCTATTCTTTCCAATATAGAGCGGATGACCCATTCCTGGCCATGGTTACAACCTTACGCCCCCATCGACGTAGATCCCGAAGCGCGGGTCTGGGAAGTAGCCGCGGAGGTGCAGGGCGGAGACGACCTCGACGAGCACCTCGATGCCGGAGCGCGCGGTGTCGAGCTGCCGCCCGCCATGGTTCGAGAGCACGATGCCCTGCACGCCCGCCTCGTACGCAAGGACCGCGTCTTCGGCGGAGCCGATGCCTTTCAGGATGATCGGCACTGGCGAGTGCGGTTGGTCAGTATATATGCGGAGGCGGGGAGCGTGGGGCACGCACTCTTCGTGATGCTCCTGAACCAGGGAATGTCCTTCCACGACAGGCTGGGGTCGATGAATGACTGCGGGTGGGGAAGGCGCACGGCGTCAACGTGGAAACTTCCTAGAGCGCGCAAGTACAACCACTCGAAGGACTCACGCTGATCGCGCGCGCGACACCCTGGTCCTTCTTGACGTCCTGGCCCTTCTGCACCTCTGCGCCGGCGTCCACGTCGACGACCTTCATGCGCATGTCCTTCTCGCGGCGGCCCAGCTGCGGCGCGTCGACGGTGATGAACAGCCCCTTCACGCCGCGCGCCTCCGCGTGCTGCACGTACTTGCGCGTGATCTCCCGGTCCCGGTTCACGTACAGCTGCAGGAAAAACGTCTGGCCCGGCGCCGCCGTGTCCAGGATGTCATCAAATGCGCATGATGCGAGCGTCGCGATCTGATTTTGGGTGCGCGGAAAGGGGCCGGGGGGGATGGGATGTCAGCGTCCATGGTTATCGCGCGAGAGGGAGAAGGGAGGACCGGGACAAACCATTTGGATGACGCCGGTCTTCGCAGCGGCGCGCGTCAGCGTGAGCTCGCCCTCAGGGTGGCCAAGCTTGCCAAGGGCCGTCGCGGACTGTACAGTTGCAAATTCAAGCCCTTGGTGAGACCGCGGCACGGCAGTGCGCATATCGGGACAAGAAGACGCACAATGTACACCAGGAGGCTGGACTTTTGCCCGAGAATGGTGGTGGACCAGTCGACGCTCGAGATGTCACGCAGGATACGCGGGCGGAACCACACCCTACATATTAGAACCGCGGGGATTGCCAAAACGAGACGCAGGCACAGTGCGTTAGTATGAAAGCTTAACTTAACTTTCGCGGGCGGATGAAGTGTGTGCGCACCGTTGATATGCCATATGGTTTTCCAGGATCGTTATCTCATCGTCCGACGCAGAGGAGTAGTACGCCTGCGGTTCGCATGAAGGACGCACAGCAGCCGCAGTCCGTCAGTATTGACATCGAGCACGGAAAAAAGCGGAGTCACGTACCCACGCCTTGTCCGGAAGGACGAGTTTTGCGATGTTCCTGACCTCACGGACACGTCGCACGGACCATCCATGATCGCGCCGAACCCGCCGATTAAAGGCAGGAACTCCCGCCCATGTGACCACCTGGGTACGCCATGCCGCGGGAGGTAGTGAAGGAGAGAAGCCCGAGGCAATAGATGCGACGTGGCCAGTAGCGGTAAGTAATAAGCGGACTCTACTCTTCTGTCAGGTCGGCGTCGGGCGTGATGTGGATGCGGAGCTGGTCGCGCGACGTCACAACATGAGAAGGGGCACACTTTACAACTTTAAATTTCGGCGCAGGAAGCTCACCTCGGAGTCATCGTACCTGCTCGCCACCGCACCTTCGAGCCGGTCCCGCTTCCTCTCCTGCTTCCTGAGGAGATGGATCCTCTTCCGGCACGCATCACAGTTCTTAAAGAACGAGCTGTGGGCGAGTAAGCTCGTGCAACGTGGGTTCGCACACTGCCAACGGTGCTTCACCGGCGGCTTTTCCATCCTGCGCGGGATGACGATCGACAGCCTCGTCCCGGTACTGCCGTCTCCCCCTTCTCCTTCTTCGTCGCTGTTCTCGGGGAGGTCGATCTCGGACTCTCCCTCGTCCTCGTCTGCGGAGTCTTCTATCGGGGTGAGGTCAGACTCGTCCGTGTCCCACCCGAGCGCTTCCCAGCGCCGTCGCACACTAAACGGCCGGACTGAGGAAAGCGCGAGGTCTGGGGAAGACTCGCGGGAAGAGGAAGAGGAAGGCGAGGGAGAGGGCGCCCTGGCAGGATTCGGACCCAGGATGAGGTGAACGCAACGAATAGGTAGGAGTGACGTGGAGCGAGGCGTAGTAGAGGGAATATTGGAAGGGGCCCAATCCGCCAACGGGACTGACGCTTCTGACTCGGTTGTATCCCCAGTGTGGTCCTCCAGGCCGTGGTCAAGGGACATGGGATCCTCACCATCGGCTTCAGTGGTGTCGGGGACGTTGAATGGAGATCTGTTTTTGGTATCCGTTGCAGCATACCGATAGGCCAGCGGGATCGACACTTCTGAATCGGTGGTGTCTCCGTTCGACGTTTCCTGGTCGTGGCCAGCGTCCACCATCGGGTAATCCTGCTCGTTTTCAGTGTTCAAGTCCGTGAGCGGCGATGTCGGGAATCGAGTTGTATCGTTGGTATTTGCAGCTGGAATGACGGTCGACGGGGTATGCGAATCAGGGGGGACGGATACACGGAGCTTGATGGACTTAATCTTCGGCCTCGGGATATCGGCAGCTGCGGACAGAGGTGTTTCGGTACGAGAAGAGCTGGAGCCAGGATCGAGTGGGTTTGCGCCGACTGCGGGATCCGATTCCGTATGTCGAGGGGAGACGATAAGTTTGACGGACCTGATCGACGGCTTCCTGAACACGCTGGGCGGGGGAATGCTAGAATGCAGAACAGTAGACGTTCTTGGTGCAACCCCGTGCTGCGTTGTAGACGGCGGTCGCTCGAGACTCGGAGTAGCCGCACTGGTGGAAGGTTCGACCCCTACGCCTTCTACAGATGGCGTCCTCTCCTCGACCGCAGGCTGCTTCTGCACCTTGTTGACGGACGGTGTGTCCTCTTCCGTGCCCAAATTCTCCTTGACCGTCACTGCGGGACCCGCCCCCGCAATACCCGCCCGGATAAGATCGGCACGGATCCCATCAAATTGCTCTCGGAAGACCGTGCTCCATCGCGCGAACCCGCACTGGACACAGCGCGAGCCCTTGAACTGCGGCGGAATCACGTTCTCGCACCCCGGCGACTCACATAGGCGGTTGGCGGCCCTCTGCAGGCGTTTGCGCTTGGCCTTGAGGAGGCAGAGGCTGAAGAATGTCGACAACCAACTCGAATAATTTCTGGTCTTCAGAAACACATGTTCGCCGGAATGCAACACGAGCGTCGGCAGCGGATGCGCATCGTCGTGCGAGCGCGCATGAGCACTCGACCCAAGGGGCACGGCGGGTATGACTTCGAGGAACATCTGGGGTAGCATGAGCGCGTGGAGGCGCAGGCAGTGCGCCACAATGGGGAGGAGGACGAGCGCGGTGGGGCGCCGTGGGTGTGTCGGCCAGCGGTGCGTGTGGTAGGCATCCCGAGTGCGTTCTGTTGTGAACCCAATGTTCGCGCGGACGCTAACGTTGGGATCAGTGTAGCGCTGTTTACTGGCGACGATCGCTCGCAGAGCGTCGGGAGCTGGGATATCCGCGCCCGCACGGTAGGGTATGAGCTCGGCATGGGTAATGATAGGGTGTGCGCGTTGAACTGGGATGTGAAGTGGAACGCGCTGTGCGCCACGACCGAGTGCGACTCCGTAGATCAGGTACGCGCACGATATAGACCTACGCGCATTCCCCAGAGCCTGTTGCGCTACCGGGATGGCGATACCCCGATAGTGTACTTGTCGAAGCGGTGGTACCCCTACAAGCCGCCAACCGACAAGCGCTACCTCCTGCACTCTGATGTACTTGCTATGTGCCGAAGGCCCGCACGAAGCCTGCCGCAGGAGCTGGCCGTCCCCTAACGCCCATAACGGGCACTTAGTGACACCTGCGTCGAGCCAATGCATTTCCAAAGAGAGGTTTCCCGACGCTCCTCCCGCCGGTAATCAGCTCATCATCTCGGTGCATCGGTGGTTTTGAGATGTTGAGATGTGCGCACCGGCGCAAGGCGTTGGGTCACTGCGTAGGGACTGTTGGCCTTGGAACCTCCGCCGAAACTTTGTTCATCAAAGTGGATAACAGAGACGTGGGGAAGCCTGTAGGCCGTGTCGCGCAACATAGAGTGCGCACTCTTCGAGAAGCTTGGCAAGACACCGCGGGGCTCGGCCCATCGTAGGTATTAGCCATGATTCGATAGCGCAGTACGTACAATGGTGCTCAATGTCAAGATGATGCAATAGCGATTCCGTTGCGTCACGCGCCCAGATCGCCGAGATGGATCATTTAGATTCCGCCACTTGGCAATGTTGGCATGAGCCCCAGCGCTCGCACATCATCGAGATAAGAGACCTACCAGACATCAGAACTTAAGCGAACTCTGAACGAGTCTGCTGTCCATCCATATAGCTTGAAAAGCTCTATTTTCCACCTATGGCTAGTCAGCGGCGCTAGGAATTGCACTAAATATTTACGCACAGGTCTTGCACGGCCTCGGATACTACGCGATCGTGCTGAGGGTTGCGCTGTACCATCGTTACTTGGTATCCGCGATACCGCTGCTGGAACTCACCTGAATCATACGAAAAATACGCCTCCCAAAACACGATGGGGGTATCAGGACCTGACGGCGACCCAGCCGAAATCCAATGCTTCGGGCGGCCTGGTCCGGAGGTCTAAACATGCCCTTGTTTCCGACATAGGGCCGGCACGCACCTGAACGAAGTCTGCAAACGTAAAAACCGCCCGGTCCTGGCCAAAATCGTTGAGGATGGATGCAAATACCTGTTCATATTCAGTCATGGTAGTCACATGCCAAATATAACTGAGACATACCTTGTAAGCCTCCTCACTTATGATCATTGCTTGATATCCTCGCGCCTGCGGTGGCTTGAAGAGCCGAGATGGAAGGATGACGCGTGAGTATGGTATAATGGGCCCCAAGGAACAGTAGAGAACTCAGATTCAGAAGAAGCGAGTCGGTGTACGGAGGATAAGCGCGCGGTTGTCGGATTTTCTCGCGCTGAAGCGCCTGGCCCATATTACGCGCCCTGCGCGCGCGACGGCGCAAGCGTATACATCTTGATTGGAGTCACCGCCTACCAGAGTGCTAGTCATACTCACGTTCTCTGTAGGAGAGCCAGGTGAGGCAGTGGCTCCGAAACTAACGTTTGGCAAAGGCGTGACGCCCAGGCTGACGTGACTGAGGCTCTTCCAGTGTGCCATCTTGGCCCGCTTGCTGTCTGAGGTCTCCCTGGTGAGGCCGGATACGCGAACCACCTCTGGCAGACTGCTACTACCACCCGCAATCATAGAATCTACCACCGAGCGCACAGCTTGACCGCCGGAAGTATAAGGCGAAGGTGTTTCGTGCAGCGGGAGTTTGTTCATCCGTGTAGGTGGGGAGGGATCCGACAACTTGCGAATGCGTCCCAGGAATGATGATCGGCGAAGCCTATTCGTGATGCTGTCCTTGCGGCCCCCGAGGCCCGCCCCACTACGCCGTCTGCTGTCAATGCTAAAGCGTTGCTCCGGCTCAGAACCTGGGTGGACGGGAAGGGGACGCGGAGGAGGTACTGGAAGAGGAGGAGGTGAGTCAGGCTCTGGCTTGCCCTGCAGCATTGGAAAGTCGGCGCTGCGGATTTGGGAAACCTCACGTTCGATGAGTCCTCCAGACTCTATGGTCGCGTGCCCCCCCCTCGATGACTGCGTGGTCTAGCGGGGACGATCGCAGGTCGGCTTCTTCGAACACGTCCTTCGAGCCCGAGGGAGGGGGAAGTTCGGAGACGAACGTATGCGGGGAAAGTGATTCCGAGCGAGCACGAACGCTTACGCTGCTCGTGGTGAGGGTGTCGTCTGGAGTCATGGGGGGAGTGGTGGGGCCCGAGTGAACCGACGTCTGAAGGTGCGAGTGGACATGAGAGTCGACGGTAGATGCGGTCGGGGGTGCATCCGCCTGGCCATAGACATGCCCATGAGACTGACGATCATCGTAAGTGAATAAGTGCAAGGGTCACCGGTCACCACCCGCTCACGCTCGACGTCTCCGCCTTCAAGCTCTCCTCCCCAATAGTCGACGAGTAACCGCCACGGAGTTCCGTGTGATGGATTTGTCACTCAGCTGCAACCAGAGCTTCGGCAGGAGTACAGACAAGACGACCTCTGCAACCAGCGAACAGCCGATTAGCAGGTTATCGAAGTTGATTCCAATGAAAGTACGCACCTATTTCTGGTCGACAGAACTTGAAGCTGCTAGACGGGCCAAAGCAAACGTATGCCAGTGCGCATGCGTAACCGGGGCTGTGCTAGCGACATATACATTCTGTCAAAAGTACCCGTGAGCGCAGTCCTGGCTGAGTATCGACGATCCACACCTCACCACATGTTCGATTACACTCCAGGAGTCCGAGCTTCCTCCGGCTCACTCCTTAACGGCGCGAGACTTCGCACTTTGTTTGCGTGAATGTCCAATGAAGCGAGTTGCTGCCTATGGTACACTCAGCTAATTTTATAGTCGTCAGACTATAGAGCTCACGCGCACCGAACGCATGCCGCGCACGTCACCCGATTTGTTGCTTGGAAGGAGCACGTGTCTTTCAGTTCGAGTTCGATGGTATCCGGTGGTGTGCCCGCAGAGTCTCGTTTCAACGAGTGCAGGGGCGAGATTGCAGGTAACCTGTCCTATACCGATGACGTGATAGAATACGTGGTGGGTCGCCTCGCGAGTCAGTGTCGTCTCGCGAGTCAGTGTCGTGTGTTCACGCGTCCACGGTCGTTCTGAGAACCTGGCCCAAGCCTTGTTCACGAGGCGTTGATATCTATGTGCCTCCCTTGGGATGTGATTATCAGTGCAGGCACACGTGTACATTCGCAGTTCAAACGTACCTTTGTGCAAATGCCGCTGCACCGCGTCAGCCTCGCCCTTCTGCGCGGTTGGCCCACAAGTCACGATCGGCACTGTAGGACTGCATCGTGCGATACATTTCCTCTCAGCGCGTGAAGACTGCCTCGCGCCATCGTCACACGAAAGTACCATGCCAGAACCAGTGCATTTTGAGGCCTGACCACAGCATTAGTTCAAGAATACTATGGATACATATGTCGCTCACTGTCGTCGAGGAACTTGCGGATGCCGCCGTCCTTGACCATGACAACGTAGCTGGAGTCGCCCCGTTACTATCGCCGATCATACGTGGAAATCGGTGTCTGAACTTCAGGTGGCCTCCGGCATGCCGAGGACGCGCAGTAGAAATCAGTTCTTGCCCGCGGGTCTGTGGCAAGTCTCTTCTCCGTAGGGCGTTAGTCGACCGCTGTATTGTTAATGACACCAGACACTTGTTGGCGGCGATATTCCAACGCCTTGTGAGTGGTAAGATGGTGGAGGACTTTGTTGAGAGCCTCTGCGGCAAGACCTTCTCTCTGCTGAAGGACGATCTTCGGGACGACGTGCTCCCCGGCGAGCAGTTGATAGGCGGAAGAGAGCAGGACGCCGCCGTCAGATAGTCCTCTCACGAGCGCTTGGAGGGGCTTTTGCGTCCGCGACAAAGCCTTGCGGTTCGTGGTAGCTTTGTACAACGGCAGTAGAGCGCACCTCAGTCTCCCCGCCTCCATTCTCGCCGTCACACAAGGTAATTCCCTGTGCGACATCGTCAGCTGGTGCGTGTCAGGTAAATGTGCGTGCGAGGGTGCGACCGTCCGATTCGTCCGATTCCGCGTCCTAGATAGCCTTCGCGACCGCCGGCGCCATCAGGATCTTGAACTCGTTGTGGCATATGCGAAGATCCCGCCGGTAGTTCTCCACTTTCGTAGTAATATTCTTGCACTCCTGGATGGTGAGCTCTGCAGCTTCGATCCTCCGTAAGAGGTCAGGACTATAGCGCTGACTGCAGCGACCGCATAATGCGGAGAACGGAACTTACCTGACGTGTTCGAGGTGGAAGGCAGCCTCCATAGTACCGAGCAACGCGATGCCTTGCCGCTCGTACTCTTCATCGAGCTGTACGGTGATCATGTGCGTAGTGAATGAGAGCTGACATATATGGTGGTTAGTTGTCACAGGGGCTAAGGCAAGCATAACGTACATGCTTCGATGGGCACTTCAAATGGAGTAGTTATGCCCTTGTGTTTGCGCACGTCTATAACCTTGGCTTCCCATTTGTCCTGCTCCTTTCGCCAGGTGGCGATGAGGGCCTTGTCGCGAATTAATTCTTCAACAGATTCTAGGCACGCTTCGGCATCGACCAGGCGAGCGATAGTGTGATCGTGTGTCTCTACGAAATGGTCCGCTGATTGCGGTTGAGCGATAATTTATAAGAACAGAAGCGCTATGGGGCTTACTCATGCCATGGACGAGTCTCGTGTTAGTGTATCGATCTTGTCATGGCGGTGGCCTGCGGACGTCTCCTTCGTCGCCCACGTGATATGCTCGATGTTGGCCCACATCCGCTCGGCGTTGTTGCCGAAGGAGTCAGCGGCACCAGGTAGATAGTTGAGCGAGTGGAAGGGTCTGCACTTGACACTGTGCATTGGGGCGTGGTATCAATGCCCGCTATGATCATTGGGGGCATGTCGGCAGACTAGATTGACTTGAAGGGCTTGTCACTTGCTGGGCGTGAAGTTGTCTTAGATGTGGGGGAAGAACCTCTTGATCTACGCATCCTCTAGAACTGTCCGCCGAGGCGCACCTCCTCCCCGCGCGTGGCTCTTCCTCGGTCCGTAGCTCTTCTTGTGCCCGAACTTGAAAGACTGCTCGCAGAGGCGGGTTGTGCGGGCCGGCGGCGGTAGCACGTGTAGATGGATGACGAACTTGAAAGGGTAAACACGCATCCGAGAGCCATCTGGAGGATCTTCCACCGTGCGAGAGGACGGCGGCTGGTCGTGATGGTCGGCAAGACACTGATTCTGGTGAAGGGGAGGAAATGGTACCTGACATCGGGGGACGGCTAGTAGATCAGATTGACACCAAGGCCGGAGATGGTGCTCGAAGTCCCTCTCGCGGAAACGCAAGTGCCGCCTTACAGAACCTGAGTAGAACTCGAACATGCAAGTCAGTTGCTTGTTCAAAAGCCCTAATACACCGAGCAGCTGGCGTCGGAATTGCATGTTGGAGACGTCTCGTAAAGGTCCTGCCCTTCACTGCACATCGGTAAGCAGTGACTATTCGTGAGGACCGGATAGTCTGAGGGACAGCTCGAGCACTAGTCAACGAGCTTCCGGAACACAATGCACGGCCCACATGGCACGCGACGCCCTGACTCGCAGTGCTGTTGTGGACGGGCAGGACGAAAGATATGTGTGGCTGGATGCAAGTTGGGTATGAGCGAGGAACCCGCACTAGTGTCACATAACGAGTCGCAAACTAAGCAGGACGGTTGTTAGCAATTGGCCGCCCCACAGCTCATCGGAGAATACTTGCAGGTACAGGAAGTTTTGTCCTTCCGAGTCAAAGAATCTGCCGGTAGGAGAGCTGTCGATAGGACGGACAACGCAGACGGCCTGGTGAGTCGATGCAAGGTTGAAGAAAAACTTGTATCTGAAAGACTTCAGGCAATCTGGCAGGGCTGTTTGAGCTAAAAGGGCCACGGGACGATGTAACTACTCACTGCTACACCGGTCCAAAACATATGGAGCCCATAGATGTCGGTGTCTGTGACGCGAGACACTGGTGTACCGTTGTCAGTGTTCTGGGCGAAGGACAGACTTGGAAGTAGTGCACTGTCCGCTGCCGCCTCCAGAGACGGAGGGCGACTTGGGCTGCAAACTGCATCAATTGCCGATCAAGAACGGAGAACACACTTAGCGCACCATGCACCCTCATAGCTCCCATTAATTCAGGAGAAGCTGTCGGCACACTTGGCACGATCTATACCGTTGCTCGCGGTATCGAATCGGGACTGCAAGTGCATCGTCCACCAACTTCGTATACACCGTTCTCGCAGTCGCAGGTGGTCGAAAGGTCCTCGACGACGGGCTCATGACCCTTCCCAACGTATGTCGTGTCATCGTCCCACTTCGTGCAGCTGGGTGCAGCTGGTCGACCAGGCCAAGCGGGATACACCTAAGAACCGGCGGAGCACGTTTCGTAACGCATCCGGCGGAACTCGGTTGAGCACACGTACTGTGTGAGACTGAACACGTTCCGGCATCGGAAAACGGGGATGACCAAGCAAAAGACAGGATATCGAGCAGCATATGCGCTGGAGGGCAAATACGAGATACGCTTCATCGGGCGCCAACGATAACTTCGATGCGTCAGAGAGAGCGGTATCAAACTGTTGCTATTCAACCAAATGTTCACCAGCTGGCCAAGTTGAGACGCCTGGTTGGAGAGCAATGATGAGAGGAATGAAGCCTTGAGGTTAGGATCGAAGCGGGGGACGACGAGATAGACGCACTTGGGGACGTAACAAAATTAGAAAGAAGGGAGGGGCCGAATGGCGACGTATATTGGCTTGGGAGGAGGATATTGGTTGCAGGATCGGACACAAATAATGCCACGTCAACTGAACCACATTGGTAAGAGGACGCAGCTGCAGTGGTGCAGTGGAGCTCATACGTACTAGAAGGGTTCATAAATCCTTCGGGACATGGCCCTGTCGCGCAGACTACGATTGTCAAGGCCTCCAGTGCTGACGGCTAATTAAATGTCCGGAAAGTCCTATGGATTGCCAGCGATGAGCACACGTAGGAGTGACCATCGACAGTCTGTGGCGCACCTGCTTCCCCCCGGAACACATCATGCCTCGACCGGGCTGGTACGATTCCCGCTCTTAAGTAGACGTTACTGAGATCCGGACGTCCATGTGTTGTTGCTGGGTAACGCAGCAGTACCGGAAGAACTGCAAGAAGGGGTCACGCCGTGGAAGAGGAAGGTCTGAGAACGAATACGCACCGAAATCTCCACCCTCAACATGATCCCAGCCGGCACGAGTTTCACAGTTTTAGAACGAAAGGGGCGATACCGAGTAGGAAAGGGTCAATGAGGCATCAGGGATGGCCGGGCTTCAAGCTCTTCTTGAAGGTGAGGCCGGTGAGGCCGGTGAGGTCTCGCTAGTCACTGGCAGACGTGTCGACGATGGTCGTGGCCCGTGGGAGTCAAGACAGTCGCGCGGGCGGCAGGACGGCACACCATCGATTATGGCTAATGAAATATTTTCTTTCCGATTTGTAATATATCCCCGCGCACACCGTGGGACTTCAACTAGAACTAGGCCAGACACGAGAATTATCGTGAGCTTAGGTGATAGGTATTAGGAGCTGACAGGAATAGTGGCGAGTGTCGAAACTGGAGCCATGACAAAGGCCGGGGCAACTATTGACTATTGACAAAACAATGGCAGAGAGGGGCAAGAAACAACAGACTGAGTGAATGTAGGACCGAGGCCAACGATGGGGTGGCAGGGGGGTTGACACAGCATGAAGGCAAGTATGCAGCGCGGCTATAGTTCCTTGATCTCGAGACGCGTCAGAGTCGTCGTGCTGTGGATAATACGGTAAGCAATGGAAGCAATAAGACGAGCGTGTATGTACTCGCCAAATGCGCAATTCGAACACGCTTCCAACCGACATGCTGATATCATGGGCCTGTCCCTTTCCCCCAGACAAGCCAGCGCTGCAATGGGGCTAGACGGATCCTGTCAGTCACGCAGACAATTAAGAATCGTGAAAACACTCACATCGAGAGCACTATCAGAGACAGTGGGAAGCGCATCTTTATTGACGGGACCGCGATGCATCCTGGGTGACAAGTCCGGGGCCTCGTCGCCAGTACGATAGTTGTCGTCCACGGGCGGTGGCGCTTGAATAGGAAGAAGACTAGCCATAGATGTGGGGCGTGCCAGCTGGCGAGACTTCGGGATCTCAACTAATCGAGGACGAGCGATCAGGACTGCCGGGTGGAGGTCGAAGGCTGACGCCCAACGTCGCGGACCCCTCCAGTTCCCCGAGCATTTGGCTCGCCCACTGCGAATCGGGACCTTCAACTGGGTTGAGTCAGTGTCGGTGTCAGACACGCTGGTAAAACCAAACTCCTCCTCGCGTGGGGTAAACGGTGTCATCGTCATCTCCACAAGTTCAGCTAAATCTGCCAGTGAAGAAGTGGTCGCCGTCATCGTCGCCATCGGGGAGCAGCTGCAATCGTCGCCTGCGAACGTTCTTGAATCCAAGTCACCATGAATAAGAGAAGAACTTACTTGGGGGGCAGTGAGGACATTCCTCCAATCGCGGGGATGCTTTCTGAAGGACTTGAGAGTTCATGTGGGGCTGACGGCACTTGGAGGACAGGTGGAGAGATTGTGTTGTGATGTCGTCTCAGAGCTGGAGAAGCGCGTATGACCATCGGGACGTGGGTCATATAAGTTTTCAACCGGTGTCTTCACAAACTAAAAATCGACTTGAAGCATGCATTGTACCGGCATAACCCCAAAAGTTGATATCGAATAGAGGCGTCCTACGACGTCTCGGCATTTTCCCGGTGGTGAGAAACAGGTTTGAAAGTGCATTATGCCGTGACCTTTCCGCTTTGCTGACATGATGTCGTGGTTTTGACAGCGAAGATCGGAGCGCGGCGGTAACTGCCCCTGTCAGGATGGAAGCGATTTTGAGCACCACACTTGGAATCTGGGCCACGGAGAGCTACTAGGATATCGCCGCGGCTCAAGCTAAAGTGGGTCGCCGAGCCGTGGGTGGACTCAGATGACCTAATTGTACCAGAAGGTAAGACGAGTAGGACCGAGAAAAGAATATTGGAGAAAGGGAGGACCCGAAACTGGGATTGCATTAGAGTACGACCAGATGGCAACGTGGAATCACCGTACCAAATTAGAGTAAGATGAATGTGGACGACTGTCCTCCCTCCCACACACCTACACAGTGGAAGCAAGAAACAAACCGCGGAAAGCAGGCGGGAAAATGGAGGAACAAAGTGGAAGGACGAGGTTCGGAGGGGACATGTTTGGATGTGTTGTGGAACGACACGTGGAAACGACTTAGAGACGACCGATACACTAGAAAGGCTTTTAGAGATATAGATACGTCATACTTAGAAGAATTAGGAAAACGGATCCACAGACAGCGCTGGCACGACAAGGCGAGGAAACGAATGGAGAGGAGGAAGGCAGGACGCGAGTGGAGAGTCGAAAGCGGCAGACGATTAAGGATGTGGAAGCTGAAAAAGATAGATTGTCGACGGTTCGGCGCGTACACAGTTACAACCCAGGATATTGACTGTCGTCCAGATCGTCATCGATCTCTGGGACCTCTCTATCGCTTTCATCGCCACCAGCATCGTCATCGTCGCCTTCGTCGAGATCATTGTTAAGCCCTATATCCAAGGCGAGGTCTTCGCAATCGGGTCCACTGCCTTGTTCATTCGTCGATTCCCCGGTAGACAAGGAGCCCGGTGTCTCTGTAATGAATAGTTAGAAGGTCTACATTAGTTCCGCGGCGACGATAGTGTAACAGGACGCTAACCGGTGTGTAAATCCGCCTCCTGTTCAACCTCGGCCTCGCCCAACAAGACGTCGATAGAGGGGAGCAATTCAACTTCGGCAAGACCGTGTGCATGGATATGACCGACGCCCATTCCCCAGTGGTACCTCATGAGCGAGTCGCGATCAGAAAAGCTGTGGGACCAAAGTAAGTCGCACGGATATGTGACCGGGGCCAGACGACGTACCACCCGACATAATAAGCGTTGTAGTCATCCCGATCTCTAGCGCAGAGTGACAGTCCTACACCGTCTTCGTGCTTTTCACCGTGAGCGAATGCCGGTATGACGTGACAGGCTCGCAGCACATCGGACGGATCGATGAAGCCGAACGCAGAGCTCGATGCTAACGGAGGAAATGCGACCATCGGAAGCTCCGAGTTCCGCCAGGACGCTGTCCCGCCCCGCTGGACTTCATACCATCTGACCCAAAGGAAATCAATACGCCTGGGCTTGTAGTCCAGCATACCCGGACCCCTATACGTCACGTTCGCATGGTAAGCTCCGATGACGCGGGCGTAGAGAAATCTGCTCTTCGAGTCGGAATCGCTGTCTGTAGTTGTGGACGATAGTAGCATGATATTTCGATGAGGCGTGCCGCAGTTGACGATATCGCGACCTCGGTGCACATCGTATGTCGTGTAGTTGAACCACACCTATAGAATTATTCAGACCGGATGCACTGAAGAAGCACATGTGGTTTCCCTTCTTGTAGTACAATATACCACAATAGTGGTAAAAGTACGATGTCTATTATGGCCACTATGTAATGATCTGAAAACTGGCCTGTTGTCACATCCACAACAACTAGGCCTATTGTCAGTGATTACTGGGCAATCTGATCAGTAGATAAGGTCGACTTTTTGATCTTTTGGCTTATCTGTAATCTCTTCTACTGATCTAATCTGCTATCCGCTTTAGGGCGCTTTTTTGATATCTTTGGGTAATCAAGCTGTGCTGGCTTGATCTAATCTGTTGGGCACTTGATCAGGTCGATCTAATGGGCGCTTTTGGGCGCTTTTTTCGTGATCTGGCTTCCTCAAATGGTAGGTGGGTGCTGGGGGCAGGTGGGGTACCAGGATGGGGTACCTTCTGGCTCCATTGTGGGCTCAATACTATAGCTATTGACTTGGTTCTTTTTGCAGTATGTATATATGGATAGGGAGCATCAAATTGCACAAAAACCGCCAAGATCCATCTACTACAACTATTGATATAGCCTCTACAGTGCTGGGGAGAAGAGGGTACTGTATCTTGGCCATTTCTTGGGCTTTCCCCTTCGTTCTTTTGGTGTATGGTAGGCACTGATAGTGGTATATTGGGTATATAGTTCGTTTGGGGCAGCATAGCCTGGTACCAATTGGGGGTGGCCTGTACTGTTTAGCCACTAGGTACTTTGCAGGCCTATATCTTGGCAACCACTTGGGCTATCACTAAGCCCTTTGTACCTTTGGAAAGAGGTAAATTAGGGCTTTCTAACGGTATATCATATGCCCAAATCCAACCACTTTACCTTACCCTCTCCTCCCCCTTTCCCCCATATTGATCCCTCTATATCTCAGCAACCAATGGTCGGATCACAATGAAACTTTGTACACATGTTATACTACATCCATCATATATATATCCAAAGCCACACATTGCTAACATTACTATTCCCTTCAGAATCCTATTTCTTGTTACTATACCCTACTGTTATACTGTTTTATCTATATCTGCCCACCATCTTTGTCTTTTCCCAGGATCTCTTTTGTTCTTTATTACACACTACTATGGGTATTCAGATCATATATTGCATACCTTATCAGAGTATTGGATCTCTTATTATACTCTTAGTGGCTTTTACCCATCAATAGTACTACTGTATTAGATCGAAGCAATACCATTTAAATCGGATACCACCATCGTATAGAGAAAGAAAGCATCTTTCCAACACACTTTAGATCATAAAAAATGGTAGAGAATTGAGGGAGATATGGGGGAAACAGTGGAAGATGCACTGTTTGTGTAGCACAGCATGGTGTGTTGCCTCCGGAAATTGGTGCATAGCCCTGTTCCACTCTGTACAAACCACCCTCCAACCACTGTTTGACCTATATCTCCCTCAATTCTCTACCATTTTTTATGATCTAAAGTGTGTTGGAAAGATGCTTTCTTTCTCTATACGATGGTGGTATCCGATTTAAATGGTATTGCTTCGATCTAATACAGTAGTACTATTGATGGGTAAAAGCCACTAAGAGTATAATAAGAGATCCAATACTCTGATAAGGTATGCAATATATGATCTGAATACCCATAGTAGTGTGTAATAAAGAACAAAAGAGATCCTGGGAAAAGACAAAGATGGTGGGCAGATATAGATAAAACAGTATAACAGTAGGGTATAGTAACAAGAAATAGGATTCTGAAGGGAATAGTAATGTTAGCAATGTGTGGCTTTGGATATATATGATGGATGTAGTATAACATGTGTACAAAGTTTCATTGTGATCCGACCATTGGTTGCTGAGATATAGAGGGATCAATATGGGGGAAAGGGGGAGGAGAGGGTAAGGTAAAGTGGTTGGATTTGGGCATATGATATACCGTTAGAAAGCCCTAATTTACCTCTTTCCAAAGGTACAAAGGGCTTAGTGATAGCCCAAGTGGTTGCCAAGATATAGGCCTGCAAAGTACCTAGTGGCTAAACAGTACAGGCCACCCCCAATTGGTACCAGGCTATGCTGCCCCAAACGAACTATATACCCAATATACCACTATCAGTGCCTACCATACACCAAAAGAACGAAGGGGAAAGCCCAAGAAATGGCCAAGATACAGTACCCTCTTCTCCCCAGCACTGTAGAGGCTATATCAATAGTTGTAGTAGATGGATCTTGGCGGTTTTTGTGCAATTTGATGCTCCCTATCCATATATACATACTGCAAAAAGAACCAAGTCAATAGCTATAGTATTGAGCCCACAATGGAGCCAGAAGGTACCCCATCCTGGTACCCCACCTGCCCCCAGCACCCACCTACCATTTGAGGAAGCCAGATCACGAAAAAAGCGCCCAAAAGCGCCCATTAGATCGACCTGATCAAGTGCCCAACAGATTAGATCAAGCCAGCACAGCTTGATTACCCAAAGATATCAAAAAAGCGCCCTAAAGCGGATAGCAGATTAGATCAGTAGAAGAGATTACAGATAAGCCAAAAGATCAAAAAGTCGACCTTATCTACTGATCAGATTGCCCAGTAATCACTGACAATAGGCCTAGTTGTTGTGGATGTGACAACAGGCCAGTTTTCAGATCATTACATAGTGGCCATAATAGACATCGTACTTTTACCACTATTGTGGTATATTGTACTACAAGAAGGGAAACCACATGTGGAAGAAGCCCACTGCCTCTATACCTGTTTGTGATGATATATGCGATCGTGGTGGATAAACACGGTGTCTTCCCATCTTCCAGCATCATTATCAGGGGCAGGCGCGGTCAGGACAGGGTGAACGATGTCAGGATGCGAGATCTGTTCTTGCTTCAGTAGGTTGACGATGCGAGGTAAGAGATGTGAACGGAGTTTGGGGAGAAAGTCCTGGCAAAGACCAAAAGTCATAAGCAACCAGCTGCAGAGGAAATAGGAGTACGTACATGCACTGCCGGATCTCCAGCATTTCGGGAGAGGAACATTGGGATATCCACTGGGGAACTTTCATTCTCGCCGATGTTGTATTGCATCTTCGGGCTGAACATGGGACCGAGTTTCTTCTCCTTCCTGACTCGCATACGTCGACGTGAGCTGATTAGAAGTGAAGGAGAGAGAGCGTTCCGTATAGCCCGAATGGTTCTCTGTCTGCGTTCTACCTTTGTCAGTGCACGCGCTACATCCTTCCCACTTGTTCGCTGATATCGCGACTTCGACAGCTTGTGTTCAGTTTCCCCCTGGATATACCTGTCATCAGTCCTATGCTGCATGCGCATGTTCACGGGAAATGGTTACCAGTCTAGTTGAATAGGAATCGGTAGAGCCCCGCGTGCGGACGGATGTGACATAGTCTCCGAGAGCGTGTAACTTGAACGTGTCTAGATTCAACGTCCTCAAGCGCCTGTTATCCCCAGAAGCGGCCGTCGGCTTTGATGAGGACAACTGGGTGAGCTTGGTTCTCTCTTCCCTTCGTTGGCGTTGTTCTGCTTCCCGTTTCAACTCTCGAGTGGCATACGCGGCGCAAGTCGTGATCTTGAAGTTGCGTAAACGTTGACCAAGGAGGGTAGTCAGAGTATCCAAAATCTCTGTGGTCGCGTCGGTATGCATGTGCAACCCTCCAAACCCGTGCCAATATGCCATAGTGAAAAGCAACTTGGTAAGCCTAGTGTTATGGGGCTCAGGCAGCAGACCCTCGAGCAGTGGTATAGCGCACTGTCGAGGATCAGTAAAATGCCGGCGCCTTCAATTTTTGAAGGCAACGTACTTTGAGGAGTTCCCCATACTCGTGCGCGGTCATCTTCTTCAGCTCAGATCGATTCGTGTAGATACGTCGTATGATATCCCTCCCAAAAGGAGGAAGAAGCCGACATCTGATTCAAATTAATTGAGCATTCCCTTGTTCAAGAATGCTCAGTACGCGAAAGAAATGAGCTCACCGTCGATCAAATTCGTCCTTGATCTTCGGATCTGCAGCATCAAGGAGCCGCAGTATATGAATGAAAACACTCTTCCACACTCCGAGTTCGTACTCGTGCAAGAAGTCCACAGTTAATGTGTCGAAAACGTTGAAACCAAGAGGACCTAGACGCTTAGAAAATGCGTTCTAGACGGATTTCAGGGTATGCTCATTGGGTAGTACATAGACCAACGCTCACCGTAGTGGGGACCAAGGACTCTTCAAATAACAAGTCTTCTACACCCTTGTATGTGACTGCCCTGTTCGTCTCGTAGATCATGCGTCGAGCTGACTCTACCCTTGAACGCCGCTGGTTGCTATCGACACGAGCCAATGTTTGCCTCTGCATACGGTCTCGTGGCATGCCGAGATTGTGAGCCCGATCCAACGGGATCAGACATCGAGGACAAGGACAGCGACCGAGATTCCGAATGCCAGCAAGCAGTACCCTGCAAGATATCATGGGTGTAAAGAAACGAACATCTGTGGCAGCGAAACTGACTTACTTCTCCGGATAATCGGCAGAATAACTGAAGATTCGGGGGTAAAAATGCCGCTCCACGCCGTCAGGGCACAAAATGACAATTCCATGCTCGTAAGCCTCCAGGAACTCCTCGTCAAGTAGCACCTCCCACTGCGCGTGGAAGAGCTCCCTGTGACAATGTGCTGCGAAGGCGCCAGTGAAGTTGCTCTTGCCAAATTTCTCCTTCACGAAATCCTTGAACGCGTCGGAAAGCTAACGTATGGTGAGATTCAATCGCTACAAAGGCCACAAGGGGGTACAGCTGGAACTCACGGATTTGAAGTATGCTATGTGCTCGAAACAGCCGTTTGACTGCCTACTTCTGCGTGCTTTGGACTCGTTCCCGAATTCCACATACAAAGGGTGGAGTTTTGCGTCGCCATATTCGGTGAGATGCGTCCCGTCGGAGGAGAACATGAGCGCAACAACGACTCGCTCACGAGTACAACCTGGCTCCGCGGGGGAGCGTTGGAGGGCGTCGTGGGCTTCGATGAATGCTGGCGATGTGTAGACCTCCCCATGAACTCGGACTGGCTCCGTGGAGTTCGCCTTCCAGAAGATTTCGTAGGGCTCGAGATGGAGATGCGGGAAAATTGAAGGGTCGGTGACCCTGCTGCGTATCATGGACGTGATCTTTCGATGACATAGAGTAGCAGCATCGTATAGATGGACGCCTGGGGTATCTCCTTTGCTATGCACAGGCACGGGGATCTGGATGTCCGTCTCATGCCAGTCATCAGGAAGGGTCTCAGGGCTTCCCAAGACAGTTGGGCAAGTTTCGCCCGTCAAGAGCTTCTCGTTGATCATCTTCCAGTTAACTCCTCCGAGGTCTTCTGCACAGAACTTAGGGTCCGTAAGAATGTCCAGCAGGTCTTTGAAGGTCGATTCCGACTTTTTCGGAGAGCCCGTCCAGTACCACTGGCCGAGACAGAAAGATGTCCAGTTGGGGTAGGGGTAGAACGTGTGACGATTAGTTCCGGCGGTCGACCTGACAGACAATGGGTCGATAGTTGCAGCACGGTCGGAGAGGGGATGGGGGTGATCTAGACGCAACGTGGAAGACACATCAGAGGGAGGGCATGGGCTGGAAGTTGGCATTGCTTCAGGTGGTGCATCGATTATTGGGTCATTGATAGGGTCCAGAAGAAGCTCGCGGTCGATAGCTGCTTCAGGATCGTGTGTGGGGAAAGTCTTGGTACGGTACTGTCGGTAGAGGCCAAACATGTTACGTTTCGTCCGCGCTGGAACGACCTCGACGCTGTGTTGCTGGATCTCGGTCTCGCCTCCAGAACATCCAACAACGGGTGAGGAAACTGCGGGGTGCGATGAATGTAGATTGGAGGGTGTCGATATGAGGGGCTCTGGAAGCGCGTCAACGTGCTTTCGGGCTGTCGGCCGCCACGGAGGGGCACCATTGTCCCGGTAGCGCTCTGGCAGACGCATATTCTCCCGCCGAGGCCGAGCATTGGCTGGAGGTGAAGGCGGAGGATCAGGGGGAGGAGGATCAGGGAGACTAACAGGAGTTGGAACAGGGGAAACGATGGGAGCAAGGGGATCGGATGGCGGCGGGTGGGCAGCAGATAGGTGAGGAACGGGGACTGACGACGCTGGCTTCGGATCTGGTTGTGTTGGGTGTCTGTTCCAATTTTCCATCATAGACTCAAGGTTCCTCTTGCGCCGCGCGAGCAGCGCGCCGCCCAAATTGTTCAAGACAGCATCCGTCCTCCGTTTCACATCGTCACAATGGGCTCTGTGAGTGACCAAAGCCCTGCTCGACAAGAGGCAACGACCACACCCATCGCAAATGTGACCCCCGACGTCGGTCAGCATGTTATCCCCGGGCTAATACCGTGGAGAGCACGTCAGCAACTTGTTCATCATACGAAGAGTTGTGCTCACCACGCTGGACGTAGTAAACTCTAGGACAGGACGCGGCCGCCGACGTCAGATGGAAGAGTGCAGTGGACACCGCCGACAGACAGGCAAACAACAGGCCCGACCGCGAACGGACCTGTGGCAACGAAGAAAATTGAACGCTTCCATGTAACTTCGGCCCCGAGCCGACCAACGACTAGTCAAGGGGCGTGGTTCACAGCGTTCCGCGGCATAAGATGGAAGATAACTAGTTTAATAGGACCAACAAAGGACCGCAGGGTCTGTCACGGAACGACCGTCACGCGCTGTCCCTCAGTGCTCACTCGACTTTCATGATCCCCGTCCTTGATCCGCGATGCAGATGCAGAGAACACTCAAGAAACCTTTCGCTCCCCTTTGTGAGACGCATGTTGTTCGGTAATATTGATGAAGAATGGAGGAATGCATGGACAATGGGGTAAACGGAGAAACCTCGCGCATGAGAGCGGAGGGCAACCGCCCGGCCGAGGAGGGAGGGCATATAAAAAGCATAAATTATCGGCACCCACGAAGGCTGCAACGAAAATCGAATGTTGGGGGGTGAGACGCACAAGGAACTAATAGAGGGACATCGAGGTTTTGAAAGCCGCCCCAGAGGCGTGCAAAGCCAATGTGGCGTGGGGATCCAGAGCCGACGGGGAACAGTAACACAGGTGCCGTAATGGACATGAATGTACGCCAAGGTCCAATGTAACGTTCCTCGTGATGTTAAACCGGAACACCGGGGACGCCCTGGCACAGTAGGGGTGTAAGCCAAACGTAAAAGAGAAGATTTGAAGTCATTGCGGCGTACAACACATCAAGTGTGGGGGGAACGGGCGCGTTGGAAACACCGCGCCGGTTCCTCCTCATCAATGACCCAACACCACGGTGGGGGCTGTGTGACATGCGCCTAACGTAGAGGTATCACAGTGTTGACTTGCATAGACTCGTCCACGAGGACGTCGTTGAGGTCACCCATATTGAAGGTAGGTTTGTACTTCTTGAGAAGTGCTTTCGCAATGTGCACCGAAGACGTCAGAGACCAACATGGCCACGAGATGAGGATCTGGCACAGGCGGTCTTGGCGCCAGAGCGTCGGCGGCGGGCTTCGAGTTACGCTGAGAAGGGCGATAAAGGAGAGAGGTCGGGATGATGTTAGTGGACTCGAGAGGTAAGATGCAGAGAGAGCGTTGGTGCCACCTGATGGGACTTACCTTGGCTTTCAGTCATCATGTACACGCCTCATGCAAATGCACAAATATCGCAGCTCCGGCCACTGTCTCTGTTCTCGTCGACTTTCGCCCGTGCGTATGACTGCCGCTGTTGCTGCACCCGAGTGCTGAATGGGGTTGATCTGGAGAGTGGGGTAGATCGGAATGTGAGTTTCATATCCGCGCGATGGCAAGAGGTACAGTACGACGTGCCCCTGCAGTGGGCAAACTAATCCAAGTACAGATGTTGCCACAGCTGAAGCGAGACATCTTCTTGAGTCTTTCCGCTGTAGGTGCTATGGCACCTACTAAAGGTCAGACTCAGGACGCACGTACACCCCCTGCAACTTCGGCCCGCCCATCAAGAAGAAATACAATGTTAGGCCCAAAAGCCGCCACCGCCCACCGCCTATCCTCATCAGATGTCCTCAATTATCGAGGATATCCCTAGCATCGACCGCCCTTGGAAAGAGCACGCTCACCTCATCGGCGCCGCCCGATTCGGCACAAGCGCTGGGACGCGCGAAACCGGCCGTAAGATTGTGCAAATAGACTCAAGAGCTTGCACACTCGTAGCGCGTGCGGTTGCCCGCTGTAGGTGGGTGGGGATGTTCTGGAAGCCAGACGATGGAAGCTTGGAAACCATCTTGCAAACAGCTGACCCATGTTGCTGAGAGCGTTGGGTGCCTGGAAAACGCGCCCGATATTACATCGTCCCCCTAGAGTGTGGTCGGTGAGCAGATAGAAGTGGCGAATGGAACGCAAAGAGCGAAGAAACGCACCTTAGATCGGTGCATCAACTGGCTAACCGAGGACAACCCCTTCTTGAACGCGCACAGGCTACAGGTTGCTGCATCACATGCCGACTTGAACAGGTGACGAGCGTATCATTGAATTCGCCTAGCAGTCCTATGGTGTCGGAGTCAGAGTGGGAATCGGAGGGACTCTGGCGGCCGAGATGCCCAGCGAATTAGCCGAGCGCGCACAGAAGACTCGCGAAAGAAACTTACGAGAAAGTCGGAGGCGGAGGTTGACAGTGCCGATCGACCCCTGCAGGATGTCCCACCAGCCCCCATTGTGCCGCAGTGTCATGCCGACCATAGCTTCCACGATGATGAGCGGTGCCCGGATCGGAAACAGGACCTGGCTGGTCCCGCATCTGAACCTTGAGGACGTTCCCCTCACGCCAGCAATTGTCGCGAGACGCAATTCCAGTTTACGCTGCCACTAGATGTACGAGTTTGTGGCGTGACGGCAGGGCCGCCGTATGACTTGAACCTTGGATTCAGAGTCAGGCTGGGGGAAAGAAACCACGTTGGAGAGGGGGTCAATGTGTTGCGGCCAGAAACGCTCTCGGCCGTGCACGAGAGGACAGAGGAAGGAATCGTCCGTTCGTAGAGGGGCGCTAAGGTGGTCCGCACGGCGGAAGGGGCCCGGCCCGACCACAAGGCAAGGTCTTCCTCCGCCCCGCCGCCCGTAGCCAATACTCGCCGCGAGACGGGGTGCCCACGCATGAGAAAGCCTCGGGGCCCACCAACCGCGTGTGAGATGCGAGAGACGGAGGTGGTGAGTGGAGTGAGCTCGACATGTTGTTTATGAAAACCAGGACCGTGGATCCACCGACGGGCTTGAATGACGTTATTCCAGCATGCGCGAGACTTGTAGGCTTGACTAACCTGTAGCCTTGCAGGTGGCCGAGGAAGATTTTTGTTTTAGGCTATGCTCCGGACACGTATATGTCTATCGTGGCGCTGCGCGCACCCAGCATTGGATCAACCAACCCAGGCGCACCTAGCTCGTCCCACACAGAGCACAACGGACACAAGAGGGGTCTGTATATGCGGCCAACATTTGCCTCCTCCTTCGCGAACGGCAAGACACGACAATCTTGATAACGTTCAGAACGTAGAAAGGGCCAGTCAGTGGACCTCGCGTCCAGCGAAGGACATGCCAACATACCTCATCAACCCATACGAAAAAGCTTGAGCGCTTCTTGCCCTCTCCCCCGTTTCCGAACCACGTTTTCTCAGCCCAGATCCCCCAACATTGACGTCAACCTTGAACCTGTGAGAGCTTGAACAATCGCGCGACGCAATACGTGGCACAAATACGCACATGCGAACATTTATCATTTGTTAAGTTGCCTGGGGTAGTATCGCCGGTCGCCGTTGATCGACTGCCTACGTGTCGGGAGCAAGGAAGCTTCGGCGAGTGCCAGTTGCTGTCATTGCCCATAATCTCTTATTAAAGTCCACCTGAGAAACGACGTGAGGAAAGATATGAGTGAGTCAAGGTTTGTGACTAGGGCGGCACGACGCATGGTGCTACGCACACCCGGCGTTGGGCAAGCCAACCCGGGCGCACCTGGCTCATCCCACGATGGAGATGGATTCCGTCCAGAACAAAATGGGTAGGATAGAAAAGAGAAATGCGGATAAGGTACACACCGAGGAGCGCGCTGTTGTCAACCGCGGTGACGAACGTACGTCCGGAAAGAGACCTCGTGTTAGACCACCCTCTCGACGCGTACTATGTATCTATTGTGGCGCTGCGCGCACCCGGCATTGGATCAACCAACCCAGGCGCACCTGGCTTGACCCACAATAGAACATGACGGATGCACGGAGGGCCCTGACTCGAATCCTAAAGCAATGGAGGGAACTCGGTCAGTACAGACAACCTAGTAGAGGTTTGAACCGGCAGAAGACGCACCACACCGATGAAAGTCCCGGGAAGTGGCTCGAGAACTGTGCGAGCAGTGCTTCAGGAGACGATACTTGGTGGCAAGACGTATGCTACACAGGGAAGAGCAACGCGGCTGGCGAGGTGGAAACATGAGCGACAAGATTACATAATCATTCACCCGAGATCATCGGCGGCCC
The DNA here is from genome assembly GCA_019426095.1 of Ganoderma lucidum. Classification (NCBI taxonomy): domain Eukaryota; kingdom Fungi; phylum Basidiomycota; class Agaricomycetes; order Polyporales; family Polyporaceae; genus Ganoderma; species Ganoderma lucidum. The sequence goes on from JABWUW010000042.1 coordinate 852,497, forward strand.
GTCCACCCGAGCATGCTGGATCTGCTGAGTTTCTCCGAGTCTGAGTTCTCCGAGTCCACCGCCGCTCAGGCTCTCCGTTCTGACTCCTCCCAAGTCCGAGCCAGTGGGACATGGAGGTCTCAATGCTCTGACCACTGACTCCAGCAGTTAACCCTGGGGCTGCATAAACTCTAACTTAGATCAGCATATTAATATTCGCAGTCAAGAGCACCCCAGGCAAGGCCGCTTGACACCGTAACTTTAAGACTGCTACCCTTCAAGTGCCAGTGAACGAACTTGAAGAAAATCATACACGCAAGTCCAGACAACAATCCATAGCGTGGCTTGTAAGAATATATTAGTCAAAGGCAGGACTTGGAATGCAAACGGTGCACGACGTGAATGCGTCTCGAACGCCGGAGTCTACTTTCGTTATTACGGCCCAACCGACTACAAAGGATAACAGACTGTACCATGGTCCCTCACAATGGCATACAAACCAAATCCCGCAGCCTCTTTACAAAATGAACGTCATCCATATGGCGCAATTCCTTCAGAGATTGACGGTCAATCTTCCCGTAGGCCTCTGGGTGCGCATCTCTGCTGCAACATGGACGGAGTCATAAGTTCAACTTGTCCCAGACCGCAGACTACGAAAACAACTGCTCACAGGTGATCAATTGTTCCTGACACAGACCGCAGCCTGCTTCCCATCGAACAGCTGTCTGGAAACGGACACGCTACGCGACATTCAGGATGTTCAGGTAGCTTCGCCTTCTTCTTTGCGCGTTTCACCTGGTTGGCTGTCAAAAACGGTGGCCGCTTCCGATTGAGAGGGGTGCCGCTCGCGCCTGGAGAGCCCATAACCTATGGATCGAAGACTGAGTATGCAGAATCGAGCGCGACAGTGAACACCAACTACATCAGAAGACGACTCAGGTTGGAGCGAGCCTACGACAGGCTGTGTGGACGTCGCTCCCTTATTGGCAGGCTCCGGTATACCAACATGGGCTGTATGTGTCCAATATGATGTTAGCCTAACCTGGTAAAACAAAAATAGGCCCTGCACTAGCACTCACGCTTCGCTTCGCTATCCTGATATGTGCACATCGCCATCCAGCCATACCATACTAAGGTCTGAAGTTGTAGTACATCCTCTCCCGACTCAGACGCGATCTGATGGAGACGCAAACTTGATGCGAGGTCAACAGTTCTGCTTAAGTGCTGGGGGGAGACGAAGTCGCACACCGCTTTGATTGAGTGTGCCAAATTTCGAACCTCCGTAGACGTGTTTAATTTGATTGCTATCACTGTCAACAAGCAGGAAGCTTACCTGATGGGGACATCCAGCCGGAATGAAAACCACGTCGCCATAGTATTGATAGATTGTCCATGGAGCCACTCCATATCTCTCCCGTAGGCGTGCCAGCATGGCGTGAGAGATATAGTAACATTGCTGATGGATAGGATCGTCATCTCCAGACAAAGAAAATTCCTCCCGAAGGAAGGACCGTAGGCTGCTGATAGAGTCTGCCAGAAAGATTTGCCACTCGGCACCAGGCCGTCTAGATGTCATATCTTGCGACCACATCATGACGTTGATTGCGCAGGTTACGTCGAGATGTAACTTCGTCGTGCCATTGGTGTCTCCCTTGGCCCCCATGGCGATGTACAACTTCGGCCCTGATAGGCGATGTGAGATTAGTGGCCTTTGAAGGAGGAGCGAGCTACGATATCATACCAAGGTCAGGCGCAACAGCACCTTCAGGAAAGTGCGCAGCGAGGTTGAAAACCCCACCCTTGCAAACGAGATCAGCACACTCCATGGGTACACTCAAGAAGAACCCGGAATTGAGTGTGCCGAAGGTCGTCTTAAAATCTGTCTTAGGAGGCCAGTCCTAGACCAAAAACACCATCAACGACTGTGCGAAACACCAGATGCAAACCCACCTTTAGCTTGAGTATGTCTTGCTGGTTGGATTCCTCAAGTAGTAACGCGAAAAAATCCTGGGCTGCCATACGCGGCCTTTCCTGGTTAGTGTCACAATCAATTGGAGTAACCCAAAGTTTCCCGTGGTGCTTGATGAAATAGCCTGGGTCCCAGTGGCCTCGGAAGTTCCTTTGTGCCTCGGTGATAACAACTGGGATACCAGCGGCCCATAGACGCAGGAATTGGTTCCGCGTTAAGCACCTCACAGGGTACACTGGCAGGGGTTGTGGTGCATACATATGCTCCTTCGTAGCGTCGTCGGGTATCCGCTGACTAAAAGGGGGAGGTAGAGGCTGATCGCTAAGAGAGACAATGAAATGTCTGCCAATGAGGTCATATTTTAGATCGACATACCGAAAAACCGGTGAGGTCGTCTCCTCGATAACCGAGGCCATTTTTTCTACGTGAGATCGAACCGCTTCTTGGGCTACTCTAACGCACAGACGCATCGTCTTGACCGAATGAGCGTTATTGCCCGTCGCGCAATGAGCGAATTTGACCAACTGAACAATCACACGGATCATTTAGAACTATGCATACTATGGAAGCAAGCACATACATTACGATGAAGATCACTAGAAGACGTCAATGCTTCCGCGCATGAGTGGCACACATCGAGCCCGCAACTGGGGCAAAACCAGGTCCCACAGAAAAGCTCTGAGGCACACGCATCTGAGAGCGTGTCAGTACCGATGTGTTGTGAGCTACCCTGGGCTTACCACATAGAGACCGATACTTGATGTCATGTTTCAGGAACACAACGCGTTCACGCTGCATATGGACCAGTTCTTGACACATCATAGGAAGTAAATATCTTGCGCATGTGCCCTAGAGACGAAGAGTAAGGGTACCTGCAAGATGGATGCATAGAGAAAGACCTCACTTTTATGAAGGCAATCACGTCAGGGTCCAGTCGCCGGTCGTACACATGAGGGAAATGGAGCGATGCACTTGTGCTTTGCGGCTGGTCTGGTAAAGCTCCGTCTTGAGGTGATGGTTAATCAATCATAATGACGGGACAAGTATTTAGAGTTACTACCTTGCGTCGTAGGCCTCTTGCGTCTGCTCGACCCTATTGACTGTGTAGTTGCATTGTCGTAGTGGGCCTGGTTCAGAGTTGTGTCGAACTCCCCACAGAATCCAACAGCAGCGATCGACTTGTCCGAACCCAATCGTACGGCACGGAAGCCTGTGGAAGATAAGATAGGTATGAAGGTCACGGTCGACCTCCCTAAAGATAGGTGAGTACGGACCTTTGAACCGGCAATTTACATCCGCAGCGGCCGGGCGTCGTCCTCCACTCGCCGCCACGTTGTAGCATGCGATGCACTGGGTCAACGTAGTGAAAGGAGTCTTTTGACGACTGCGGCATGCATGTTCTTGTACCAGCCAACCTGCGTTGGGAGCCATGGCACTGGTTCAGATGAGTTCTACTTAAAACCTTCAGGCCACCGTGACAAACGAACTCGAACAAGGTTGAACTTGAAGGGTCAAACCGTTGACTTGATCCGAATCTTCCGAGTCGTTCGTCACGATCGGTCACGGTAAACTTCAAGCGCCGCTAAGTTCAAAGCGCTAAACGCAACTCCTCGGATCCACCCCCTCCGACTCCTGCTGGGTCAATCGGATAATTTCGGCTCTTGATCTAGCTCAACCGCTGCAGTACTAAGTACTCCCTTCAACGGTAGCGAGCAGGCCAGCTCGGAACTTATCTGTTTTCTCGCCCCTGTGGCCCCGGCGCCCTAAGGTTCTATATTTACATTTACGCGTCAGCCGCAGATGCTGCTCATCAGCCCTCCAACTAACACAGCATTTCGGACCAGTCTTTTGACGTGTACTGCGCTTGCTAGGCCGGTTTGGTGCTTTTACTGCCTGCATGTGTGGCTCAGAGCACTTGACCTCGCGGCCGGCCATGCACGCCGATGGCCCATGGGCTGCCGCTGGCTCCCGTGACCGGAAGCTGCAGCGACTCGGAAAATAGAGGAGGTGACACCTCTTGGATTGTTTCAAAGCTACGCAGGTTGTAGATACTAAGGTCCCTCGCCAGTTCATCAATCAGGCTCATCAACCAGTTGTACATGTTAAGGCCTACGGCGCCGTTGACATGAAGACCGGAGCGATACTGTATACGCATGCGGGCGGGCAGGATGTTAACACATAACGCACTGCCACACCGAGGCTTACACCTGCATTCATGGCACAACAATGTCCTTCTCGTGCTCATAGAACACCCCCGAAGCCGACGTAAATATCCTGCGCGGCTCCCCGTGCTTGTCAGGTACGCCGCTGGACCTAACTAGATAATTAGTATGCGGCAGTACGAGAGCAGATATAACAAAGAAACACACGAGTTACTGAACATGCCGACTGTAACCATGGACCAATGCGTCACGCCAGGAATGTACGAATCGAGGTGCAGATGGTGTTCTGGAACAGCACCGCGAAATTCCTGCAGACCGGGCGAAGTTACGGCCCACTGCACCGGGTTGTGGCAGTGGTGGTCCACAGACTGAAGTACGTGTGGTGTCAAAGGGTGCGCTGCACACTGCGGTGGGGGGGCGGGAAGTTCCAGTCCGCACCTGAGGTAGGACCGTTGTTCTCATCCAAGGTATAGTGTCGGCAGGCGAGCGGGTGAGTGAAGGAGGCGAGGACGACGGGGTGGCGATCGCGGTCGAAGCCGAAGTCATGCAAAAAGGTGACCCAAATACAGATAAAGCCGCTGCGGGAGAGGGTGGTTGATTCTGAGAAGTCGTAGAACGGGAGGCAGCGGCAAAAGCTGATTGCGTCGCAGCCCTCTTCTCCAGCCTGAAGGCCCACGAACATAGTATGGATCCACCGGGGATAGAATCCTCAGAACGTTCGACGCACAGACAACGCGGTGCAGGAGAGAAAGGTCTGGTGGCCGGGTCACAATTCGGAGTCTGGAAAACATCGTTAGTGACCATTCTAGTACCAGCAATATACGAAGGCCGGTAACCTTTGTAACGGTGACCCGGAACTCCAAATTGTGGTCGGAAGCAGCAGATCGCGTGAAACCCAGCCGCCACTGGTCCTCAGGCCAGACAAGGATCGGCGCAGGACGGGTGTCTGCTATGAAATTTCCGTGCGGACAGGGCTTCTCTGTGACGTGATGTGGGTGAGCCGCCGCCATATACGGACGAAAAGGAACTCACCGCCAGTGCCCATGCCGAGACATTCGTCGCAGAGACCGTCGTCTGTCTCCATTTTGAGAGTCGTGATAAAAGGAATCTAGCAAAGGACTCACCGGCGGCGAGGAGCGTAAGACACAACAGCATGCGGCCCAGCTGATTCAAAGTGTATAGCCCATCAGGGGGGTTAGGGCCAACACGTTCAAGGTCCTGGAGGGAGTATAAGCCAGGGGGTTCGTTGCGGGGGTTTTCAATTTTTCCAGTCATGATGGGCAGAGGGTTCATTTCCAACGACGAGCTGATTAACAACGGTCATATCATACCTTTATACTTGCAGTCCAGCGACGTCGACGTCGCCACCTTCGACCGAGATTGTTGTCCACCTTGGTCAACCGGTGACTGGCTGACAACGGGACGTGGGAAAGTGCATATTGGTACGTCTGCTCGGTAGGGTACTTCTCCGTGTCCAAAATTGGGCCGTGAGGCTCGTCTGAACTCTCACCTTTGAGTCTCTGAGATAGCACTGGCAGGGAGGTTTCGGGGCGGGGAAAGCTTGATGAAGCGGCTCTACTTCGTGACCAAGTCTCGTGTTGAATGAGGGGAACGATGGAAGCCCACGAGGGCTTGAAGACGTACGATCGGCCTCGGCCACGGCCCGTCAACCAACCGGAGGCGGAATTCGGCGCTCCGCCACTGGCAACCAGTCACCTCGAAACCGGGCGCTGGCAGAAGACGGGAATCATTCAACTTACAATGATTACAAGTCTCTGCTGGCACACACTGGATGTGCAACTACGGCTATTGGACATTGAGGGACAACTCGCGAATCTCGAACATACGTGTAGTAGTGTAACGACTCGGATAGTAAGACGGCTACAAGTGACCATTTAAGGACAGCATCTGAGACCACGATGAACCCCACATACCCCTGGCCGGCAAGATAACGAGCGAGGAGGCAACGACAGGCACTATTAGTACATTTTGCGACCACTAACCTCCAGAAGATCTCGTCCTGTTCATGAATCGGTACAAGTCGTCGTCAGTTCGCGATCAGCCTCCATTGCCATCACCAATTTCTGGGCCACAACATCCGAACAGCCCGCAACCTCCAGATGAACTGTTTGCGTCCAACGCTCAGCTGGGGTGTTCTTCTCCACATTTCGAAGGATAGTGTGTGTCTGGCGCGGTAGCCCATGGCTCTGGAGAACCTTGTCCGTGTATGGTCCGAAAATTCTCCCACGACTCAGAGTCCCGCTCTGACGACCACCGAACGTTGATCTTCCAGGCGGCGAAGTATAGCTGCGAGACGGCACAGGGGACAGTGGGGACCGGCGGCATCGGCAAGACGTTGCGCTCACCGTACCGAGCATTATCCGTAGAAGGCGGCGGGGAGTTGGCGACCGAAGAGACCAATGAAACCATCGAACTACTGGTTTTGGACGGCTCTAAGCGCCCTGAGCGCGACATGGACATATCTTCCTTGTTGAACGTATGAGAAGAACGCCTAGATGCCTCAGAGAGACTTGAGGCGGTTAGCTCCGCCTTGATTCGCATCGGTTCCGCATGGTGTCCTGGATGGGACAGTGAGCAATACTCGGAAGCATGGCCTCAGTGGGAACGGACGCACGGTCTGAGGAATCCTGGAGCGCCTGTTGAAGCGACTCGATTTCGAACAGAAGAGCCTGCTTGATGGTTTCAAGGTTGTTGACACGGCGTCCAAGGTCGACGACAATGCCGAACAACTCCTGGCAATCTTGTCGAAACCTGCTCCATGATAGCGCGGCGACCAGCCTCATCGTGCCCACCGCAGACTTCAAACTGCTCCGCATAGTGCATGATATCGCCTAGAGTCCATGACTTACGCTCGGCCTGCTTCCCTTTTCTGAAGGTTGCGGTTGAGGATGACTGTGCGGGAGGAGTGAAGGACTGGGGGACTTGTGGGGGAAGATGTCGAGGAATCGTGGAGGATATTTCCGGGACGATGCTAACAGCTGTAGTTTGCTCAGCGATAAGGCGTTGAAAGACGCTGGAGTCCCGGCCATAGAACGTGTGCCAGGTTGTATTCGACAAGGGTATCAGAGGCTGAGTATCGACGCGGAGAGCTGCATTGTCTGTGGGAGCCACGACCTCCGCATTTTTGAACGACTTCGCCTCGATAATGTCGAGGTGCTGCATTGCGGGGAGGCCAATCTCTTCTGCAAAATATTGCACCATGCGAGCGAAGATAGTACGGGTCTGCGGCTGTTCACGGAGGAGAATGGGAAGAAAAATGTCCATCTTGACCTCGGTAATTGTGGGGAGAGTGCCGGAGCGGTGAGTTCCTGGCATTGAGACCAGAAAACTGACTCTACCAGAGGCCCGGTCGTGACAGGTGAGCTGCAGCAAATGTCAGTATCGGAACTCACAAAACATGTCAGCGAATGACGCACTAGGTCCATAATCACTCTCATGCACTCATTCCCCAGCTCACCTCGCCAGTCCGAGAGCACAGGGGCCGCATGGGCGTCGTGACAAACGGAATGACGACTCGGGTCTCCGTGGCGATCCTTCCCCTCCGAGGACCCGCCGAACGTGATCAGCGCAATCGCCGCAGCCCGGACGCGAGCTTCGGGAATGGATTGAAGGAGTGGCAGAGCGCATAAGTGCACGGTCATTGCACTGACGCCGTCGGGTGTTAGTTCACAGTCGTTGAAACTGAGGGAGGACGCCGGAAGGGAGGTACGGGATTGGCTATGAGCCATGGCAGGGAACAAGAGGAGAATGGTACGTGTCGACTCACCGGGGCGGCCTTATAGTGCTGTCGTAGGGCCACTGGCAGACAGGCGCTGCCGCAAGGCACGCTGAGGTATGGAAGGCGAAGTCGATGCAATGGTGGTAGATGAGATGTCGAAACGGGATATCAGCATCAGTGGTCACATTTGCGAATATATAGTTATAGAGGGGACCAGCCATCGCATAAGAGGGGGCACCAAATACACTAGCAACGCATGGTGCTAAATTGGAGTTGAGGGACTCGGAGGAACGTACTCGAATAGGGGATTTCTTGTGCAAGCAAGAAAAGCCAGGCATGTGTCGTCTGGACCTTGTGCGATATCGGAGGAGCAAGTCTTTATGATCGGTCGTAGCGATAAATGCACAGAGCCCCTTCGGAATGGGACCAAGCATCTGAGGACGGTTTTACCTGACGGAGAAACGAAATTCGTGTCATCGCATGCCCTCTTCATACACATACAGTGATAAAAACGTACCCTTGAAGGGGAATCATCCAGCGGCTGGAACGATGACGCGAGTTGGGACCCAGAGCGCCCTCACAAAATGGAACGGAACGAGTGGATGCCAGTGTGGACCGGTGCCACAGGTATAGGTAGTTCCGATTCGTTCGACAGGTGGGAGGTCGCGCCCACCTATGTTCCAAGTGCCATTCGACTCGTTCGACTTAGAATCTAGGTAGCGAGAGTGGCGTCACGTGCAAATGTAGAACCCGGCTCTCTCCAGCCCTGACGCAGCACCCGTAATTCCCCGATCTGTCTCCTACTACTCCTTCCGGGGCCCCAATTCCGCCCTCGTCTCCTGTCCGTCTTCTCCTATCGTCCTCCATAGTCTCTGGTTGGCGGCGGGGGGGGGGGGACGACATCTTGGCGGGTTCGTTCAATACTTCCCTTACCTGTTTCTTCTGGCAGTGGCAAGCATGCGCCCACTCCTGGCTCGGCTCTCCCAGGTCAGGGAGGCCGACATCTTGGCCGGCCGGCGGCTGTTGCCCACTGCATAAGGTTCGTATCCTTGACCTGTCCTGTTTCCGGTGGTTTTGCTCACTGTTTCCTTCACGTTCGGCCTTTTGTAGGTTTCCTCTCAAGTGTTTGATGTTCGTCCGCGCATCTAGCGCCTTCTGTCTCTCCTGGAAGATGGCGATTGGGCCAGTGCCGACCTCCTGCCTCCAGTCTTGCGCCGCCTTCTGGCACGTGTTCAGGCCCTTTGGCTCTGTTAGCGGCGTCGCTCTCTCGCGTCCCGGTTATGGCAAATCGTACGTCCGTGGGCTGGCTTGTTCGTCCGCTTGTACTTACCTCACCTGCAGATGGCCGACGTGTTTTCAGCCACCTTGAGTTGGCCGAGTGGCCGCTTTGGGGTGGTGACCCTCGTCTAACGTCGTATACGGCAAAGTATGTCTCGATGCAGCCGTTGGTAGACGCGTTGGCTTGTTGTCAGTCAAATCCACATATGTTTTGCGTCCAGATCCCACTCGCACACATTGTGCATCGCCTCACGCTAGCTGAGCTCAGGCAACTCGCCAACCAACACAACGTGCGTCTTCGCCGCGATTGCAAGAGGCTTCTCGAAGTTGCTCAACAATCACGAGATCATGTGTGCGAATGCACAGCGTCTGTGACCACTGACTGGCACTGGCACCATATCTTCAAGTTTGTCTTCTGTTCACACCGCGACTTCTCCCACCGTGAAGCTTGAATTTGCATCATCACCCAATCAGAAACCGGTCTTCTCACCGGCGCAGGTCCGCGCTTCAGCTGCAAACTCTTTCGTGACGACCGCTCCGCTGTACTAGTATGCCCCATTGCTACCTGGGAGGAGGATGAGGGACCATGCCTCTGGTTCCCGCGTTCGTTCGCGGCCAATCGTAGGCACGACTCGCTGTCTTACTATCGAAGCATAACACTCGGCCTTACATCTGTTTCGCTGTGCCCATTTGAGGCCGCTGAAGCGCTCCTCCACGGCGTGATGCATGATGGCCAACGACCTCCCGGACATCGACGAGAGGAGTACATCGACAACGAATGCAACGGCATTTTGGAACTTGTAGCTCCCCCTTCCGTGCCAAATGCCTCATCCACCTCTGCATCACTATCTCGTAGCGCACATGCGCCGAGAACATTCAGGCCATCCCCCTTGAAAGACCCTTCGCACTCAGTCGCATGGAAGAGGGTCCGCTGACCCTGATTTCCGCGTCGACCTGCAAAAGTTGGACATTGTCTGCACAGATACATACACTTGTGGAGCTTCACGAGCGTGAGCTCTATCGTCAGCTTCCTGTATTCCTTCTGTCCCTCCTCGTCCGTCGTACTTCTACGAAAGGCCGTTAGCTCCATTTCTTGTCCCTCCCTTAATTTGGATGCCACCAGTACTGGCTGCACGTCTGTTTATACGAGGCAGTGAAGCCACGTTGCGCTTGAATTGTTATATACTGAAATCGAGTCGATCCAGCCCTATCCATTCCCATTCTCTGCTTGCTCGGGCTTTGCACCTCGTACTCAGGTGCGACCCGTTCAAGCTGCGAACGGAGACCGCTTCATGTCTAATAGCAGATCGTAGCGCGGGCAGTCGGAGCCCATCCTATCCCTTGCACTCACCACGGCTGACTCCGGAACAATACGGAGGGATGTCTTCGGAAATGCATGCCGCATTATTATCGACCATTGTCATGGATATCTCTCATTTTATCACACACGTCCGAGTCTCGGAGACCTCTGCATCATTAGCATTGTCAATATATACGTATTATCAAGACGAAAAAGTGGTTCAATGGCCAGAACAAGTATAGAAGGAGGTAAAGAAGTGAAGACCGCACGCAGGTTCGAACTCGAAAGCATATGGGCCAGAGTAACAAGTTTCAGAGGCAGCAAGAAGTAGTAGCAGGCGAGTAGTCCGCCTGTCTGGCAAAGACGTAACAGTGTAAGTACAATCTACACCAATTGCAGAATTCCGAGCAAGGACAAAGTTAGGATGTGTCTAGTTGGGAAAAGCAAGTCTACAAGACAGGGTCAACTACACATCCAGGGCACATCGCTCATACTGAATCTCATACCTGTTCCACCACTGGACCAAGTCTTCAACGATGTCCAAATTATGCGGGTTGCTGACGAATTCCCTCAGCTCTTTATGCAGAGCGCGAGTTGATGAGCGCTCCGATGAAGCGAGAGTCTTAGTCGTCAACAGTGCGGAATATACCTGCGGGCCGAAGGAACTTGTCAGTCAGCAAACGTCAAGCTTGCTCAACGATAGTATCGTGAGCGCACCAGAATAGCAGCATAGATGATGGAACCTGTAGTGACTTTAACCATCCCATATGACTTGGCACACTAGTATAACGTTGCGACTTCTTCGAACAGCGGCCCTCGCGGTCGAAGATATGAAACCAAGCCTAAACGATGTCATCGTGAGAAGGGACATTACTTCAGGAACACTTTATCAAGGGAATACGACGCACCGAAACTACAAGTCGCCCGCGGAGAAAAGATGTCCAAGGCTCTGCGGAGTCGTATATCTCCAGGTCGAACAGGAAACTCGGTGGTCCTTCGCCGAAGGTAGCGAAGACGCTGCGCACGAGGCTTTCCCTAACACTGGGTCGAACGAGAACCAATCCATAAGTGCGCATTAAATGCAGATAACCAAAGACCCACGCTTTGTCGCTGTAATTCAGAGTGATCGGACACAAATAACGACCGGTGACGATGTTCTTGAAGCCCCGCTGAGTCTTATCGCGCTCGTCAAGGCTGGAATATGCGTAGTCGAGGTCGTCCCTAAGCCACCGGACAATCTCGGAATCAACAGATCGAGCGTCATACTTCTTGACGTCACAACACCCGTGCGCCAAGTTCCTATAACCCTCTATGCCCATACTTTGGACAGCCGTCGAGAGAGAGGGACAGAATTGAAGCAGCTCCGTCCAGTAACATTGAAGACGAGTTTTCCTTTGCACGAGATCATCAGTGCTCGTTGTCAGACAAGCAGAAATATAGTTACGCGCTCTGCATCAGGAGTTCAAGAGCGGGGTCGAACCTCCGACCAGTACCCGCATAAATGACTGCGGCAGGAGGGACGAACAAGTCCACGCATCGGGCTAGAATGTGTCCGTGGCGTTGCATATCGACGGGGTTGAGGCCTGACACAGACAAGTGAGAATATTAAAGCAGGGCCGGATACATCTAGAGGGAAGCCTAATATGGGGCCGTGGCTATCGCGGTACTTGGCACAAGGAAACTTGCTGCTCGGCACCGCGGAAGGTGACGACATAATTAATGTCCAGGAGGACTAGTATTCGGCCCGGTCGGCTCCGAGTCTTCATTTACTCATTTTTTCGCGAGCTTGTCAGGCAGGCTGCTGGACAGGCTGGATAGAGAACCTGTGTGGCACAAGCGGGGGAACTTGAAGACCATCTCCCTCGCAGTTGGCTCAACGTTAACGGTAAGCTGACATCCAACTCCCGCAGATCGGAAACTGAATGTCGTAACTTGCCCTGTCTACCAACGACTCGTAGGCGTCGAAGATGCTCTTTCACTGGGTACACAATCCGAAGCCCGCACCTCGTCCTCTCTCTGTCAAGACTATTCGAGGAGCGCACGCGCCTTTCTGCCAAAGGCGAAGCCCTGCGCAGTCCAAACGAGAGCGCGCTCAAGCTAGGAACATCGTCACGACGGGGAATGCCCTCCATCATCCGAAAGGTCTGTGTCCGCGCCTCCGGACGCGACCGCAACCATCCTGCGGCGCACGGCGAAGCATCATCGCCCTGCAGAGCGGCAAGATCTCAGTTAGTATGGAGGGAGCTGACGGAGAGATGGCCGACGTTATCCGGAGCAGGGAAAGCGAGGGAGCCCCAATACGGTCGACCCTGTCCCGAGTGCTCGAACGGAGAGCGGGTGATGTCAATAGGGCTGTTCAATTCTTAGAGGTCAGTTCACTTCGCAAGCCCCTTCTCTCCAGGCACCACAATGATGATGTCGTAGCCGGGAGGACGAGGGTGATGCTGCCCGCCTCCGCTCTCTCTTCGAGCCCTTGGGCGTATCATTCGAAAGCAATTGAATTCTGCTCTTTGTAGTTAGATTATGACTAGGGCGCGGCCGGATGGACAGCAGTCCCCGCCCGCCCAAGCGCCGTCCACAAGTACTTACGTCCGACTCCCTACGCCCGGCCACACCGTTCGGTAGTGCTGTTCGCGCCATGTTGAAGTCGGCTCGCAGTCAAGTCACCTGGATCGTTGAGTTTTAATTGTTTTTTTACAGCAGAATCTCTCGACTATCTGCTATCCCAGGCCCTTGTCACCAACCCGCGTGCCAGCTGCGGAGCGTCTCGGAGCCTTCCGTCCCCGTCGGCCTATTCGTATTTGTACGTACAACGAAGCCACCCAATCGCCCAGTTTTCTGGAGAGACTCAGAGTTCTTCCCTAACGTACGTCATGAGCACTTGAAAATGCTGCGTTTTTAATAACACAACCCTTCTGACAGGCGTCTTCGAACCTTCCCTCCCCGAACAATATGGAATGTTATCCGGCTCCGGTTACTGCGCCCGAGGCTTAGTCGAAGGATCGAAGCATTTTGGTGGACGCTCCCCGGTGGCCTCATGTTGAATGACGTCACTCAAGATCGAGACGACGAGCGAGGAATGTCCAACGTCCGGAAGGGTAAGGGAGTTTGACGGAACCTCAGACACCGTGACTTCGACTTCGACTCGAAGTTGTTGCACATTTGCTGAGACCGCTACCCTCGCTGATACAGCGACGACAACTGATCCAGGTCTTCAGGATATGTTGAAGCAATCTGATTCCAGGCTTCCATCTCGGAGTTTTGATGACTCGGGTGCGAAAGAGGTGAGGATAGCTCGTACGATTTGCGTGCTCACTGACATCCTATTCTTGAACTCTAGAATGTCCCTTCTCTCGAGGGGTACACCGGTAACACGGGGCGGGTGGGAGGACTGACCGCCAGCAGCGGCACCCTAGTACCTCCATTCACCAAGTAAGAAGTTCCTTCATTTATTGACTCGCCAATGCTCAGCGTCCTGTGTTGCGTAGGGTTACTGCGCCCTCCGTTTTCGCTCCCATTGTGCCCACTCTCCATGCCGAGCCTTCAATCGTGACTGCGCCAGCGGCGCTTCAAGATTCAGAGGTTCAAGAAACGCCGGATGTCGGTGTTCGGGGCCCGTGCGGGGAATCGACAGATGACGCGAACGGTCGACCTGAGTTGGAGAGGCCGAGGTACAAGGAGAAGACCCGGTGGATCAAGCACACCCTGGCATCTGGCCTCGTGATTGAAGTCGAGGCTACCAGATCTAACGGTCTTGTGTCAACCCTAGCCGAGTATACCAACCAGCCTCCCCCTCATGTGCGTGTTCGCGACGATAACGGAGGGTTGACTGATCGATCGCCTTGATTGTCAGAGCCCCATTCGATCCATCGGGACACCCAACCCCGAACCACCCTATGACAAGGACCGGGAGAGCGATGATGTGAGTATGAGAACCGCCTGTAAAGCTCCGAACTCATAAATCCTGTCATCAAGTCCTTCACCTATGCCTATCTGGAGGACTGGCTTCTGAATCCGCCGCGTCAAGGCGGCGACTGCTATTTCGAGCAATACATGGACGAGCTACAAGCCCAACGTGAACTTCCGTTCCACCAGGGCGACCTTTGGCGACAAACGTTCATCCCGACGCTGCTGAAGTCCCTCGGAACTCGGAGCGACCCTTGGGACTGGATGAGAGATGCATTTGTTTCCCTTCTCCCAAACATATGGTCGACTGTATATGGTGAGCCGTCGTGGCCAGACGAAGATGACGCGCTTGTTCGCACTCTCGTGAGTTCCATCTCCCCTGCAGGGCTACGGCTGTAAGTTTAGCATCAGGCTAATATATACAAAGGTGACGGACAGTGTAGCGGCCTGGTTTGAATCCTTTGCGTCTAGCGCCCTCGTCGCTGTCGAGAAATTCCTGAAAGGCTTGACCGAAGGTTCACCTGACTTCTCACAATGGTCAGAGATCTGTGAGGAGATGATGCGGGATGGTTGTATGTTTGATGAGCGTCCTGGTGGCTCTGGTTTCTCTGTGCGTTCACCACTCCCATTTTCGTGAGTTGTACTGAACGTCATGTAGGGTTTGTTCGGCACCATGTTTTTCCTCGTTCCGCTTTCGGGCCATATGCAGGCGATCCGCGGAGGAATGCGCATCGAGGGACTTGGATGCCCATCCGACGATGATTTGGAATATCCCTTTGGGGCCATCGGCTTGGCTGCGGCTGCGGTACGGACTTTCTATGTCGCCATGCCATCGTTGATGCTAATGACGGGGAATTAGGCATTCCGCGCTACGCAATTATTCCGTGCGCAATTGGTCAGATATGATGAAGATGGAAATCTGCTTGTTGAGACGCCGACTGGTGACACTGCGTTTAGCAAGCATACCGCAGGACGAAGAACAACGCAGCAAGCCTTGTTCGCTTGCACCATACCGCCCAATGAATTGGACACCATCTTGTTGCACGCGCATGAGTTCGTGCCGACCAACACCGATGTCCTCAATTACGACGACGAGACCCTCGAATTCTGACGACGGGTAATATGGTGTCGAGCGATGGTGAGTGTGCCATTCGCTTTGCATGTAGCCCTATGATGGATTTACCTTAGCGTTGGTCACAAGCGCATCGTGAATGCTGGACCTCGTCAGTGCTTCAGTGCATGCTTTCGACTGTATATAAACCTGTCATATTCGCCATCTTGACTCGGCATGATTGTAGTCCATCGTTAGTCCCGTCGTTAAAGCTGCTGTCCCAGCATCGGCAATATATAGACGTTCTTGACTCTACCATATATCATCATGTTTTCCTGTACTCAAATCTACCAATGAACAGAAGATAAACATCACAAAAGGCACGTCAATCTTGTACGGAACATGTATGTTGGTCGCCTATTAGGCGACCGGCACATGTTCTCCCTCAGAGTCCTGCCGACGCTCGTCCCGTCCCGTCGGCCCTCCGCGATGGCGCCCCCCCTCCATGCCAATAAAACGAAAAAGAAATGCATTGAACGTCTAGGACACTGATTACATGCTGCGGATACTGGAAGGGAAAAGATTGCCTTGAGCAGAAGGGCCACCTTTGAGATTCAAACCGTGAGGCGTCAGCTCGCAATTCCGTTCAAACACCGTCAACCGCTAAGCCAGATAAGCGTTCATTTTAGGACATATATCATAAAGGTTTCTCACAGAACATGCGTGTAAGCTCACCCCCGTTGCAGGTTGTGCGCAGGAGGCCTGTGCGCGTTGTTGAGCGTGGACAGAGGGTCTCCGAGACCCCTCGGTACTCCGACCATGTGCTGGATGGAGGAAGAGATGGTAGGAGTGCGGAAAAGCTCGCGGAGCTAGAGCGGGGTCACGTCTTGGCATGGTTCACAACACGGGGGTAGGACGCGGAGGGAGGACGCGGAGGGAGGACGCGGAGGGATGATGTTTCGCAGTGCAAAGGTATTAGCTGCATTCGTTCGCGAGGCAGATAACCTCCTCCGTCTGGAACCGCGTGAGCGCCACGAGCGGCCTGAACGTCGCCTTGCGGTTCACGAGCGCGCCCGCGGGCACGTCCGAGAGCAAGGTGGACGCGAAGAACGAACCGGTGGCGGGTACGCGCTTGCCCCCGAGCAGGAGCTGTGCGCCCTTGGAGACGGCGTCGTCGACATGCTGCTGGACCTTCTCGATCGCGCGCTCGTGGATGAGGGGGCCGTGCGTCCTGTTCTCCGTGTGTGAGTGGGCAGATGCGCGGAGGGTCGTGGGACGTGGGACGCACGTGTCATTGTACAGCCTGTTGCCGACCTTGCACGCAGCGACTCGCTCGGCGAGACGCGAGGCGAACTCCGCATAGACGGAAGACTGCACGATATACGGTTTGCATGTTTGGCCCATGCCACGGAACTTGCATGCCATCACACCTGCGGACACAGTCAGTAAGTTAAGGCACACAGGCGGTAGAAACATGAGAAATAGACGCACCCTCGATGGCGGCGTCCGAGTCAAAAGGCGCGTTCCCGCCAGCCTCAAGAGACACCTTTTTGAGGGTAATGGCAGCCATGCCATAGAGCAGCTTGGCAACTGGCATGCTGCCCGTGAACGACATCTTTCTCACCGGGGGTGCTCGCACATCTCCCGTCCGACCTCGCCCACATTCGTCTGTGTGGCCACAACGTTGATGACTCCAGGCGGCACGCCAGCCCCTGTGCAAAAACACTTTCGTCAGTCAATGGCGATGTGGTCACCGAGCCACCATCGGGCCGGGCTAGATCAGGAGTAGAACTTACCTCGACAAGCGCGAGGGCGGAGAACGGCGTCTCAAGCGGGGGCTTGATGACGGCCGTGCAGCCAGCAGCGAGAGCGGGAAACGAAGGGAATATGGCCGGCGGGAGGGGAAGTCACCGTTTCCGTGGCCTACAACCATCGTGATCTCCTTCTCGCTATCTCGTTCCTCCCAGCAGCACTCGATATGCCGCTCTCCTCTCCTCACTCACTTCCGACGCAGCTGATGCGACTTGAGGCGGCGGCATCTACACGGGCTCCGGTGCTCATGATCGACATCGGTGACAAGAACTTCAGTGACGAAGAGAAGCGGAGTCAGACAGAGTCAGGGGAGAAGTTGGAAGAGCAAGGTGGAAGAGGTGAACCGGTGTTGGTAGACTCGGATGTGGCCACATGCGTTTACATAAACATCTGTTGCCGAGAAGTCATAACTTATTAAACCCTTACTTTCGTTTGGTGGAAGGCCCCGTAGCTCAACGGATCACCGTGAGGTTACTTAGTAAGTTCGAATCGAGTCCTTCTGCACCACATTTTTTGTCTGCCGCCTCGGCTGTTGCGCGCTCAGCTTGAAAGTGTCCGGCAACCCGCCGCTTTCTCCGCCGAGTCCGTATAACCGAGCAGCTGGCTCAGGCTGCTGTGTAAGTTAGAGCACCTTCGTACTTCCGTCCCGCCGCGGTTCTTCGTCTTAATCTGACCTTGTTGAAGCTTGAGGAACTTGCCTCCGCACTGGCAGTTGAGTAGCCCAGTTGAAGTCTTTCTACCCAAATGCTCATTTTCACGATGTAAGCCTACCTCAATCGCCAGTTAAGGAGGAACTTGAACCGAAAATATGGATCACCGTTGGCTCAAATGCCCGTACACAAGTTAGTGCGAGGCGGTTTTGGGTAAACGGTCTGCAGCAGTACGAGTACGAGCGCCCAGGTGCCGAGAAGCTCAAGAGGAAGTATCTACTAGTTGGCCGACCGGCGAGTTACCTTTCTACTCCGACTCAACACCCTACACTTCTGACAGGTCTCGCACACGCACCGTCCGACCTCTTATGAATCAAGTCACGGCTTCTTCCTCCATATCTAGGCAAATTCCTGGACATGATCCTGGACCTCTCAGTGCATCCCAGCCACTGTCACGGAACTCGACCGCACACCAGTACCCTCAGGCTGCGGCTCGTCGAGGGAACTTTTCGATTGGCGATGACAGCGAGGTCTGTAGGTGGATGCCGCCTGTCGGATGCTCCTTGAACGCCCAGGCCCCAGACACACCGAGACTCTCTCCCTTCCTCGACTTCGACGACGGGGTGGACGTCAACTGGTCCGAGTTTGACGGTCTCGACCTTGACGACGCCTATTATAGGACCGGGTCCACCCTGGAAGCATTAGATTCTGGGCCCGAGTACAGTGATATGGATGAAGTTGCAATGCCACCACCGATGGCCATCCCCGTTCCGTTGCCGGAGAGGACGAACGTGCCGGACCAGAGCCCGCAGCCGCAGCCGCCTCCATACATGTCGAACAGGACCATGTCGAAGGCTCGAGCTCTGTCGATGTACACACTCCCGCAGTTTGGACCAACAATTCCCGAGTGAGGACTCTTACCTTCGGACGGCTGGTGTGCCCTATACTCATCCGATCCCGCGTAGGCTGCTCGTCAGAGATGATATCCCGTCCCACTTCCGCATGTGGGCTATGGAATCGCCTGAGGCTGTTCTCCTTGGAGACCAACCTCTTCCCAGCGCTCAATTCGCAGGACGGTTCCCAGCAGTGTTCTTTCCGCCTTTCCTGCATCATTCCTATCCCGACAGTTACTTCGCTTCTCCCGAATGTTTTCCTGCTCGTTACCGGCTCACATATACTTCTGCAGACGAACAATCGTCGGAGACTCTAGGTACGGCAAAGGGAGGGCTTGAAACCGTGGCACCTATGCCAGAGGTCTTTGTGTCACTGACGCGGATATGCCAGGGATGCTATTAGAGTCACAAACAACATTGGACAAGCTAGGAAAATGCACGCTTATGGTACGCTACCTCATCCTGATACATATTTGAGAAATTTCACTGTCTAAGGAACGTCGTCCGGGAACGCAGTCTGATCGCCGTATGTCGGTGAACAACGACGGGGGGCCCGCCAGCCCAACCGGCGATGAGCCATCTCGAAGCAACCTGCGGATGACCAGTGAATCGGACCTTCCTAGGAGCGCGCATGACGGGAACCGCTGGTATGGCAAGTTTATACCCACTATTATTCAGTTCCTTGGTACGCGGTCGAAGAGTCCATGGCGCTTCTGCGTGCGCGACCTGCAGACCCTTCAAGACATATGGACGGCTGTCTATGGCAAGACTCTTCCTTGGATAATCGAAGTCAATGATTGCATTTACGCATCGGTAAGTTTTAGCATGCCAGCAACAGCAACGCCTGCTCATCTAATCTACAAGGTCATCGAGACTGTTCAGAAATGGCGCGACTGCATCAGCAATTCTGCACTGGGCGCATTTGAAGGCTTCTTTCAATCTTCTAGAACGTTTATCGACTTCGCTGCACGCCTTCGATTTTGTCAAGCGATCCTGCGCGATAGTAGACTCTTCTACGAAGCTTTCGACAGTCCTCATAGACGAGTAAGTTAGGATATCTCCCCGCAAACCATTCTCCTAATTTCCGCTAGGGGCTATTTCGTTCTCTATTTGTTCGCGCTGCGTTAGCCGAGCACATGAAGTGGATTCGTGGTGCCATCCACATCCCGTCAATATATTCACACAATTTTTCAAAGTACCCTTACGGAGCTATTGGCTTATCGGCTGCTGCAGTAAGGTCTACAAATCATCAGGTTACTTTGTCTCATAGGTCGGTTTAGGTCTATCGGGCTGCATCGCTCTTCACCACCACTCAAATTCGATATGCGAATAACTCTGCCGTAGGCATGTCGAAAAATGGCGTTTACAATGCTTGGGACAGTCATCTCGACTTCAGCGAAACTAACTACAGTGCCAAGACGAAGCAGTACGCCATTGCTGCTAGCCGACTTGCTACTTGTGAAGTCGATGACATAGTCAAGGCTGCATCTATGTATTGAATTCTCGTAATGCTAATTTTTACTTACTTCGCGCAATGTATCCGGTCAAGGCACAAGCAGACTCGGAGGAGGGAATTGTAGCCTAACCTTGCGAGTCTTTCTCGTACCCGGGCCTGGGCTCGTTCCGTCGGCAAGGATTCTGATATCGCGATATACCGTGACTACCTACTACATATGTTTGTAGCTCAACACATATATTCACCGCTTTTTTGATACATACTGTGTGCTAAACCGAACTTCCGCCATTCCATATACCGTATTTCTATGTTAGACAACAGCGACAAGCGAAGGAGGATAAACGAGGACTTCTGTTACTAACGAGTGGGAGAAGGGATCATGCATAAGTACGTCCGAGGCCTGCGGCTACGAGTTCAGACTCGGAGAACGGGCCGGTGCCCAAGTGCCAGCACCGCTGGGCGCCACAGTGGCATTTCCATCCTTCAAGTTTCCCATCTAGACCTGCCTCCACCAACCTCCTCACAGTGGTACCTACGTTAGCGTGCTTGGCATATGCAAAACAACGATTCTTCAACACGTGGCAATGTTCTCGACGGTGCGTGCGAGGGACACCTCGGTAATTTCTCAACGTCCGTGGTGCGTCTTCTGCCGGTTCAAACCTCTACTAGGTTGTCTATACTGACCGAGTTCCCTCCATTGCTTTAGGATTCGAGTCAGGGCCCTCCGTGCATCCGTCATGTTCTATTGTGGGTCAAGCCAGGTGCGCCTGGGTTGGTTGATCCAACGCCGGGTGCGCGCAGCGCCACGATAGATACATAGTACGCGTCGAGAGGGTGGTCTAACACGAGGTCTCTTTCCGGACGTACGTTCGTCACCGCGGTTGACAACAGCGCGCTCCTCGGTGTGTACCTTATCCGCATTTCTCTTTTCTATCCTACCCATTTTGTTCTGGACGGAATCCATCTCCATCGTGGGATGAGCCAGGTGCGCCCGGGTTGGCTTGCCCAACGCCGGGTGTGCGTAGCACCACGCGTCGTGCCGCCCTAGTCACAAACCTTGACTCACTCATATCTTTCCTCACGTCGTTTCTCAGGTGGACTTTAATAAGAGATTATGGGCAATGACAGCAACTGGCACTCGCCGAAGCTTCCTTGCTCCCGACACGTAGGCAGTCGATCAACGGCGACCGGCGATACTACCCCAGGCAACTTAACAAATGATAAATGTTCGCATGTGCGTATTTGTGCCACGTATTGCGTCGCGCGATTGTTCAAGCTCTCACAGGTTCAAGGTTGACGTCAATGTTGGGGGATCTGGGCTGAGAAAACGTGGTTCGGAAACGGGGGAGAGGGCAAGAAGCGCTCAAGCTTTTTCGTATGGGTTGATGAGGTATGTTGGCGTGTCCTTCGCTGGACGCGAGGTCCACTGACTGGCCCTTTCTACGTTCTGAACGTTATCAAGATTGTCGTGTCTTGCCGTTCGCGAAGGAGGAGGCAAATGTTGGCCGCATATACAGACCCCTCTTGTGTCCGTTGTGCTCTGTGTGGGACGAGCTAGGTGCGCCTGGGTTGGTTGATCCAATGCTGGGTGCGCGCAGCGCCACGATAGACATATACGTGTCCGGAGCATAGCCTAAAACAAAAATCTTCCTCGGCCACCTGCAAGGCTACAGGTTAGTCAAGCCTACAAGTCTCGCGCATGCTGGAATAACGTCATTCAAGCCCGTCGGTGGATCCACGGTCCTGGTTTTCGTAAACAACATGTCGAGCTCACTCCACTCACCGCCTCCGTCTCTCGCATCTCACACGCGGTTGGTGGGCCCCGAGGCTTTCTCATGCGTGGGCACCCCGTCTCGCGGCGAGTATTGGCTACGGGCGGCGGGGCGGAGGAAGACCTTGCCTTGTGGTCGGGCCGGGCCCCTTCCGCCGTGCGGACCACCTTAGCGCCCCTCTACGAACGGACGATTCCTTCCTCTGTCCTCTCGTGCACGGCCGAGAGCGTTTCTGGCCGCAACACATTGACCCCCTCTCCAACGTGGTTTCTTTCCCCCAGCCTGACTCTGAATCCAAGGTTCAAGTCATACGGCGGCCCTGCCGTCACGCCACAAACTCGTACATCTAGTGGCAGCGTAAACTGGAATTGCGTCTCGCGACGATTGCTGGCGTGAGGGGAACGTCCTCAAGGTTCAGATGCGGGACCAGCCAGGTCCTGTTTCCGATCCGGGCACCGCTCATCATCGTGGAAGCTATGGTCGGCATGACACTGCGGCACAATGGGGGCTGGTGGGACATCCTGCAGGGGTCGATCGGCGCTGTCAACCTCCGCCTCCGACTTTCTCGTAAGTTTCTTTCGCGAGTCTTCTGTGCGCGCTCGGCTAATTCGCTGGGCATCTCGGCCGCCAGAGTCCCTCCGATTCCCACTCTGACTCCGACACCATAGGACTGCTAGGCGAATTCAATGATACGCTCGTCGCCTGTTCAAGTCGGCATGTGATGCAGCAACCTGTAGCCTGTGCGCGTTCAAGAAGGGGTTGTCCTCGGTTAGCCAGTTGATGCGCCGATCTAAGGTGCGTTTCTTCGCTCTTTGCGTTCCATTCGCCACTTCTATCTGCTCACCGACCACGCTCTAGGGGGACGATGTAATATCGGGCGCGTTTTCCAGGCACCCAACGCTCTCAGCAACATGGGTCAGCTGTTCGCAAGATGGTTTCCAAGCTTCCATCGTCTGGCTTCCAGAACATCCCCACCCACCTACAGCGGGCAACCGCACGCGCTACGAGTGTGCAAGCTCTTGAGTCTATTTGCACAATCTTACGGCCGGTTTCGCGCGTCCCAGCGCTTGTGCCGAATCGGGCGGCGCCGATGAGGTGAGCGTGCTCTTTCCAAGGGCGGTCGATGCTAGGGATATCCTCGATAATTGAGGACATCTGATGAGGATAGGCGGTGGGCGGTGGCGGCTTTTGGGCCTAACATTGTATTTCTTCTTGATGGGCGGGCCGAAGTTGCAGGGGGTGTACGTGCGTCCTGAGTCTGACCTTTAGTAGGTGCCATAGCACCTACGGCGGAAAGACTCAAGAAGATGTCTCGCTTCAGCTGTGGCAACATCTGTACTTGGATTAGTTTGCCCACTGCAGGGGCGCGTCGTACTGTACCTCTTGCCATCGCGCGGATATGAAACTCACATTCCGATCTACCCCACTCTCCAGATCAACCCCATTCAGCACTCGGGTGCAGCAACAGCGGCAGTCATACGCGCGGGCGAAAGTCGACGAGAACAGAGACAGTGGCCGGAGCTGCGATATTTGTGCGTTCGCATGAGGCGTGTACATGATGACTGAAAGCCAAGGTAAGTCCCATCAGGTGGCACCAACGCTCTCTCTGCATCTTACCTCTCGAGTCCACTAACATCATCCCGTCCTCTCTCCTTTATCGCCCTTCTCAGCGTAACTCGAAGCCCGCCGCCGACGCTCTGGCGCCAAGACCGCCTGTGCCAGATCCTCATCTCGTGGCCATGTTGGTCTCTGACGTCTTCGGTGCACATTGCGAAAGCACTTCTCAAGAAGTACAAACCTACCTTCAATATGGGTGACCTCAACGACGTCCTCGCGGACGAGTCTATGCAAGTCAACACTGTGATCCCGCTACCTGGAGCGACGATCACGCGGCGCATACCTTGGATCTGACGGGAACTCCCTCTCTTCACCGATGTCCCCGCCATAGACGATTATCCCTCAAGGGGTCGCTCTACCGAGCACGATCGCCAAACGGTCTCGCCATCAAAGAAGAGAAGGCCAGCTTCGAGTGCTGTAAGCTCGTCATCCGTCACGCTCGGTTTCCAGCCCTTCAGACTGCTCATGCGCCCATTCAACGCAGACAGTACTGTCGTACTTGGCCTGTTACCCCACCGCAGGCCTCAGCTGCTGTAGGTCGTTGAATGCCCACCTGCTCGTTTGTACGAGAGTTGCTCATGCGTAGGGCCGGTGTTTCCGTGCGGCGTCGATCTCGCACTTCCGAACGGCGTACTATCAAGCCCTCCCGCATTGACGGCTACTGTGCTCCGGTCTGGTAGTAGTTAAGTACTTCTAGCAGTGCATGTACTACGCCAGCTGGCTATGCGCCACCGAGCGGCTTTTCGTCATCGACTGGCCGTGATCGAGGCACCGCGGCAACAAGTTCGACGAAGAATCCTGCCCCGTCTGTGTCAGGTGGAACGCATGTATTGCCTGTTATCTACGGTGTACCTAAAGGTATCTGGTAGAGTATCTTCAAATTAATGTCGATAAGGCGCGTTAGGTGACACTAACACAGTCAGGTAGCCCCGTCTGTGTCGTTGACCTTGGCGAGCACCCCTACCATGATGTTAAGGAGGAGCGACCGGGCTGGTGCATTTGGTCTCGCGATTTTGGGGCGTTGAAGCTGCAGCTTCCCACCGGTTGAGATTTCCCCGCTTCCACTCTTCAACCGTCTTCTATGCTGCTCTCGTTGAGGGACACTAGTACGTGGGAGGCCAAGACGTTCGTCAGCAAGCAGACCGCGAGGGGTGTCAGTGATACTACTCTGAAGATGGTACGTTGAATGTCGGCTCGATGTAGTCGGATTAATTGGTGCTGAAGTTTTATAGAGCCTGTGAACGAGATCTACTGGGGTTCGTCCGGCCGGAGATAGAAAATGTCGCGCGTGCCAGTACCTGGATATGCTCGGGGGTCGGTCATCCAGGTGCGTGTTAATCCGGTCTATCCAATCGCTGAGGTTATGGCTCCACGTTGACTCGGTGTCAGTCCCACCTTTTCGTCACCATTCAAGACTCTGGTCTCGCTCTCACAACGGAGGCATTCCGCTGGCTTCCATCCACTCCAGAGCTTCAGTATCACGGAAACCATGTCATGGAGACCACCTAGAAGAACATTTCTCTCCTTTCCGCCACGAGCCCGAGTTTTTACGAGGTACCAAGGGAACCGTGACAAAAGAAGACCCTTCGTGGAAGGAGGTAGATGTTTATCCTTCCGTCCCCGTCTCCCGATCACAAGCCTGTTTTCATCTCCAGGCACATAAAATCCAACTCTTTAGGCGCATCTAACACCGTTGGGGTTTTGCCGGCGCACCTCTCCCACCTCCGTCAGCAGCCACAGACTAGCGACCGGGCACCCTTCCGACACCCCCGCCCACCACCCCAACCGCCCCAGTAATCCATGGTCAGTGGCATAACTCCAACAATGTTTCGCCCAACGATCCACCGCTTCCGTCCTATTTCCCCAGCAGGAGCTCGCGCTGGCAAGTCGTCCTGGTCATCGCAGCTCGCAGGAGGGGTTGTATGATGATTACTGTGCAATCGACCGCTTCCCGAATTGCTCGCGTCGCGGTTGAACTCGCAGACCTACACGCCTATGAACAGTCTCAGTGCCGTATCGCCGCCCGCGCTAGTTCACAGGGTAAGTGAGCGTTTGTCGATACTGTGCTATGGCCTCCCTCGCTGACTGTCCTTTCGTACGCATCTTTCCACTGAATTTCAGCGAGACCCCGCAAGTGTTCGAGTGGTTCAAAATGTCAGAGTAGTGGCCGCAGCACGTATCGACCCCGCTGAGGAATCCGTGAACTTCTACCATCGCTGTCTTGCTGGAGTCGGACATTATTTTCGCCGTCAAAGTAGAGTGTCCCCATGTGTCACGCCTCCTCGATATTATCACGGCATCTACCAACATCCGAGTTGCTTCTCGCTTCCAAGATGTAAGTACATTTACTCCCAATGCGAAGTATCCGAATCGTTCCGATATTTACATCAGCAGACATGGTACAAGAACACGCGCCTCGTGGTTACTTTGCCACACTTGGCGCAACTCACGAACAGAAGCTTCATGGCGTTTTCGGGTACTCCAGGTTGCACTCTTGAGTCGAGTTTGTGCAAGAGATCGTGGTACTTTACCGGCCGTGGCAGTACTCGGCGAGTAGGAGAAAGAGCGGGCACAGCTATTGATATGACGAAGTCAGTCCCGATTCGACATAGGCACAGAACGCTGTGCATGATGAGGCAAGCATCATCGTCTGCAGTCCATCCTACTCACCGCAACTAATCTCGTAAAAATGGGACCTTTTGAAGACGTTGGCTTCATCTTCAGATTGATGATACGCTCGTGGTGGCTCGATAGTTCCATCGCCTGGCATGATCACGGTGAGTTTTATGCGGACTATGAAGGATGGAACTCACGTCTTTTGGAGTAGGTCAACGTTGGCATATTGCCTCGCTGGAAGATGCGACTGAGAAAGACTGAACACGAATGTAAGACAACGTCATGGAAATCAAGTTTGCACACGCGCCTAAGTAGCCGCAATCGTCCGTGGGGCACATGGCGACGATCTCTCTATCTCCTCGATCGTGCATGGCGGCCTCGACGAAACTACGGGTGTTCTCGCCTGGGAGTGCTGGACAGAAACAGCAGGGCCCGAGGAAATCGTGTGAAGTGCGGTGCTGGCGTAAGTTCTCCGGCGCGATTAGGGCGCCTGAGTGTTCCTTCGGCCTAACATCGATGGTTACCTACAGGTCGACGGGTATGTATGAGAGCGGCAAAGCAGCGCACCAAAGCCATGATCTCAAAGCTTGGCGTTCCGAATCGAACTGAAGCACGCAGTCGTGCTCGTGGGTGACGGTGTCGACGAGGAGCTGGTGGAGCGCAGTGGTAGCCATTGAGATAACTGGCCCGGGTGGGGGGGAAGGATGCCTCATATCGCCTCTCCCCGCCCTACCTATGTCTTATATACATGTGGTCAGTCCATACCATTCCTGAAATTCGTGTTTCCGCTACTGACTGTAAAGACTCAGGTTATTTCCTGTTTATTCGGGTCCGCGAACTGTGTAGGCATTCCCACCCGCGTGGGTCTGGTGGCGAGAAATCTCGGAGGCTATCTTGCGGCACATCGGAGCAGCCCGCAGCACCATCGTAATGGTAAAGGTCAGGGTCAGACCATACTCGGGGTCGGCGATTCGTGTATTGGCAGCCAACCTTTACCTCACCTCCGAAAAGCCCCTCCTCGCATGCTCGAAACAGCTCAATTCAAGTTGAATTTCATGCGATTACGATCTCCGGACTTGATCGCCTCCCCATCGGCTGCCACTCTCAGTACCCACGACCAAAATCCTGAGCCTGGTACCCGATAATTCACGAAAACGAACCCACATCCGATATTCCACGAAAACGAACCGTGGTTGCCAAAGTTCGCACGAAAACCAACACGGTCGTCTACGCAGCCCGCGTAGTATAATCTTGCGCTCCTCCTCTTCTCCCTCCTTCTCCCTCCTTCTCCCTCATCCTCCACCACGTACTCTCAGCCCTCTCTTGCCGACTCCCCTTCTCCTGCCTTTCGTGCCCCCTCTTCATCCTCCTTCAACCTATAGTACGCCGTCTTCGCTCGTATTTCCGTAGACTCTAACAACCCTCATCCGTCGAGTCTAGCACCCCGTCATGTCGAACGAGAACCTCCCTCCCCAGCTCGGCCAGAAACGCCCCAACGCAGACGCAGCTTTGACTCAACCTCCTCGCAAGAAAGCGTACGTCGTCTTTGTAACTTTATCTACAGTGATGGGTTAACCTTTGGACCGCCAACAGTAGTCCGTCTGATTTGTGGAAACTTAAGGGTCGCCACATTGGCCGGACTATTCATGCCTTTGCCAATTTCGGGCGGCTCATGGTCGACAGCCTTCAGCTCGAAAAAGACTTGGCTCTGATGCCGCGCGGCGAGATCGAGAAGTACCCTGCCAAGTGCGTCTATACTTTACCCATTTCCGTTACCCTTGCTCATTCTTTACTACTCTAGCGTCCGTCTTGAGTACGAGGTCTACAACAAGATTATCCAGTTCCTCCCCGAATTAGAAGACGGTTTGAATAACGGACACATCGATACAAGCGAGTTGCATAGGATTTGTGCTAAGGTACGTAGACTAGGATCCGTGTCATCGGTTTATTGATGACTGACTTCGGACTTTAGATACAGGCGGGTGCTAATACGGCACGTTCCGACGACGTCAAGGGGTTGAAGGCCGCCGTGTTGGACTGGATTACTGATAAGACCAGAGGCCTTGTCCCGCCAATTGCTCGTACCGACATGTCTGTTCGCGGATTCAATCACGAAGCGACCGGGAAAGAGCTTTGCCCTGCTGGCATGGATTGGAACGATCCTCAGTGCGTTAACGTCCAAACTGTGTATCAGTGTTCATCTTACAACCCGACACTCTAGCATCAAGTCTGCTCTCAAGGCGGGCACCATGGTCGTCCAAAGCGATCAATGGTCTATCTTTTTATATCTCAACGGAACCTACGACCCAGACCATCCATGGGACGGACTTCTTCGTGGCCGCCTGCTCGTGAACGTTAGTCATTCCTCCTCTGACTTCGTGCGATTTGGCTTATACGCGATCTAGGCGTTCAAATACGTATTCACTTCTCCCAGCTCTGTCGAAAACTCAAATCGTTCGACCAAGTCAAGTAATTCCGCGCTTCATGGGATGTCTTCGGTCACGCCAGCATCCATCGCATACGTCGCAACTCTTGTAAGTTTCTGTGTCATATGAGCTTTCGAGATAATGCACAACATGCGCGCATTAGGTCCGCTTTGCTTTAGGTAACCGAGCCACGTTCTCCCGCACGGATACGACGACGGAA
Organism: Ganoderma lucidum; assembly: GCA_019426095.1. Classification (NCBI taxonomy): domain Eukaryota; kingdom Fungi; phylum Basidiomycota; class Agaricomycetes; order Polyporales; family Polyporaceae; genus Ganoderma; species Ganoderma lucidum. Next base: position 881,343 of record JABWUW010000042.1, read on the forward strand.
TCTCAAACCTTCTATAATGTGTTGTTGACGTTCCTCACCCACACGGATGAGCGCGAGAACGTGAACGAGCTCATCGCATGGTGGAACAAGTACGTGTTTCATTCCCCTTTCTGGTCATATCAACTGAATTTTCGATTTAGGCAGGTATTCCCCCACCACGTCGCGATCTACCGCGCTCCGACCGCCAACAGCGCTCTTGCCAGGTTGATGGCGGAACGGGAGAAACGGGCTGCCTTGCGGGCGATTGGCGCCAACGTCTGAAATTCTTTTGTTCGCTTCTTGTTCGGTATGTGTATCTCTGCCGTGGCTGAGGCGATTGGGTCGGTCTGTATGTAGGGTTAAGCAAACACCGTTTTTGGCGTGCATTCTGTTTCTGCCGCTTGGAATGGGTATTTTCGTCGGGGAGCGGTTCGAACCCCGAACCGAGTATGCAACATTCTGTGGGGCGGCAGTCGGGGAGGTGCCCCTGATCGGGTGTATCCGCCCTCGGGCTTTAGACAGATCGCATAGATCTGAATGGTCTTCCGCGCATAAATGGCACTAGACATCTTCCTGCCGCGGAGCAGAATACGTTTCAGAGCGCCGTCCTCGTCTCCGTGCTGGCAGTCTGGCAATCTCTGCTCTTGGAACCCACTCGGTTCAGCAGTGGTGATGACTGCCCCGAGGATTCCGATTAGCTCGGAGAGCTTTCTTGCACACATGACCTGTAATGATCACATCGTTACCGTGGAGGGATGCGTGGCCACAGGGTTTTGCATGGCTCAATGCATGCAACTGACCTATCCTCCATACAGTTCGCAGACGATTGAAATTTTTCGAGCGCGCCAGACCGCCTAATCGCATAGGAGCCGAGAACATGGTGCGCTGCGATCGCATTTGTCGCTGGCCCCGAAATTGCCACACTCTAGTTTAATGACCATTCGTATCGACACCCTCAGATCGTGAGCGGGGGTACGGTGTGAAGCTCCGTTTAACTCCATGCATGCTGCCACAACCGACGCCAACTGCGCGAAGACGTCATTGACCCGGTAACTGATTACAACTACCACATCGTGCTCGGAACCCCCCGCAAGGCATCGGGGCCGGCTCCAGCTCCATATACCGCACTGGCATCTCTGATATATCTTGACCGTATTCATCAAGGCGCTATGTGTAGCCCAACGCTACCGATTTGAGCCCGTTTATGGGGAACGTTGGACAGATCGCATGCTGCGCGTTTTCCCATTTGTCTCCCGATTAGATAAGATTGTAATCCAAGCCTTTATCTTTCTCGTAATCATGTGCGTCCATCCCGCACCGACCGCAGTGGTGATGCGTTCAGTCTAGTTCAGATTCAGGGAATCACAGAAGTGTGTTGCGGCGTATGTAGCCAACTAGATAGACTGCGCTTCGGTTCGGCTCCCTTCTACTCACTTCAAGGTAAAACGGATCACCACCTGCCGGCCCACCGAATCCTAGTGTTGCATTCTTTCAAAGGAGGACGGACTGGCAGGATCGGCCCGACGGCATCACAAAGTGGCGTACCATCGAAGGTCCCAAGCCATCTGGGGAGTACCCAGGCTCGTCTTTCCGTCTGTCCCCTTCGAGGTCGGCCGCACTGACAGCAGTGGGCTCGAATTAACGGACAGGGACCTAAAATCGGAGGCCCCAAGCCATCTGGGGAGTACCCAGGCTCGTCTTTCCGTCTGTCCCCTTCGAGGTCGACCGCACTGACAGCCGGGGGCTTACATCATCAGACAGCGGCCTAGCAATGGATAGCCCAAGTTATATGGCAAATACTCCGGGTCGGCTTTCCGTCGGTTCCCTTCGGGATCGAACATACCGACAGCAGCCGTTCTTACCAGCCAGTCCTCTTCATGTGATCAAGGCGAGATACTGGACAGATTCAACCACTGATGTAAAATGTTTGCCTAGCTTTAAATTGCATTATCCGAGGGTGTAACATACTGATTGCGATTTCACAGATTGTTGCGCATATATGCTTATATCTTGGAATATATTCTGTTGTCATATTCTCTTCGAAATCCCGATGGAAAGTCCCGCAGCAGCCTTTCCTAGACAATTGGTCCCACAGTACTGACGGCACCATGACGATCCCTTAGGTGTACGACTCGCGACGCTAGCGGATCCGACTCCTGATTCATGTCTTAGAAGATATGGTGCTTCCATGTTTCATGATGAAGAACCATTCGCAGTCGCAATGTCGTCCGTCAGTAATCCGTTGCACGTAGTCCGACCATAAGCCTGCCCGACTCGGCGTATCCCAGTAGTCTCCATGTTGGGGATACTTAGTTGAATCGTAGTGGTGCGGAAAGAGCGGCTCAAACTCCACGACTGAAAATTACTCATAGCATACAGGGACGAGCAACGATCCAGTTGAACGTTTACGAAGGAATTGCCTACACAACCGGCAGAACTTAAACTTATGACTGCCATCGGAAGCGCCGGCAAATCGCGATCTTCCGTTATCTTCCAAGTTCCATTAGCGACGGACCAATGTTGACGTCCTCCGGACTACTTAAGGCAGCCCCGACGCCTCTCGCCAGACATCACCTTCCCCTCTATTCTCGCTTCTTTCTTCGGCGACTCACTCGTAGTCGACACAGGATGACGGACACGCCGTTGCCAGCTTTCAACCGTGAGACGCACGCGAAGTATACTGAAAGCCCGAATCCGACGTTCAGCTACGGACAGAAGGTCGATGCCACTGAAGAAGGCAAGAAGTGGGTCGAGGGCGAGAAGGCCGGATGGACCGTCGTCGATCCGTCCAAGGAGGAGTCAAGGTCAGCGGAGCCATCACAACTTGAATCATGTTCTAACGAACGCTAACCCACTCGCGTTCTCGTCTTAACAGGAGAATTGTGAGATCACACGGCTGGCGGCGCGCATATATCCACTCATAATGCTGACCGACCCCGTTCACGCAGTATGCCCTTATGATCAGCGGGATCATCCCCCGCCCCATCGCGTTCGTCTCTTCCGTCTCGGAAAGCGGCGTCGAGAATCTCGCCCCCTTCAGGTAAACCACTCCCACGCCGTCCGGGCGCACGCACGCCTTATGAGTAGCGCGTACGCTGACGGTTCTTCCTCCGCAGTTGGTTCAACCAGGTGACGCAGTCGCCGCCGATCGTCTCCGTGTCCATCTCGCAGCTGTCTGACGGCGGCCTGAAGGACACGGCGGACAACATCAAGAAGACGAAGCAGTTCACGGTGAACATCATCAGCGAGCCGTTCATCGAGAACGCGAACATCACCTCGCTCGACTCCCCGCGCGAGGTCAGCGAGTGGGGCATCTCCGGCCTCACGAAGGCTCCCAGTGTAAGCATATAATGGATTATTCCCGTAAGCTCCCGCCCCATGCTAACACTAAATGTCGCACAGATTCACGTTAAGGCACCCCGGGTCAAGGAGAGCGCATTCAGCATGGAATGCGAGGTCCGTCCGCCCTCCCTCGCCCGCATATAAGGGCCCACAGTCTAACGTCCTGGGTGTGTCGCAGCTCTTCCAGACCGTGGACATCATCCACCCAGAGACCGGCGAGCAGACGGCGACGCTGGTGCTCGGCCTTGTCAAGTACTTCCACATCCGGAACGACGTGCTGAACGAGCGCGGCCTGGTCGACTTCACGAAGCTCAAGCCTATCGGCCGTATCGGCGACATCTCGTACACGCGCGTGGGCGACGGGTTCCGCCTTGCGCGCCCGAGCTGGGCCGCGGAGGGCGCGAAGATCCAGGAGCATCTCAAGTCTACGCTGTAGCTCTTTACTAGACGCATATGGACGTGGGGGTGTATTGGCTGTTTGTAAGTACAGTGTAGGTGCGGACGGGAAGATCCAAGACATGTAAACACTAACGTCATTGACGTCAAACGTTCTCGATGGCGACTTTTGGTATACGCCATCAGCGCCCGCTTCCACAGCACGCGACTCCAGCGTCCTCCAGCACCCGACAACGAGCCCGAGGTTCCAGCAAACCCACGCGGCGTTCAGCCACTGCGCGTTCTCCACGGAGCTGATGCCCCCGTCGGCATTGCAGCGTACAATGAGAGCGCGATTGGAACCTACTGACGACGATGTCCGTCCTTCCCTGAATCGTCTGCCGCACCTGACCCGAGTGTGGTGCCAGGACCGCAATAGTTAGGCTGTGAGCCCGCGCGAGATGGTTGTGATCGCTGCCGCCGTACGGCTCGAGCGGTGTGCGGAGGGAGACGATGCGCATGACGAGCACGGCCTGCATCCGGTTGCTCTTCGATGACCGGACGAAGAAGACGGGTCGTCTTTGCGCCTTTTTCCTGCGTCTCGCAGTAACGGACAGGGCGGGTCTACGAGCCTTGAGGATCCTCAACTCCGTCAGAAGCTCGCGTCGCCGTGCATAGTAAGCTTTCATATCGCCTCGATTGTCTCTCTGGGCTCACCGCTGCTCCCAGTCAGAGGAAGTATGCCGCTTGCCACAACAGCGTGCTCGCATGCAAAATGCAGTTAGATTTCACTTCGCGCCCGCCCGCCCTCAGAGTATCCCCCTCTCGTTCTGCAAACTCTTCAGCGGCATCATCATGCTTCGGGGCGCGTACTCCTCCTATACAGCCCCGACCCAACCAGACATAGGCAAACCTTTTCGTGAGTCGCTTAGACGGCGCACTTGTACCTGTTGTACTCATCAACTGACAGGTTCCTCACACCGTCCTTCTCAACCACGAAATCCGCGATCGCGTTTTCCTCTCGCTCTTCAGTAGCACTCGCCGTATACCTCAGAAGCCTTGACCCGCGCGCAACAGGCAACAGTACCGTCGCCCGGAGTTACACACCGCAACTTGTAGCCCACAAATCCCATCTTGATGTCTGCGCCTAGGACGCGCCCTCGTTCTCAGCACCGTCCGTGGCGGCCTCCCCACATGGGTCTCAACCGCGTTCGCCATCCTCGAGCTGGTCAGCCACACTGTCGAAGCGTACCTCACCGTCGAAGTGTACCTCACCGTCGCGGTGTGTACGCTGTCTTGTCGAAGTCCGTCTTGTAATCCACGTCTTCTAACGCGCTGCTTCTGGACTCTGGAGCCCGCAATAGCTACGACTACCCCAAATTAGGGCGGACACCGGAACAGGCGCATGCAGTAGTGGGGGCAGGCCTTTTCGGTTCTCACGCACGGGCCTTCGCGAGAAGCAGCGCGGCGCGCCTGCGCCTACTAGTTCTGTGGTTCGCTGCCACCATTTGTTCTTTTTGCTCTGAGTCTGTTTGCTTTGTCTTATCGGTCTCGCTCTCTGCGAAGTATAATACAAGTACACAGAATTACAACTCGTCTCGTCTTTGTGTCGTTGCGCGAAAATGGCCGTAAATTCCTCCACTGTCATCTGCCCTGGTCCCGCACTACCGCTGAAAGAGATCTGGCAGCTCGTAATGGACTCACTATACCACAACTCATCTCCGGAGGATCATTGCTACCGCAACTATCCCAAATACCGCAACTGGCACGGTGCCGAACAGATCCACGCCGCACTCACCCCCTCCGCAACCAACTCGCTTACGCGGCTCTGCGTCGACTGTCCCCCCTCCCCCCCGCGCTCCCGCCCTGTCGGCGGGCGAACGAACCGTGACGGACTCCTCGAAGCCAACCTCGCGCACTGCCCCGACCTGCACAACCTCTGTATCGCGATCACCCACCCACCCACTGCATCATGTGCCGCTGCGTTCCCGACGCGTTTGCGGCCCTCCTCGCGTCCTGGGCGCCCACGAATTCGAAAGCAGGAGCGAGGACGCTGAGGATCGCGCCAGCGTTCGAGTGGAACTTCACGCGCGAGCAGTTCGTCGACGTCCTCCGTGAGGTAACGCCCGCCACCGAGGGCGCGATGCTTGCCCGGGAGGGTGTCGAGCTCGTCGTATGCGTGAACTTGAACGACCGCACGGAGAAGCGTGAGTGGTGGGCGGAGACTCGACGGGTCGCGAGCGAAAGCGGATGGCGTTCTGGAAGAGTGAGCACGAGCATGCACTTCCGGGCGGGCGTCATGTTCTTTTCTTGTTCTGACATGTTTCGCGTTCGGACAGGGTACCTGGTGCGGACGTGAATGCGCCAGAGGTCGCTCAAGGTGAGCAGTTTCATTTTCCTAGTGCTCGGCCCATAGATAATGACTGACGAACACTTGGGCGGGTGGCGCCCCGTCTTCCCTGTTCCAGGCGCTTCCCGGCACTGTTCTCGAAAGGACGAAGAAGGTTATGAGGGCCCTAATGCGTCTGAGGACTGGATGGAGATAGCGATGGTGAGGTTGATCGCCGGGCAGGCCCGACTCGACACCCAGGTGCAGTGTAGTATCGGTGCTCGGGTGCGGGGCCGCGTGTCCCATTTCAAGAGTTCGATGAATTCGAGGGACGTCTTGAACGCCCACGCGCGAAGAGATCGCAGACGCACTTCAAATCTCGTTCTTCCTTTGATAGAGGCGAGAATCTGGTTGCGCGGACGGATCATAGCAAGAGGCGAGGATTTGCGGGCCGAAGGCAGTGCAGTGGGCCTAGGAGCGGGAAGACCTGCGAGAGAGACGGTACCGCAGCACGGCCGCCCACGATTTCATACTTATGGCCACCGCGCGCGAGAATGGTCGGTGTCTTGAGGCGTATAGCGTCAGTAAAGGTACTTATCTCTAGTAAGCAGGACGGGCGGTGAGCGCGCTGGCACCGGATCGTGCCCGCGGGAGAGGCGCGGCGGTGGTTAGGGCTTGCCATACAAGGCAACTTGCGCTATGTGCCTCATGCCCGTCCACAAGGAATGTTGAGCCGTTGTGGTTGAGTCGTTCTCTTCTCATTTCTTAGAGCGAACGCCCCGCCAAAATTCCAAATGACGGGTCTCTTCGGCGGTAAGTACGCCGCGACATAGACGAGAGGCGACGAGCCGGGAGCGCGATACTCTCGTTCGCCCCCTCCGTGTTCTTCGCAGACTCGGGGGGCGACCTCTCTTGTCGGATGCTGCGCCTTGAATGGGCAATTTTGCGGGGGGGCAAGCTGTAGTGGTGTCAGCGGGACTGATGGATATTTAAACAGAGGATGTGCTGCACCTTCAAGCCAGACATCGTCTATCCCGCAACTTCTAGCGCACTCTACCCTCAGAAACCCGCCGCAAACATGTGCTTTTGCCATACGTGAGTAAACCAGTTGCGCTGTGTACAAAAGTTCCCCCGATATTGACATTGGAGGGACAGATATACAGTAATCTTCGGGTAAGTCTCGCATTGTCACCTGATTATAGGCTCTACTCACCAAGAGAATCCATTCATCAGGTGCGGACACAGGTACAAGACGCAGGTGAGCGTACACCGCGACGTGGATGCGGGAGCCCGCTAACGAAGAGTACCCGTATCTGTATCTTCCCCACAGCCCAACCAGGAGGTGAGGGCACGTACTACGGTCCTGGTCGCTGCGTAGCTCGCTAAACGCCCATCTGCCTCGCAGGGCGGGGCAAATGGGGCTCCACACACCGTGTGGCACCTCCACTGCGTGGTACGGGTCGTAGCTTTCATAGTGCGGTCAGTCCCATCGCTCGTTAGGAGGAGGCCAAAGACTGACTTTCGACCCTCGTACCAGTACTCTTGACACACGACCAGGCGTTCTTTATATCCGTGACTAATCGAGCGGGCCTCAGAGAGCTTCGGCGGCACGCCGATGTGCGAGGCATGCCAGATGGAGGCCGACCGACAAGAGAAGCTTAACCGGTATAAGGCGACTGGTCGTTGGTTTGACGCTTAGTCTGCGAGCGGTGGCCTTGTAAGATGGTGTGAACCGTTGTAAACAGACTGGAAGAACGAGGAGGGGACGTACGATGTATAAACCTGCGTGTATGCGTAGACTGTCACGCGTACAAGGCCCATCAGTATACAGCAGGAAGAAAAACGGCGAATGAAGACGTACTAGTCGTCCGGCCCGCGATTTTAAGTCAGCTCATGATGGTACTGGAACTCAACTGGAACCCATGGTATCCACATAGGTAATGCAGCTGCGCGGATGCCTTCTGGTCTGGAGACTAAGCATAGTCGCCATGTGACTGACTACGTATACTGGAAACCAATACGGTTAGGACATAGCAGTCACGGGTACGGATGCACGTACCTCTGCTACTCTATCTGCCATCTCCAGGATAGCCTGCCCCTTCCGGGGACACAACGCCCATCCTCATCCCCATATTCCTCTCGCCTCTCCAAAGGGGAAATACACGAAACTGGTCGTGTTCTATGGGAGGGGGGTGCTGAACAACGACTTCGTGTGCTGGCGAAGTCGACGCGAAGGTGCTCCGGGTGATGCTCGGCGAAAACAGTTGGAAAGACCTGGAGTCACGAGGTAGAAGCGGAGATGTCGACTGTCTTGAACAGAACGCAAGCTGAGATACCGCGCGAGGCATGAGAGGACCAGCTCCTCTAACCGCGAGCAGTGCAGCGCAATCAGCATGGAGGTATCATGGCCGACTGTCGGAGGGAGTAGATATTCACTGAGCGCAGCGTGTGCTTGATCGTCGTTATTGTCAGCCTCGTGGAAGAGAAAGAATTCCTAGTGTCAGCGCCGATCCACAATTACGGGCCGACTCGGCCCGAGGAACACCGCCTGATTCCATCGCATTCGGAGGGAATCTCTCTCTTCCACGTTCCTGCATCTGACCTCTCAGGGTGGCCACCGCACGCTGTAGCCAACACATATAACGTGCGAACGACCTCAGCTGGTTGGGTGAAGTAGTCATCGCTCACCCGACTTGATCTCTTGGAGCAGAAATGCCGTACTTTGCCGTCTACGCACCCGATTACACCGACGAAGGCGCGATCGAGCGTCGCTTCAAGGTTCGCGAGGCGCACCTCGCCAATGCATTCAAGGAGCCCAGGATCAGTGAGTTATTTTTATTTGCCTTGCCATGAGTCCATCGAATGCACTCACATCGCCGCGTAGAGGTCGGAGGGGCGATGCTCTCCCCGAACGAGGCCCTTGACACCCCAAACGCCCCCGAGAAGAAGATGGTCGGGTCTCTCATGATCTTCGAGGCGGAATCATACGCCGAAGTCAAGGCCCTCATAGAGAACGACGTTTACTGGACTGGCAATGTTGTACGTATCCTCTGATCTCAGATCGCACTGACGCTAACCATCGCTCACCAGTGGGACAGGGAGAAGACGGAAATCCGTCCTTGGATCTCTCCGAAACCGCTCCAGTGACTTAGAAATGAATGGAATATGAATCTTTGAAGCTTAAAGCATACTTCGTGTATCACCACCGTGTGGCTCCGTATTTGTGCGGCTTCCCTTGTATTAGTTTAACGAAACTAGACATTTACTGAAAGTGGTCGATTACCAGATAATATTTCTAAGTGTCAGGGATATGATACCCCTTTATACGCTCGACCCTTTCCCATTGGCCCACTTGTCCCAAGAGTGAAACACGACGATGAGATCAAAACTGCTACAGCGCGCTCATCGGAATAAGCTCAGAGAGCATCGACGGTGAGTATGGATGTTCGAAGACATTATGAATGATCGGTCCCGGCGTCGCTGCACCGTATGTACCCTTCAGCGATGTGACCTTGTGTTTAGTGTGGCCCGATAGTTTACGACGCAGACCCAATCCGTTCTCATCTCGTCCCAGGGTCAGCTTACTCTCCGACGCGACGGTAAAGCCGGCGCAAGAATGGAGGGTCAAACTGACAAACTGTTTCATAGTCCCATGGCGACAAATCGGCCGGCGCCCTGACTGTGGCGGGCTTATGCCCCTCCGTTACCCGGCAAGCAGACATATTGTTCAGGATCTCCTGTCGTTATGGTCACCAAAGCCTGTCCTAGTCTTATTCTTGCGACACCATACGTCCGCGTATCCTATAAGAACCGATATGCCGGGATTGTTGGATCCTCAAATCACCCCAACACAATCCGTCGGACCGCACTCCAAGACACTCCCCAGCCCTTCTCAACATGAACTATCTTGCCCTCGGGAAACGAGCCAGCTACCCTTCGAGAACAAAGCTCGCCGCTTGGGAGAAGCTCAGTATGCATGCCTTCGTCCATGTCCATTTGTGCGTGCACAGCTAATGCTTGTGTAGATCTAGTAGAGGAGGCGTTAGGTACTATAGGATATGTTAAGAAGATGGAGGAGATGCACAGTTTGCTGGCAAAATTGGAGAAGCTTCTGGACCCCAAGAACAATCTCAGGGTATCATCCCCTCTCAGCCAGATGGACATCCTGCGAGACACCTTCTATCAAGTGCGCAAGTGCGTGTCCATTATCGAGGCCGTCTTGCCAGGGGATCCTACTTGCCCGAGTATGTATTTCCCCAGGCTAACGTACCCGATAAAATTAAAATTGAATTCTCAAGGAACGAGCAGCATGAAAGAACCGCAGAAACATATTGAAGGGATCGAGCCTCTTGATGAGCCTGAAAATATTATGAAGCACTTCGACTGGCTCTTCAGAGAGTACATCTTTGGCCAAGCCAAGGACAATATTATGGGGTATTGGGCAGCACCGGGCAGCGAATTATCAATAAGCGATGAGATGAGGGGAGCGATGAATAAGTGGGAGGGAAAATTGCTCAAGGAAGCCCCGGCCCCAGCGGTGTTGAAGGAAGCGTGTCAGGAGCTGAAGACTCTAACCCATGCCATTGCGGCGCAGGCGCATAACAAAGAGCTTTATAAAGATATGCGAGAGGGTTTAGCCTTGCTGTGGGCCGCCTGTGGGGAAGCGGAGCAGCTATGCCTTACGCTGCAGGACATATGGTGTTCGAATCCCACTGCACAGATCCAGCCCGTTTTCTGGACCGGAACGACATCACATATCCGCAAGTATTCCCCATGGATTGACAAGAATCCATCAGACAAGTATGTGGAGTGGTTTGGCACGCCCGCCTTTGAAGAAGTGTTCGGATTCGAAGGGAAGTATCCGGATCCGGTGCCGGTTCGGACTGGACGCCCTCTGGTCGACAAGAGGGAAGAGTAGACACCAGTATTCATCTGCATCATCAATATTAGTAGTGAGGATAGATAACGGCGGAAATGCACTATTTCTAGTAGTATATCATCCCGGGCCACATATGCACATGACCGGATACTACTAGACTACATCCATCGTTTTCCCGTGCGTGTTTTATTCATAGGCATACATGATTATGCCGGAGCTCTGCATTGACGTTCAAGTCAGTCCAAGTGAAGATTTACCTCTGTGAGTGTGCCTAGCGTATTTGAGGACCCGCCTTCGGACTCAGCAAAACTGGCGAATGAAGAAGATCTGATGGAACGTACTGAGCCCGGCGGACCGCGCAACTTCAACTTCAACTTTCAAGACTCGCATTATATTGCCTTGACTGTTGTTATACTGGGGAGAAACTCCTCAAACTGGTGAATGCTAAAATCGCTCGGGACGTTAGCTAGTAGTGAAATCTGGGGGAGATCTCACCCTCAAGGGCTTGCAAAATCGAGGGCAAATAGCGAACCACCTATGTGATGATCCAGTGACAAAGCTGGCAGACGCCGCAGATATAAATACAGGGTGACCTACTGCCTCGAACTTAGTAGCAAGCGGCGGTCACTGGCACGGCAATAATTGCAAGTAGCATCCGGGCACCGTCTTGAGTGTCTAGTAGCTGCGCTATATATTCGGCAATTGCCAACCTCCGCGTCTGAGCACATTTCGGTGTGAGCTAGACGCGCCAGATCGACGGTGGCTTCTGTCGTCCCCGCCCCATCTCTGCGGCCCCGAGGTTTTTCGTACACCCACGCGAATGGAAGATATCGCCATCGTTCCATCTCCTTCGGCGACTCTCGACGAGGAAGAATGCCCCTCTGCAACTTCGATCGCCAGGCCGCCCGCAAGGACGATGTAAGGCGAACCGTCCGAGTCGCTCCTTCACGACCATGGTGGCATACAAGCGGTGATTGAAAAATAGGTATGACTAGTCTTCTTGGCAGTTCAAAGACCTGTATTGAAAAACAGCCAGACGCCAGGACTCGAAGGAGGCGGCACCGGGCACGACGAGTCACGACACGTTGGGCGTTTGGCGCCGAGGTGGGTCGAGGCTTCTGTGCGGTTTACTCAACAATTGCCTGGACGACGCCGACAATGGCTCGCGTTCACCTACCTTTGCCTCGGGCCTCCTATTTTTTGTGCCCTCCGGCGTGGTTGTGATGCACGAATGCCCTCGTCTGCAGCATGTGCGGCTCTAATTGGACTTTCCTGTTATGACGCTGCTCGCCGCCTCTCGCGGTAACTTGAAGCCTGGCAACGGACGACTTGGTCGCCACACTCACCAGGCGCGGCACGACTCGCTCATGGCTATAAATCTGCGGACGAAGTCTCCTGGAACCCCATTCTTCTTCCCCTTCAGGGATAGGAGTCGGAGCACAACTCCAACTACGGTGACGTGGCGGTCTGTTCAGTCGAGGTACGTCCACCTGCACTCTGACGTCTCGCAAAATATTGCTAATCTTCCCGACCAGATCACTTTCGTAGACCATGGGACGCAATACGTCGAGCCCCGAGCTCACGTTCGTGTTTCGAGGGTCGGATACGGAGGGTTACGAGCTCGCCGTGACCAGCGACGGCGACTGGATTTCCGAAACCCTCGCGCGAGACCCGTTCCCGGTGTCGGTGCAAGATGATCTGGAGTTCCTGGAACCAGATACCGAGGAACTCTTGGATCTGCTCGACGCATTTCCCTGTCCGCCGACAGGACTCCCTTGGCCGTTCTCGCAAAAGGAGCTACGCCGTTGCCCCCCCTGCCGCTGCCGGCCCTACTCTGACTCCGATGTACGGCTATCCGCGGACACCAGCACGGTAGATATCATCCATTACGTCATCCACCACCCTCTTCGTCGCTCCTTGGTCCATCAGAGGCGGGGCCTTGCCCCGTTAAGGAGACGTCCAAAACAAGGGAGCCGCGTCTCTTTGTCGCACAGTGCTTTGACCGGCCACCAGGCTCGCGCTCGTCCTCGCGCTCCCCGCCGCCGATAGTCCGTGCGTTTAGCAGGAAGGTTGTACATCATATCTTGTAGAGTTCTCGATTAAATATACTGGCGGGTTCCTCACACCCGGTCAAGGTGCTTCGCGGACGATAGCCTCTGGATCTGTTTGCTCGGTCTCAATTTGCTTTTTGCTGTCAAGACGTCGGATGATGCATGTTATACCCTGTGACCTTCGTACGGTTGTATTTATGGCTCATAATCGTAGAAAGGGAGTGTGTTGTACGCTGTAGGCTCCACAAACCCTCCGGCATGGCAAGAAACAGTTCAATCACCTCGGGACGTCACGGTGCGACAACGGTGCGGCGAGGAATTGGCTACTAGCACGTGACGTCGCGGCAGCGTTGCATGCGGTCACAGTAAGTACTCGCTTGTTTGTGACCAGCCGTTCTCTCTCGGATCTCTGAGTCGCCCCTCGGGCTGTGCCTGCCACTACTCCGCATCGAACCTATCGCTGATAATCGCTCAGAAATCGCTTGTACATGCGCCTCACCTATTGCCGTCTCCTGTGCCCCAACCATCGCCATCCTAGAATCTATTACAGCAAACGTGAGGACGGTGATGCGGTTCGCCTCCAGTCGCGGATCTCGGGTTCCACGCCTCAATTAGCCATTGCCTCACGGCGTGGTGAATCGAACTTCAAGGACCCCTTCTCATTATCATCAAAATTGTATTGCTCGATAGTGAATGTGTTTCAGTTAGAGGCGAGTTTTGTGTTCTTCTCGCTATGAAGTTGCCTCTAACGTTACGATGCATATAGTGCACCGCCGCGCCGAGGAACCTGTGCTCATAAAGGATGTGGCGCAAATTAAGCACCCCCATATGCATGCCGGTGTAAGGTCCCGGTATTTTGGGCCTATTCGCGCCAGGTTCGTTCTTCCAAGGCCACAAAGCGCGGCCTTGGGACCCGACTGGGGGAAATATTAGATAGCCAGCCTGGTGAGTGCTACTACAGTTTCCCGTGGACGTTGTCCCTGACGGCATTCCCTGCGAGAGCGCGAACTCGAAGCATGGACCACATGGTACCTTCATCAAGTCACGGCGAGGACGATTTCTATACGGCTTGGAACGACGACATCGTTTGGGGTATCCAGGGATGGCTGTCGAGCCCCGATCACACGTGTGGCGAGTACTATGCATCAATCCCATCCTCGCACTCTCCCCTCCATCTCCCTCCCTTACGCAACAGCGCCGTCCCGCCATCCAAGGCCTTATGCCGCAGGTCGACGTCCCGCCGTCTGCATCAGGGATCATACCACCATCCCGACACTCTCCGCCCCTTCTTTCCGGGCTTCCATCCTCCTCCGACTTGGGGTGTTCCGCCCGCGCAGAATCCTTCCTTCACGCATGGCGAGCATCGGTGTTTCGATCCGCTCCCACTCTTATCGTCCGATACCTCCAACATGCTCGAGACCGCCACCCCGAGTTCCACCTCACAGGACCGACAGCTCCGTGCCGACAACCTCTCCATTCCAGAGCAGCGAAGTGCCTCGGTTCCACGGTCGTATGTGGACCCCTACACCGGTGTTGTATTTCCTCCACGCTCCACGCCCTGCCCTCTGTTCAAGCAGAAACGTGTTGTCGTCAGAGTACGGCATTAGAAGCATTGACTTGGGCCTTGTTGGCCCTCTGTTCTTGTGTCTTGGATCCCCGGCTGAAGCTATTCCATACCCTGTCACCGACTACAGGCATCGGAAAAGGCGACGCTGCCGCTCCGGCCCTATCATTTCGTGCTACCTCCGGCCTCCAGGAGAGTCTACCGGCTTGGTGGACGATGTACCAAATGCATTGCGTCAACATACACATTGCTCTGGATCGGGATCGCGCCGATTTGCTGTCGTTTCCGTTGGCCTCGTTGCCGTCTTCCTCCAACTCCCTCGAGGACGGGGACTCAGCAGAGCACTATGACCAACTGCGGTCCCGACGTCACCATCGCGCACCCTATCCCTCAGTCTCCGAGCTATTTCAACTGACAGCCCAATGTCGAGGAGCCCACGCTGACCTCCTCTCGAAACACCGACACGAGCTCTCCCTGTCCCCCATTCGACGACCTAGATAGGCTCCACCGCCCTACCACCTCAGCTGCCACTTCAGCTATCCCACATATGCCACCGGAAGTCGCGAGCTGTCCGTGTGGCCCATCTCTCGCCCCGTCCTCTCCGCAAGTGGCTCGACTTCGCCTTGCACGCCGGCTTGCACACTGTCGTGTGAATGCGACGTCCTCAGCCGCCCTTTTCAATACTAGGACCCCATCGACATCCATCCACGCTCTCGATGGAGTCTTTCCTTGCTCTTGTGTTGTGGCCCACCGCGAGTTAGATCTTGCCCATGTGGGCGACTATGGCGTAGCTTTCAACCACGTCCTCGATTGGTTGGTCCAGGCACTCGAGCTACTTGCCACTTGGCCTCGCGCCCGCGGGGCTGTCCCTACTCACCTTTGTCTCGTACCAGGAGGATTGTGCCTTACGTTTGATGCTCACGACGGTCTGGAATGCCTATGAATCAGATGCCGCCGCCGTGAGCTTTCTTCTATCGCTCGCGCTTGGTGTAGGGGAAGTGTGCGGGCGGACCCCATGAGGCGTTGTCATGGCAGAGTGCGTCATTGTCTGTGCCGGATGCACAGCGTGCGCTGTTCATCCGTTTACTTAGACTTATACGTTGAGTGTTTGAGTGTGTACGTGTCCGAGTGTTGCCAATTTATAGCTGGTCTATATATTCGAGCGCATCATTGCGAGAAATGTTTACGACCCAACGGTGTGCATCTATAATTCCAACCCAACTCGCTCAGGCCGACCAACATAATACATTCTGCAAGACAACGGGACGCCCCGTCAGGTAGGCCTTGAGTCTGCCACGTCGTGCCGCTGCGGTGCGTGGGGGGCGAGAAGGCGTGGCTCATGAGGCGGGAGGCTACGTACAAGATGCTGAATTGGATAGTATCTGTGAGGTAGGCAACCATCACATCACGCCGCAATTGTGGCCCGATTTCATGCCACAACGCCGTGACAGCTTGACTCTGAGGCCGCCTAGTAACCATCTTCATGTCCGCTCGCCACACCTCGTTCATGCTGCAGTATTCATGAAGCTTCGAAATTGTGATTGTCTAGGTACCCCAGCAACTTGTGGCTAATATTGAGATCCAGCGGAGACAGTGTAACAGGGTTATCTGAGGCTCGGACTGAGGAAGCGTGCACGTGAACAATACGGCTATTATACCTTGGGCGGGGCGCTGGTGTTTCATCCCGTGCCGCTCACTCCGTTATGTTGTCGAGACAACAACGGTAGATTGGTATCCAGCTCAAGTGTCTCATCTATTGAAGTCAGGTGAAAAGCTGTGGTATATAAGCACGGTAGCAGAACAGCACAGTTGAGTTTATCATCACCCCTTCGAGATCGACGCCGCCATTGAAATTGTATTTCCTCCAGGCTCTAGTGACTCTTCTATCCTGCTTTCTACGTGAGTGGCGTTCTCGGCATTCCAAACCCACTGGATCATGCTGATATTATAACGAGTTCTAGGCACGTAACATACTGCGATGGATTGTACCCCAAATGACGATGAATGGCATGCCACTATCTATGCTTGCTACCTAATCTTTCCCGAACTCGAGGCTATTGGGTCAGTCGCGCGTTTTGCCTATGGAGATCTTATCATGATGCATATCATTATCTGCAGCACTCATTCGCCCACCCGCGCTGGCGATTCGGAGAGGATACGTTCCCACTGTGTCAAGCTGCTCGTACTTCTCAGGTCTGTGCGGCCATGGTTTGGGAAGACGGACAACATATTAGCAGCTACTGGAAATCTGAGTAAGATGTGGTGAGCACACGCGTGGAAACTTCAATAGGCTCCTTCTCTTCTCTAACCCTGACTGTATTAGGACAGACCTGTTCAATGAAGAGGTGATAGAACAAGGGATTAGGCTAGGTTGTGTGGAACAGTTCCGTCAAGAGAAACAACGTGCGCGGCCACTTGAATTACTTTCCTTTAAGTATCTATAGAGCTGACTGTTTGGTTGTCAGAATGTGTGAGCCAGACGGCATTCGAATTCCTCAAGCTTTGCGCGACGGAGATCGAACATGCATTATGTTCTGACCCCTATGTGACAACCGCTAAATCATATAAGCTGTGCCTGTCCAAGGCTGCATCTGCCGCACAGGCGTACCTATCTCCCGCCATGATATTTGACACTTATCTAGAACAGTGTCATAGGAAAGATGATATGCGGTCGGTCACCCGATCGCAAGGTGGAGGATCGTTGTCAAATGTGCTCCCTTCGTCAACGCACCGCACTATTACTAGGACGCACGATGCACCATCATTGAATCACTTCCCCCTCGGCATCTACCCATTCAAGACCCACTTTCCAATCCCGGACATTGACAAGACACCGCCGATTTCCCAGCCACCGTCTTTCCGCAAATGGCTGGACCAGAAGTTCCCCATTCCAGAGCCGTGCAGTTGCGTCCAAGCTGGTCGAGAATCACATTCACCAGAGTCTTTTGATCAGTGGTGTCTCTCGCGTTCAGCATCATCTTCCCCAACTTTCAGAGACAGTGGGCTGCCACGAGGGGAATACCGGAACCTCCGTATGCCTGTCTCGCTTCCCCAAAGCTCTCCCACTGCCGGAATGCTAGTGGAAAGCTACAATTCCCAAACGGATCCGGAGGGATCATTCATGAGCTCTGAGGCTTCATTCCAAGCGGTCATGCCTTCCCCAAACACCAGGAATGATCCTGGATTGCCTGTATCGGCAGCCCCGAGTTTGTTCTGGGAGACATACAGCCGTGTGTCCGAGTCAGGGAGTACAGAGAGAACAACTAGCCTCTGTTATTGCGGGATATGTACAAGGTCGCGCAATTAGTCGTAGAAGTACCATAACATGCATGATGTAGTCTGGACAGATCTCTTGAAGCCATTAGTAACAATCCATTGAGTGAGATATAACTTTACCCGCAAAAGGCGCCAACCAACGCATCTCCGTAACTCGTCGAGCGTAGGGAGAGGGAGTTCTGACTCCTCGGATGAACAGCTCTCCGCGGACACCAGCACACAATCCACCACCCTCTTCGTCCTCTTTGGTCCATCGGAGGCAGGGCCTTGCGCCGTTAAAGAGACGTCCAAAACTGGGGCACCGTGTCCTCTCGTCGCACAGTGCTCTGACCGGCCACTGGCACCTTCGCGCTCGTCCTCGCGCTGCAGGGCGGACAGGCTGGGGTTATTCGGGATTATCGCACGGTGGCACGCCTGGTTTTTCTCGCCATCTCCCCTGCCCTCATGTGGCCCTGGGTCGTACGGGACCGGAGCCTTGGCGGAGCGCGGGCCCACCCGTCGTCAAAGTTCCAGAATCGGCTTGAGCGGGAGTGCGCGGTGAACCGTCCAGTGAAGCTCGTTGTGTCTATGACGGAGCAAAACGACAACAGACACAGGAGATACGCCGGCGCATGGATTCCCGGTCGTCGAATAAGACAATCCCGATCCACAGCGAGTGGAAACAATAATAATGCTTACCTTGCTGAAATACTGCCGTGCCAACAATTCGACTGAGAACTTGTGCCTAGAGATGCAGGATGATATCCTTCTAAGGGCTCAATGAGAGACAATTGGGGCACGACGACCCAATAGCTGAACTCACCACGAGTAAATCTGCACGCAAAACCCGGCAGGAAAAATGACCAGCTTGACATTGTTATACCATGGTCTTGAAGTGATAGTGTGGTTTGTAGTCAAGAGCTCTGAAAATCTGCAAGCTCTGTTAATGGAGGCAGGAAGGAACATGCTGGGGAGTGGCGGTACATCATGGGCCTAAACATTTTGCGAGTCGCCGAGCTGAGCTCACTGGAGCTAGTCCTCGGCAACTTGCTAGCGTCTACTTGGCACATCAAGTACCCGCCTTACATGTGGTACTTAAGGGGGCGTGACGATTTCATGCAGCGCTTTCATAACGCAGTCTGCAGGGAAGAAGAGTTGCAGGCAGTCCGAGTCACGGTGCGGGATGGTCAGAGACTTGAGGGCGCTGTGACGCGGCAATTGCCGGACGCCCACAAGGCTTGCTCCCCATGCCCATGCCACGCTCGCCCCAGCGTCAGCTTCATCTCGTTCCACAGTTTTCTGTACCCTCTATCTCAGTCTGTGGGTGCCCAACAAACCTACTATGTCGCCCCATTCATGACCAGAGCCCATTATGCTCCTCCCGGCTCTCGCCGTGTTCTCCGGCCTAGCAATTTTCGACTCTGTCGCCGCACGCAACAGGCCCACTGGCAAGCACAACCTATCCTCCGCTGCTCGAGACTGGATGTATGCCCCCATCGAACACTCCACTCCGCAACCCTTCATATGTGCGTTTTTATCTTCCGTCTTGTATGCCTTCCTACCAATGGCCCTACTAGATACTTTTGCGGAGAACTCTCTGGACGCGCCTCTGCGCCTCCATCGGCCATGATCGCCCCTCGCACACCGCGCATTCTGCACCGGATTCGAAGAACAAATCCCCCTCATATAACATGGGTTGTGCTTGATGGTGCGCGTCTCCGTCTATAAGGTGAGTTCAGCTGAGTTGTACGCTTTTCTCAGCTCGAGTTCGTTTCTAACATCGTGATTCACATAGTGCTTCCTCCCGCACTATCAACCCTCCTCTCAAGGCTGCATCACCACCAGGGAATCCTGGCGGCCACGCTGCTATAAGGGCATCTGACATTTGGTTTGGGTACGCCATTTCTTGTCCTCTTCACCGAACGCATCAGGGCCAACTCGACGGAAGACGGTGCCCAGTCTGGTGAGCCTGCCTTCCGGTCCTGATGACGCCACTTCTTATGCCACGCCCCGACCAAACGGCAGCCCCCACCGCGGCAATGATGCTGACCTCTCCACCAGGTTGCAACGATCCCGAGCTGCATGCGGTTGGGAACCACGACGTCGACTACTGTATGCCGGGATGGCCGCTGAGCTTCGATCGCAAAGGCGGCCAGGACTTCGCGATATTCTCATACCTTCGCGACCTCCTTCTCCTCTATCCAACGACGCCGTATTTTCTGGATCCAGCGTTTGGGATGTGCCGCAGCCCGAGTCCGCCCCGTCTCTGCGAGGGACCAAGCATCCGTCCAACTACAACTGCTCCCAGACACCTCCGACGTTTTCAGAGCTTTCATCATCCTCCGACTTCGAGTGCCCCTCCCACGCAGAGTCCATCTTGCCCAACTGACGAGGAGCTGCCATTCGATCTCCTCGCTCAATCGCCACCCGGTACCTCCACTGTTCCCCAGGCTACCCACCGCTCAGGCGCGAAGCCTGACAACCTGCCCGTGGCGGAGACGAGCATCATCCGGGGCTCTAGGCTGGACTATAGCCCCTACCTAGTCCCATCATCGCTGCTTTGTGGTGTCCCTGCTTGGGTCCTGAATGCCATCCTCCTCCAGGTCGCTCCCCGGGTATGGGTGGTCGTGCACCGCCGTTCGAGTACGAGCACGAGGCGGGGGGCGTTGACGTTGCCCCGGTCGGCGGTACCTCACATCGGTGGCACTCGGGGTCCATCTTACCGGATGTATCGTTTCGTGGATCCCCGACCGAGCGCAGTTCAACTTCGTGTTCGGCTGGGCCCACCGGGGACACCGTTCTTCCATAGGCTGCTGATGCTGGCGCGCTTCCACCAATCGCCCGCGGTCTTCTTGACTGTAACGACGACACCGATGCCCAGTGCGCCACCACTTGAACGGACTGGGCCGGCGTGGCTTTGGTTTCACATTTGGACAGCAGCGAAGGGTCGCTGCCGTATCGGTTGGTGCCGCCACCGGCTTCCTCGGCTGCTTCCCGAGGAGAAGAAGACCGCACAGCTGTGACTGTAGTCCAAGATCGCGCTCGGACCACTGTTGGTCCCGACGTCACTATTGTGCACCCTATGCGTCATTATCCAAGTCACGGCGACTGCGCTATCCTCTCATAACACACATACGAGCCCTCCACGTCCGGCATCTGACAACAGACAACGTTATCGTCCCAACAACCCCGCATATACCCCAAGAATCTGCGAACTTACCATCACGCGTACACCCCGGTACCTCCCCGCCCGTGTCTTGTCTCCCGATCTCCGCCAGCCTTCGCTTCTCGCGACACCTCGCATGCTGTCATGCGGCATCATCCTCGTCTCGTTCTACCCATCCTCACATCACATCTACACCACTCCACCTTCCACATTCTCAACGGGGCATGTCAGTCCACCGCGCCATGCTCAAATTGTTCCGCGCAGGCGACCGCGCCCCGAGGATGCCCAAGGACTGGACACTTTCTCCATCGGCTTGGGCTCTCGCACTACCTATGCTCGTATCCCGATGGGCATGCCCGGTCAGATCGTCCTCGCGGTGGCCGCCGCCCTCGGGTATGGAGAGTTTTAGTCCTGCGCTCGATCGTCGCGCATGCTCGGGCGTATCTACTGTGGCAGCTGTTGTGAATATTTTCCAATCTCATGTACCCAGCGTGCGGTGGACGTTGCTCCCCCGAACGTTTTCCAGGCGGCTTGGTACACGTTATGCAGGGATTGCGTCTGTCGGACACAACCTGTGTGCGTGAGTTTATGCATCGACGTCTCTCCACGTTCAGAAGTCTTACAGTGAATGTATGTATGCGCGTTTGTTCTACCACGCTCGTCTTTTGAGCCCATGATAATTGTGATTCAGTATCGGCGGGCGGGGAGTTGAGTCGTCGTCTCGGCGGACGGAGCCAGTAGGTCGGCGCGTACTTACTGCAGGAGGCTAGATGCGAGGGAGGCTGACGAATTTTTGTTCAACGAGTATGGCGCGGGTCGTCCAATGAAGGATGTAAATGGGTGGAAGGGGACCAATGAAAGATAAATCAATTTGTTACAGAGCCTACGGGTGGATGTGAGATGGAAGGTCGAGTTGCTTGTATGGATGGGGAAGGGGTGGTATGGTAAGCGCCCTTGGAGCTGCGTGTCCCGACACTGGCAGGTGCGGGGTACATACGTCGGGGAACTGTGCTACCGTACGCGCAGGACACTGGCATGACACAATTACAGTACTTAGTTCCACCACAACGCCCAAGGTTGGACCTATGGTCTCAGATGGTCAGCATGCTATACCCCGTCATTCCGCAAGTGACTCACTCCGATAGGATCGACCGCTGCACCCTCTGCGAGCTATACCGAACATTCAAGCATGGTATGGGTGGGCGAAGCAGAGGGCTGACTAGGATTCTGGCAGGATGAAGCCGTCCCAGTTGGCGCCGTGACACCCAAGTCTTCTCGCCATTCCCATCCGTCATTGATCATTTCATCCCGCGGGTCCGTTTGGTGCGCGGCCGAGTCGACGTGGACGGGGTTGGCGAAGGACGCGATGAAGGGCGGGAGGCTGTCGTTGTGCTGTGCCCCAAAGTCAAGAACCATGGAGCCCGCGCCGTGCTCCCGGGGTTGAGACTCGAGTCCAGGAAGCGTCATGGACGCGTGAATGGTGTTGTCGAATTGGCGGACGGAGAGCATGAAGTGGCAGACGAGGATGGAGGTTATCCTGCGATCATAATGTGTTGTCAGGACTCAGCACGCGAAGCCGGGAGCGGACGGGACGTACGGGTCGTAGAATATGAGCATCAGGTTGTCCGCATTCGAGACCTTGTCTGGTACCTGGCGCAAAGGAACAGGTAAGAATTGCGACGTATGTAACCTCAGTAGGAGGACATACCGGCGCGGTGGTGAAGATGATGTCAAGGATGTACAACATCGCGAGAAACCTGGGACTGAACTGAGCTACCAGAATCATTCCATTACGATCGGAAGGACGCACAAGAAATAGAGGCTGCCTGGTTTCAGTCGTGTCTTTGGTCAGCTAGGCATGCAATGGTGCATGAGACGACTCGCCGTTGTAAAGTAGGAGCGAACTGATGGTGCTTTGGAGCTTGAGGCCCTTCCGAAGACGATATGACTGGTACGTGTACCACCAGGTTACGCAGACTACAAGTAGCTCCGAGGCCAGCTGCGATGCCCGCACAACGTTCGTCGCTAGCGACAGAAGTGAGCCCAATGGAAACATGACAGATGAACGTGCACACCGCTGAGAAGGGTTATGAGTTTGGGCGTGTCGCCAAAAGGAATGCAAGCTGGTGGACATACATTATAGATAGGGTCGGAGACATCGAGGCTGAGGCATTGCAATTGAATGGACTGGGTAGGTTCTCGGGGGCGACGTGGATAGATTGGATCTGCCCCACCAGACGGTTCAGCAACCATAACCACAAGCGGAAGGACGGACGACCAGAAATACTCACAATGGCCCGTACTGTCGGCGGTAGTGCTAAACCAACGATTATGGCGACCAACCATGGAGACCGATTCGACAGCGCGTATGCGCGCAGAGCAGAGAAGGCTATAACACTGAGTGATTAAGCACGGGAACGATTTGAGAACGAGCGAGCACCACCCACCGCTGACAGGAATTGGGCTCAGTATCGTGACGGCGATCTGGGTCCAAACAGTCGCCCTGCAGCTTTTGAGAGGACCAGGTGTGAGAAAAGCTAAATATACGTGCATTCAACGGCGGCAAGTTGTTACCTCTGCATATGCTGTGGTAAGTTCATTGTAAGCAAAAGCGGTAGCAGGACGACGTACTTGGTCCGACATGCGAAAGTTTGTCGCAATGGCCACGAAGCTTTGTACAAGCATCGAATAGCGGCTGAGGGCGTACACCAATAAAGAGCCGGTGACCTTTGAGTCCGAGTACCATATGAATTGAACCTCCTGGTCGAGGGTCAGAAGCCAGTCGTAGATGAGAAGCGCTACGGCACGAGGTCAGTATCAGGCTATGGGCGAATGATATCTAAGACGGTACCTGAAGCAGCGTTGCCGCAGAATGAAGTTATTGCGCTATGATTCAATGGTTCACGCCGAATCAGGATACGTGTGGTGGCGACCAAAGCCATGGTTGGACTTACAGATTGGACATCTCCACTGCACTGACTTGAATCGCAGACATGCGTGAAAATCGTGAGAGCAACAACGTTGATGTGGGCCGCCACTTGGTGGGACACTTATATGTCATATGTACGACGGCGACCCGGGAGTGCTTTGCGACAATTTTTGCAATACTCCAGGAAGCAGATCATAGGGCGGGCTGCGCCTCTTGGTGCTAGTGGACGGTGATAGCGAGAACCCGCTATGTACGCTTCACAAGGCTCCCGGGAAACCATGGAGCTGTGGATGCATTAGGGACGGATGGGTAGATACCACTTCTATCTTCTCACCTAGGGGACGCCAAATGGCACATTGACCGCTGGATGCATCTACGGTCCATGACACCACCTCTCGAACTGGTCTGCGTCGTCAACTGAGGTTCGGTCAGCGCATCGCAGAAAGATTTGGAAGCCGTTCCTAGTGATGGTACCATAAAAAGAGTGGCTAGGAGTTGGAAATGAGGGGTACTCCGGACCCGTTGAAGGCATATTCATATTCAGGTCAAGGAACTCAAGCGGTCGCAGTTGGGACGATCGCTCAATGCCCAGGTTACGGCGGCGCCACTGAACCCGAGGAGCCAGGTGAGGTGACACCCAATGTCAAATCGACCTGTTAGGGCAATAGGCTGTCCTATCGCGATGTCCCTGCCGATTCTCTGAGGCTGTGAATCCGGATGAAACTGAAACTTTGACATAACGAACCGATGATTTGCCAAGGTTACAGAACCATTGGAGTCACAGCCGGAAATCCAACCCAAGAGCGCGGCAGAGGGACAAGCCCGGTGCATAATCTAGCGATATTTGTCGTAAGGGGTGGGCACGTACGAAGGACTCCCGGGTCAGGATACGCATAATCGATGCTGAAACCACCTTGACTGAATATACCACGTACCGGTTGTTTAGGTGTGTCGTTCTCCTCCTCCTTCTTGTGCTGCCCGAATGATCTTCCAGCTGAGAAGCTAAATATATGCGGGGTGCGATGCGAATCTACGTGCCTCATGCAATTCAGCGAAAAGAGAGGGAGTCAAGGACGCATTTCAAACGAACCTACCGGGAGAGCTTAACGAAAGTGACGGCATAAGGCGTGAGATTGGCGCATCGGGGATATGGCGTGAAATAGCATAGCAGTGTGTTCAGTTCCCACAATAACTCAGCTGACAGAGTTTGTATTCGTTAGGGAACAGGAGGAAGGCGGAGGCTGAGGCCGGAAGGACTGCAGGAGGCAGTACTTGGAAGCTGCGCTGAGCACTGCCGCCCGGCAACGCCCTGAGAGCATCGGCGTTTGCCGACACACCACATGGCGCATCTCGTTCTCTCATTTTTTTGTTTTCCCGATTCTCTTTGACCGGTGCGTCCACAGTTAATTCGTTTGCTTGCCCAATCGAAACAATCCACTGGTCAAATCTTACAGTGGCACAGCGTCGCTCGCTTCTCGCTATGTCTGCGACCTTAGCTACGCTCGGCTCTGCCACCAGCACCAAATGCTGCACGGCTCGTTCATGGCCATAAAACACGAACAAGCTCTCTTGAACCATCGACACGCCCCCTTCTTCTCAGGGCATAGGAATTGGAGAACATACGGATACGGCAATGAGCGGGTCATCTGGTCGCTGTACGTTGTCACTCTGATGTCTTGCTTCGACACAAATGTCGCTGAGCTTTCTACCCAGACGACTCTCGTAGGCCGTGTGATGCGACAGCCCCCACAGAGTTCGCAGTCTTTTTGGATGGCTTTAAAGCAGCGGAGAAAGACTTGGTCCACCCTCCTCGCTGTGATAGTGGAGATGATGCATCGTCTCGTGAGTTCCTCTCAATGTCCTCTTCCAAGCCACGTCGCATTCAAGTCCCCGTCCTACTCCACGCCCTCTCCTCCTTGCTCCCATCATTGCTCCCTGCAATATTCTCAGTTACCGGCTACCCGTCCAGCCCGTGGGCTCTCTTCCGGTTCAAACTCCGAGTTCAACGCCAGGGACAGGAACACTCAACCGATCGTTGAGCAGTGCCGCCTTGTACAGCACATGATGACGACGATGGATAGCGTACTCGGGCACCTGCATACGTGCGCTTCTCGTGTCGGCTTTCAGGACTTTCGTCTCGCACAGCTGTCGACTTACTGCGGCTGGGCCTGGGAGAGGCCGGATTGCTGTCGCATCGATCTGCGTCGCTGGTGTCTTCCTCGACCACCCCCTGAAGGAAGGCGAACACTACACCACTCGTATGGCCGCAACGACAGCAGTGTAGAGCTGCCTTTGCTTTCCCTGCGCTTCCCCAACCCGGACGCGGACCCGCCGCATCCCGCATTCGTCAATGACTCACTCTTGCCCACTCCGCGATTGCGTCCGGGATTGGCTACCTATCCTCCCGGTCTGCCCACATCTGCGCGCCGTGCCCGGCTCCGGCTCATATGCTATTGTGCGATGCCAGTCATGGCCTCTACAATGTCTTTTCCTCCTACTCACGCCGCCTCTGCATCTATTAACGTTGTCGAGGACGCTATCATGCCCGTGTCATACCCCCTGTGGAACTGGCAACTCTCGAGCTCGTCTGGCTCTTGGCTATCCCCGCCTTTCGCCCTACCTATCTCCGTGCGCCGGGATGCGCCCTCGCTCCGGTCTTCCTCGTATCCTCCCCTGAGGTAATCAAACTGGTTCGGGATACGTAACGTGGCGGTCCCGAGTCTCTCCCACTCTTGTGTACCAGGCGCGCAACGGGCAAGGGGAGCATTTCCCGGATGACACTTGAGGCGTAGCGTGCGGAGCATGTCCCGCAGGTCTATCAGACCTGCGCGCATAGACCTGGTTGCATGTATGCGGCACATCTCCCGGTGCCGCGGTATATCTCCTTGACAGTGAACGTTGCATGTATGCCCATTGAGATGTAGCCCCGTTTGTGCGTGTTGCTAATGCGATGGTGTGTGCTGTACGTACCAGAATTCCATAGCTGACCGGCACCCCTAAACCCCTGCAATCCGTATGGGAGAGTGAGGGTGTGAGGATCATCTCCAAGCTGCCGGCCGCGTGAGCGGAGACTCTGACCGTGCACGCCAGGCGTCGGGCGACGTGCATGTGAGTGTGACCTTGTCCACGCTTCCTGGCCGAGACGTCCCTTGCCCGGTCCCCTTGCTATGTGAGCTTCGGCCACTGAGCGATGCCAACTTTGCCTTTCATCTAACTCGCTGCGACATTTCTCTGGTGGTGCGATGTCCTGAATCTCTAGATCCACACTGGTCATTTATTGGTATCTATCTTTGCAGACTCCGAGTCCAGTGGCGCGATGCACGACCCATCACCTTCTGTGCCAACCGGCCTAGTATCGACATGTATACTCGGGGCTGTTTTATAACAGTCCCTCCATCTTTCGAGATACAGCGAGCATTCCGTCCCTCCGTCTCCCCTACGTATGCTCGCTGGTCCGCATTATGCCCAGCTCCTCTTCCAGGGCGGTTTCAAGTTCATCCTTCGATTCCACCCCCGCCTCTGCCCCCCCCCGGTTCACTTCCATTCTGCCCCAGTCATGCCCCCGCCGAGCCACAGCCAGACGTGTGCCCGTGTTCACTATAGTGGGGGATCGAGCAGGAGGCGGAACATCATCTGCCATGTGTCCTCGTCCTAGGACATCACCATGACTGCTTATCCACCTCGTCCAGACGCATCCTGACGTCCCGTGTCGCACGCGTTGCGTCCGCCCTAGGGTTTTTTTCCTACACTCGGCGCGAGCTCTTCAAGTTGTCCTGCTTTCTGGACAACGGGTGACAGCGGTCTGTTCGTTGCACGCGTTGCACACCGACCGCTGTCCTAGTTCACTTCTACATACGTTGCCCTGGGACTTGAAAGAAGTACGTCCGAGGCCAGTTCGTCCGAGGTGTATCGACGGCCCGCAGTCCATGTTCCGGAAGCTATGCGGCGGGCTGTGTTGATAATAGGTACATGCATGGAGTCGTCGTAGGATTCTCGGTGGGGAGCTCGCATTACAATCTGCATGAAAACGGTGCAGTACAGTCTAGCGGAGCAGCTGCTTGTCGAAATCCGTAATCAATATATTGTGAAGTTTAAGTGGTACAGGACTAACTTGGAAAGTCAAAAGTCCTACCGTGATCCATAGATACGGCGATGACGTTGTTACAATGTCCCAGGGCTGAGGGCTCCACGACACGCTCACCTGGAGCGTACCCAGCCTGCCCGACAAGAAACCCGGATGGCAAACACTACAAGAAAGCACACACATTTCAGACAATGATTGACGGAGGCACCATCGGGCTATGCGCGATGTCACGGACAGTCAGTGAACAGCCAAACGTTTGGGCATACAAGCACCCATAGAAGTTGCTACTCACGAGCTACACAGAACATTCCACAGCAGAAAGTTGATTCCGAGCTGGCGGGATCTGCTCGGAGGGTGTCTCCAAGGCTGTTTCCACCACATCCACTTCGTGCTGTTCGGAATCAGATTGATTATCGACGCTTTCTCCGGGGTCCATATCAGACAGCACTGAGTCGACGTGGACGGGGTGGGCAAAAGACGCGATGAAGGATGGGAGACTGGTGCTGGGCTGTGCCCCAAATTCTAGCACTGCCGAGGCCATGTGCTCCCGGAGTTGACCCGAGCCCAGCACGGGGGTCTTCACAGACGCGATGGTGCTGTCAAATTGACGAAGGGATATCATGAAGCGACACGTAAGGATCGAACATATTCTGTCCCACAACGTCATTTGTCAGAAAACAATGGGGGTAGTGGAGAGGACATACGGGTCATAGAATGCGCCAAATATAGTGTTTAACACAGTCACAGCCGCCGAGTCGACCCGTATCTGGTGTCAGGTATGAAGAAACAATTTACAAGCAACTCAGTGTTTGGTTACGTACTGAATGGACTTGTAAAATGATGTCGAGGATGCACAAGCTTGTGAGAAATCTGTGAATTTCACCATGAACCTTTGGGATGAACGGCCGCGGGTCTTAGAGATGAAAGCATACGCGAAATAGAGGCTCCCTAGCCGTATGTGGTATCAGCCATGAACATGAAGAATCACGAGACAACCTACCGTTGTAGAGGAGGACAGAACTGATAGATTTTTTGACTTTGATGCCTGCCCGAATGCGATACGACTGATAGGTGTACCACGAGGTGATGCCGATGGCTAGGAGCTCTGCCGCGATCTGTGACGCTCGGGCACTGGCAACCACTATCATGGAGCAAAGTGAGCACCACGGAAACATGCCAGGCCAGTATTATGCACACCACTAGAAGGGGTTATTAGTTTGCATGTACTGTAACAGATAAGTACTGCGAGTTGTCAAACATACGTAATAAAAGATGTTGGAGACAACGGAATAGAAGCACCGCAATTGAATGGGCTGGGCATGTTCCTGTCATCTTGGTAGATAGATAGAAGCTTCTGAAATCAGTCCATAGAACAAAAGCAAGGATGCCGGAGGACTCACAATGAACATTGCTGGTGGTGGTAGC
Organism: Ganoderma lucidum; assembly: GCA_019426095.1. NCBI lineage: Eukaryota > Fungi > Basidiomycota > Agaricomycetes > Polyporales > Polyporaceae > Ganoderma > Ganoderma lucidum. Next base: position 910,721 of record JABWUW010000042.1, read on the forward strand.
GCCAAAAGGATAATTATGGCTGTCAACCATATATTCCTATTGGATAGCGCGTATGCACGCATCGCCGAAAAGGCTAGAAACCAATTTTTTTCATTGTACGAGTATTTCAGAGAGGGACTTGGACGCACCACTGAATGCAGTTATACCCAGTATCTCGGTGATGGTCTGAGCCCATATGACTGCCGTGCAACTATTGTGGGAAGAGGGGTGCCAGTGTAAGCATAATATATTGACATCCACGTAGTTAGTGATCGACTGCTACCTCTAAATAGGAAGTGAGGAGTTTGTTGAGAGTCAAAGTCATGGTGCCAAAGCTGCTCACCAGGTTCGACATTGGCAAATTCGTCGCAATAGCGAGGATGAGCTCCATGAGCACTGCATAGCGGCTGAACACATATACAAACGTCGAAGCGGTGAACTTTGAATGCCAGTTCCATATGAGTGTAATTTCCTGGTTGAGGCACAAAAGCCAGTCATAGACGACGAATGCTAGGATGACAATTAAGCCAAGGTACTTGTGGAATAATGCATGAGACAATACCAGTAGCTGCATTCCCACAGGATATGCTCAAGTTGCTGTTATTCAACAGTTTGCAAGTGTCATGACTCTGCCAACGTCAACCGAAAGGTGCTGCAAGACTCACAGATTTGATATGACCTGCACAAGAGCGCTAGCGGCAGACATGGTACCTGAAGTGGTCGTGAATAGGAAGTGTCAAAGTGGACGGGGTCTAAGCTGAAGGGGACATTAGGATGGAGGTGCACTTATACCTTTCATCCATTAGAGACGCCGCGAATTCATCTGTACAGGCATGCGGTGTGATGCCTATAAGCACTCTCCTATTCGAATCTATCACTGTCCGAGTTGAACAGAAGATCTGTCAGTATGAACTACGTTCAGTCCACATGACACTGGTCATACCCATTTGTGTCTTCTTTGCATCTATCACCGGCACAGGCGTATAGTATAATGTGATCCTGCATATGAACTCTATCTTCTTCGCGCGGCTACCCCAATGAATATGGAAAGCGGGTTAGTGAAGGTGGCATTTGCTGCGCACGAATGCAATGCACATGCCTTGTAGATGCTTCTCTAGAAATGGAAGGCTATCTTGAGCTGTATTCTCCGGGAGAGCGAACACCATCACCCTTCACAGGTCGATGGTGACAACGATGGACCCACTAACTCGGAATACAAGCACTGGCGGTGTTTCCCTCAGACACATCCGCCGTGGTCGAGGACGAGCCCGAACGGGCCAAGACAGTTCCTTGTCAGTCCGCGGCTGGCAATGAACTGGGTGTGTCCGAGTTGTCCCCTGAGATGTCGACCTGCCACACATATCCGTCGTCCGGCTTTGCACCGACATCGCCTTCACTGGTGCTCGAGTTGTCAGCCCCGGGCCCCCGTCCAGCTCACCGATTCTCCTAGGTCCACGGCAACATGCGAACTACGAGACAGTGATGCGGATCACGACAGCACCGGTATCCTTCATAGGCAGCTGACAGAGCCTCCGACTGGTGAGTGCTAGTGATCCCTGGCGACACGGTGACTACTTTGATGTGCTGACATTGTGCGTCTAGTACTAGTATTGCGGCTGTCGCAGAAGTTAAGAACCTGGACGAACACCCTCTCAACCGGAGAAAGTTTAACACATACCCTAATCCCCGGCTTGCAGACTTGGGCTGAAGGACCTTTCACCATCAGTACAGGTTCCGAAAACCTGCATTGCACACTTGTCCTTCTCAATTGCATGCAGCCCGGCACGCTCATCGACATTAGAGTGTCCGCCCCGTTTGATGCTGACAAGAAAACTGCATAGTTAATATTATGAAGAGGCAACTACGTTCCGGACAGCACTTTACGGGTACTATCGCAGCATGCCGTATACTCTGCGACAGTCAGTCAACGCCTGCAATCCTGAGATCTCAAGATGGCTTACCTACAGAAATGGCTACCGCGCGAGCGGCGTAAAACCTGATAAAGCGGAGAGTTGGCTAGGGACAGAGCTCACTCTGGTCGGAGGGTGTCTCTACGTCGATCACTCGCTGTTCGGTCCATTTGAGTCTTCGCATGTTGCACCGAGGTCCAAATCAGACAGGGACGAGTCGATGTAGACGAGGTAAGGGAAGGACGCGATGAAGGGAGGTAGGTCGTTGCCGGGCTGCGCCGCAAACTGGAGGTTCTTTGAGGCCGTGTGCTCTGGGACCTGATCGGAGCAGTCGGGCAAGGAAACGTCGCCAGTGCAATGGTGGAGTCAAACTGGCGAAGGGAGAGTATAAAACGGCTTGTAAGGATGGACGTGAGATTGCAAGTATGACACTGACTAGTCAGGAAATGAAGTTAGTGCCGGGACGGTAGGCGAATTCGCCCACTCACGGATCGTAGAATTGGACTATGAAGCTGTCTGCAGTCAGCACCAAGAAAAAAAGCGCGTATGCGGCTCGGAGGGGACTTACGGGTCGAAGAATGTCGACATGAAGCTCTGCGAGTTCGAGAGCTCGACTGATAGCTAATCCGACGAGTGAGGAGCTTTGAGCGACGTTAAATACGATTGGGCGTACCGACGCCGTGTTCAGGATGATATCGAGGGCGTACAAAATCGCGAGAAATCTGCCAGGTTTGTGAAGAATCTTCAGAGTCAACCTATCGCCGAAACGTGCTTGAAAGCGCACAGGAAGTAGAGGCTTCCTGATGACATTTCGTCAGATCGGCACATTGACGCGATGGGTCGTGAGGCAACTTGCCGTTGGAGAGAAGGAGCGAGCAGCTGATAGTCCTTCCCATTTTGACGCCTTTCCGAATCCAATATGACTGGTACGTATACCACCACGTAACACCAAGCACAAGTAGCTCTGCTGAAAGCTGCGATCCCCGGGAAATGACTGACACTACGGTCGGCACACAAACACGAGCTATTCAACGCACCGAACAGATACCGTCCGAGATAGCGGAACTGAGGGGTTACAGTTGAATGGACTAGGTAGGTCTCGAGGAACCGTGTGGAAGGACGTTGGGTATCGCGGGGCAGAGAAACATTCGGTTCGTGAGACCGTGACACTCTACACGTCGGAGCAGCCAACCAGGGTCAACGAGTTGAAGATGTTTGATAGCCCAGATCAGGGCATCTTGCCGCATGGAATGTCATGTCCTAAGAACGACAGTGGGCAGCGGGAGGGGGTCAGCGGAGCAGACCTCGCGATCGCGGTTGAGGGTGCGGGCGGGGTGTTGAATGATTCAGACGTACTACCTCTAGCTGCGGCTCACGACTCCAAGACACAGCTGGTAGATATAGCGAGTAGTAGTCGCACAAAGACTAGTCTTTATATAATCGGGAGTAAAGTACTCGGGCCTCTCAGGAGGAACAGAACTGAGGGAGCAAAATAGTAGTCCCAACTGCGATTCGAAACTCGGCATCCCAGACAAGTGTCACATGCGTGTGCGAAACAGTTGCCTGACGTAAGCGATTGGCGCCTATTGAACCGTCCCCCTCCCGTCGTCGTCGACGGACCATGGTCGACGATGCATTCACCTCCCGCTTGTGCCCCATCCTCCTGCAGGCCGCGCCTCTTTGCCATGACATTCTCACCCTGGTACGCCGTGCCCAGCAACGGGGAAGCCTCGCGCCCGACTCGGCCAGTCTTTAGCGAGGCGTAATGAAAATGTCGTCTCATTCGTGCACCACACTTCATCCTTCCTGGCCTAACAGTCACGATTACTATCGGTCCCGAAGAACATGGTTCAGCATGAAAGTCGCCACTCTGCGCCACTGGTACGCGACTTTTCTTTGATATATCGCCAGATACGTTGACAGAGTGTATTGGCGTACAGAACCAAGTTATAGACCACACTCCCTCCCATGCACTCGAGTACCCGTCGGGGTCGACCTCTGCCATCTAGGGACGGTCGTGTCTATGCGCGCTGCCTACTATTCCGACCGAGGCCGCGGAATCGGAGGACGGCGAGCCACATGCACGTTTGGAGAAGCCATGTCATGTTCGTTCGTCTCTTCAAGCTCCTACGCCCCAATGCGCACGGGAAAACCCCCCGAATGTCGCGCCCCGCATTTAGAGCGAACAGTCAAGCTCCGAGTCTCCGCCACAGCGCGACACGTTCATGAGCTCGCAGAGCACTGTTGAGCGACCGCCAACGCCATCCCCATACCCCCACTATCTGGCTAGGCTTGCGAGACCAATTCCCCGGACTGTGCCACGGCTGTTTCTCGACGGGTTCGTCCCTCCCACTGACAAACTCATCGATGTGTCTACCCCACGTCCAAGACCGCATCAAGAACTCCACGCGTCCGAGTTTCACCTAGAAGATAGTCATCCGAGTCCTCCTGCGACCGCACCACGGATCCGGAGATACGCTGCACGTCTGTCTATCGTCAACGCGGAACCATAGCACACCCTATCCTCCCCATACCCTAGGGACACGCCCGTCTAGAAGAAGCCGTTTTCGCTGCCAAGGACGGTTCTCCTGCCGAGTATCCTATCGGGCCACGATGCCGTCGCGGGAGGTCCTTCGGCTTATTCCAGTGCTATTAATATTATGGGCCTTGGAAGGCAGGAGGAAAATACAGGTGGTACAACGGTCGAGTCTATTGTGATGCGCTGTTAATGATCGGCGGCGAACTGATCCACTGCTGGTGGTCGCAACGCTTTAAAAGTTCGCGCGCTGGGACAGAGTAGTACTAGTACTTAGCCGTTGTAAAGTATGTTCCTATCTTATACAGTGAGCTCTGTACTTACTCTACTCTGTAAAGGTCCCGCTCATATTGCACGCATTGCGTGACGGGTCGGACGTCGCGCGGCATGCATGGGTTCAGTTGGAGGTGTGCGGCCTCCAGGCTCCCAGAGGCAGAGCGCGTAATGTCACGGGGGAAATGTGGAAATTCCCGGCTTCGCCGCCTTGCTTCCTTGTTCTTCCGACTACGGCGAAAAGCGGGGATATCCCATATATCACGTCGAAGAGGGATATCCGGATATACCGTAGTCCGCTCATCGTGCGCCGAACGCCTCAAGGTTGTCAAGATGCTGTCATCGAGATATAATATATCCCAACGCCCTAACTTGAACTTAACCCCACGGCAACGCGGTGTCCGGCCGCTGAGTGAGTGTTCCCGTTTGAATCTCAGATTTGCTTCTCCCCGACGATTTCTGATTCTTTATACTAATAGTCATCGTATCCCACCCTTCCCAGGTGGTCTGTGGGATATCTCACTGAGATACACCATCTTCTTTGTTCTCGTCTTCTTTTGGGCCAAAATGGGCCCGCGCCGAGCCTGCGTTGGATCCCTGCGTGGGATATCCCATCCATTCGGAACGTTCCTACATCGGGATATCCTACTGACCACCCTCGTACCGTCCGTGTGGTGGTGCACGCTCTTCCTTTGAAGATATCCGGGATATATCATTCCCATCATATAACTCAAGTCATGGAGGTTTCGTTCGCCTACGCTCTCCTCCGTGCTACGCATCGCATGGACACCGTCATTGCAGGCACGCAGTGAGGAAAGGTACGCTCTTCCAACTCCTTGACAGTCGGGGCCCATGCTCATGGCCCTGTTTCGTGTTATGATATCTTACGACTCCGCCATCAAGCTATCGGAAGCGATAGAACACCGCAACCGCGACCATGAAGCCATCTGCAAAAGTCTCCGTTCTTTCACCCCCCGAACTCTTCGAGGATGGGACAGGTTCCTGCGACCTCCACGCGGTGTATGACAACTGGCTGTGCGGTGATCCCTCAAATGACAGTGACGAAATGCTGTCCAGCGTCCCCCTTCCTTCTGTGCCTTCGTCGCCGGGGCCTCTGGACCCCTCAGAGACATCGCTGTCTCCACCGCCGTTGCACGCTCCCCCGGGGCGAGAGTATGCCCTTCCCATTGTTCCATCCACCGAGTCCTCATCTTATGCCACTATTTTCACTATCGTCCCTCCAAAACCGCATCCGCCACATTCATCTCAGCGAAACGATGGCCAACTGGACGTCGACCATCCGCCCCATCGGGCAGCGGACGAGCAAGATAAGCACCTAGCATCTCCCTCCGTATCGTGCTGCAGATCAGATTGGGAGGACAGCATTCAAGGCTGCGTTAATGTCCACTGGTCCGTCGCTACAGCCTCTACCGGTGCGAACCCAGACGCGCCGCCCCGAGACACGACCCCGTGTCGCACCTATGAGCATCCGGTCCCTCCACGTCTCCGACCCACGTTCAAGCAGCCTTTGAGCCATCCTGTACATGCAGCTTTGTGCTTTGAGTCTACCCCCAACACGAACTCGTCTCGAGCTCCGCCGATGCCAGTGCGTCCCCGTGTGGCGCCCCACACCTATCCTTCGTCCGTCGCGGAATCGCAGTGCGCTTATATTCGTCTCCGCCACGTTACAGAGGACGTCGCACAGGGAAGGGCACACATGGCTCGGACGCTGAGTGTGGTCGAGCGCGTCATCAGTTACATGGACTCCAAGTATTCCGGTCGTCCACGGGCGTGGCACGCGCGGCCACTGGCACCCAGCACCCTCTCCCCTAATCTGTCCTGCTCGAGGATCCCCGGGCTTCGCTCTCGCCTTCGTCACAGCGAGCAATATATGTTCGGATGGCTTCCGGCGTGTTGTAGCAGTCCCAGTGACCCGACATCGTCCTCACCGGCATCCTCCTCAGGAGAACTAGTTTGGAGCAGGCACGACTCGAACCCCGAGTTGCAATTTCGACGGACCACGTCCCCCACACCCATGCGCCTGTGCGAGTCGCCTGATGACGACGATATAGATTATATCGACGGTGCCGGCGCGGGCGATGGACGCCGGCGGGAGACCGGTGAGTGGTCAAACAGTTGATTGCGTTTGTATCGCACGGTGCTCATGCCATGATGGTTAGTATGGGGCGGCACGTTCGTTCAGATAGACAGGGTTGGAGTCCGTCTTAGACATGGATCCCAGCCCTACTGCAGCTTGAGCGCTATCGCGAGAGTGGTGCTTGTGCCGATCACGTATACTTCGAGGTGGGGGGTTGTGGGTAAGGAGGAAGCCCGGGGATGTTGTCGACCGGAAATGCGATTGAATATGGTAGGTTTGATATGATGTGTACGATCAAACAAATAAACCGTGTACGCTGAGTCGCCGGAAGACTTTGTACTATCATATGGAAAAGAATTGTATGATAGTCAATGGTAGCCAGATATCTAACTACCTATGCTCCGATCGCGAGTCGGATGTCTGAGTCAGTGACCTTCATCGATTTTGCGTGGTCCTATTACCCTCGCATTTGACGGGATTGATGTTTGGGAGACACCTGTCTGGTCTAGTTTCTGTGTCAAAGTTGAAATGCCTAATATCGTCGGGACCGGGGCGTCGGAGGTTCCTTTCTGGGCAACAATCAAGACCACGATCCCGCTCTGACAATCCACGAGGTCTCTTGCTAAGAGAAGGCACATGGAGTCGCCATGACGGCCGCGCCACCTGTGAAACAGACAACGATCAGGTTGAGCACCCCTTATGTATTGTGTGTAGTGTACACACCCAGGCCCGCACGCATCCTCAATGGGTGGCGCGGTGGTTTGTCGTACAGCATCTCTATGCTCGGACCTATGCAATCACTTCTCCGACGGGGAACGGGATATGTGCCAGCATGGCTTCGAAGTTAAGGTGCGCCAGAATCGGTGTTCGCTCGCTGTCGAGTTTTCTTGCGCTGATTTCTGGTTGTGTAGTGTCGACGTTGGATACGATATCGGACATCTGGAACTGAGATTTATCGCGGAATATCGTATAAAAGGTGACCTGCTTCTGCAGTATGAGCCTCCACCACCCAAAGTCCGAACACAAGCGCACGCACCGAACGTTTGCATTACACCCAGACAATGTCGCTCAACTCGTCGAGGCGCGCGCCCACCACGTTCCACCACATCGACGCTGGGTCCAACTACAGTCGCTCTGTCCTGTCGTCACCCAGGATCTTTGACCCGCCGCGGTCTCCCGCATCCACCGCGGCCTCTTCGTGGATCGACGATGTCGCATCACGGTCGTCCTCGCCTAGCCCCTCCCAATGGGTCATCCCCCTTCCTCCTCACGACGCGACCAACCAGCCTGGACATCTCCCTTCGGCCAACTTCACCTCTCATACCATCCCCCCTTCTCCCGCCTTGCCAACCTACCCCAACACATCTCACTACCCGCAGACCCAAACCGCGCCGCCCACGCAGTACGCATCTCCACCGGCGTCCGACCGCGGATCCGTCTCCTCGCGCCGCTCCGCGTCGTCCGCCCACACCAGCTCCAGCACTCGCGATCGCGCGGAACGGGACAGGCACAGCACACGCTCCCGGCGTCACCTCGACACCGTCCCCTGCCAGATCTGCCTAGAGCAGGTGACGGCTTGCCGTTGCGAAGGCGGCGAGGAGGCGCGGCTCAGGATGCGGGAGGCTGCGCACGAAGTGTTCAACAGGGGGCAGGGTACGAGCGATTACAGGCAGGCTCAGCGCAGCCAGGAACCACAGGTCGCGCTTCAAGCTGGGCCTCCGGGATACACCCAGGGATATGGGAATACGGCGGGGTACGGGGCGCCTATGGCGTTCGCTGGGAGTGCTTCTGCCATGAATTCGGGGCAGGCGATTGTGAGGGGAGGATATGTAGTGGGTTATGGGAGTCCAGCGGCGATGTCCGCGTCGCAGACTTGGCATGACGAGCAGCAGGGATCGTCTGGACCTTTTTGGGGTGTTCGCGGAGGTTAGAGTGGGAGTACAAACTACGCGGTAGAGGGCAGCGTACCAAACTCGATTACGACTCTGCTTAATGTCTGGAAAGGCGATCGTGGAGTGATCACTAGATGTCGATGAGTGTATTAGCTGTGTTCAAGCAAGCCATATGATCATAACTCACCAACGATACACATGACTACTCCGGCCGCGCAAGCTCTGGGCGTTACGCTCGGTTCCTTGCGCCACCTGCGAGCACGTTGAGGGCTCTCAAGCGAACATCATCGTATATTTTCACTACGGGGTGTGCGACCGCCCATTACGCACGCACTGAACCGCCCAACGCCTCGTCGACTCGCCTCGCGATGACCGACTATTAGTCTTCAAAAACGTCGCACCCTACCCTATCCGCCTCGTCGTACGCCGCCACCCATGTACCATCATCTGACGCGGAGCGTAACAGCCCTCTGTCCGCATGCGCATATAAATGGGCGCTACAGCACCTGTAGCCACGTAGCTGCGTCCGTCAGCTCAAAGCTTCAGACATATTCGTTCAAGAGGAAAAGGACGTCTATAAACCCCACATTGTGAGCCTACGTCCTTGTAGATATTTGCTGTGCCATTCCTGACCCCCGAACCAGCCTCGTACGCTTCGCGATATGAAGCTCTGCTTCACTAGGAAACGTGCGCATTCTCGCAGAGCGAAAACCCCACACGGCCCGGGACAGGAACACCATGGTTCCAGCTACATCGACGGCACAGAGGGCCCCGACGGAGAAGCCAAGAGCCCGGACGTGCACAAGGAGACCCTTGTTGGGAAAGGTGTTCCCGAGGAGGCCACAACCGTCCCGCCTGTCGAGACCCTGAGCCGTCTCCCAATCGAACAACTACTACCTCTACCGTCTGACCCTGTGGACTCTCCAAGTCTGTACGCGCCCCACCTTGCGCGCCGCGAGGAAGCAGGACCTGACTATCGGGCACTGAGACCCAGTGTCTGGCCGTGCCCCACCTGCCGCCATTTGATCAACAGCGGGTACGCCTATCCCCCGGCTATATCTCATCCGCCTCCCCCATGCGGATACCAGTGTCAAGGGGCAGGTTCCAGCAACCAGTCCACGTATCCAATGACTACGTGGGACGCACCTGTAGTCGTCTTCTACCCCGTCTACGTGGTCCAATACTGCGGGATGGTATCTTATGATGCCATCGGCGGACAGGGCAACTCATTATCAGCGTGGCCGGCCTACGGACCAAGACGGTGGGGATGAGAGTGATGTTCCTGCGCTGTATGCATGTACATATACATAGTGTATATGCATGTAAATGGGTTGTTTGACAACGTATACACTCAGTCACTACAGAGGGTGCTCATAGCGCCTATGAGCATTGCCTGACATGAATGTTCTAGGAAACCCGAAGACCACCACGACCACTATGCACGAACAATGAAACGCATGGTAGCAAACGAGCGCGCGTGTCATACGGGAACGCACTATGCGCACGAAGCCGTCGAGACAACTCTGCCAGGACCTCGGGGGGAGCACAAGCTTAGCAAAGCCTGAGAAGGGGTGACTGCGTGTGCATGAGAGCCCTCGAGACTGTTACCTTAGAAGCAGCCATGTAAGGCTACTTCAAAAGGTGAACCAGCCCGTAAGGTCTTGCCCTTGTGCAGCGCGACGTCGATGACTTCCAATAAAGTGGCAACACCGTGCACGCTTTGGACGTGCTGGAGCTTGTCTGATTGAGGGCGAATGCGGACGTGCGCATATAATGACAGGGGGAGAGCGTACATAGAAGTGAATTACTCACCATCCCCTCCTGAAAATGCATCGAATCGCCTGCAACCTCCGTGAACCTGCTTGTCATCCTCGAATTTGTCCAGATTGCTTCATGAACTGCCACGTGGAGCGGTGCGATGAGGTATTGTAGGGCATAGAACCTTTGTCGGTGGTAAGAGAGATGGTGCAGCGAGCAGAGACCTCACGAAAGACGATCGTCGAGGACTCCGTCAATAGCCGAATGCTTACAGAGAATTGCACAAGGCGCATATAAGGAAGCTAGAGCAACGCTGATGTTATGAAGCGGCGACAAGGATGCATCTATGGCCAGAGCAGCGTGGAATGTCGTCTACCAGAGCCTTGCGGTCGTCGTGGTCGGGAACAAAACGTTTGGCGTGGAAGCAAAGTCGGCTTGACGCCGGAAGTCACTGCCGGATCGACTCGGAGGCGCCGGCACAGGACGCAGCGACACAGCGCCAGCTGCCAGTTAGAATGATCGTCCCTCCTTCTCGTCCATAGATCATCTTAGGTCTGCCTAGGGGAGACAAGCTGCCAGTGGACTCTCAGTCCGACTCCCACCTCTCTTAGCTTTCCTCTTTACAGAGAACCCAACGGATCTGACTCGTCGTATGAATGGTTACTTTTGACGAAGCTTCAATCCCTGTGGGTCGCCAACGCTACAGAACCATTCCAGTCGCAATCTACAGAAACTCAATACTGCACCTGGCCATTATCCGGCAACGGCCTCCTTCAAATATTTCCTTCGGCTTGAAGACAACCGTATCAGCATGAGCAGTGTTGAAGTGGGGTTGCCGCAATGTCCCGCATAACGGAGGCTTCCGATCATGTGAGTTCCGAGATACGGTCATGTACCGACTGTCCACTCATCCTTTCTTGTTGTATCATAGGAATACGATTGGCTTGTACCGCTCTTTCTAACTGTTGCAAGAACTGTCTCGGGCTTGTGTTGATGAACTGCTTCTACCTTTGGTGCTCGGGCTATCTCCCGTGGTGTGTGACACCTTCCTCTTCCATTTCTCTTGACTCTCGCACAGAGATCTCGGGATGTATTACCAGGTCGCCTTGCCGCAGTGCATAATTAAGTATGGATCTCGAGCACTGGCCGACCATGCATATCTTATGGGATTGTTATAAACCTCGTGTTCTAGGCTCGAGATGTGGCATGGTGATGGGGCGAGAGTGCCGCGTCGGAGTGTCCGTCTGGGAGTGGGAAAACGTACGTTTCATTCACCCACAAACCGTCCTCCTCCCTCAATCACCCTCCATCTAAGCCTCTACACTCCATCCAAGGGTCCTCACTCGTCTATCACTCACTCTATCCCTCCGCGTCAACGATGGCGCCGCGCCGCAAAACGACGGCCAGTCCCAAGCTACGACCAAAGAAGAGAAGGGGTCAGGCATCCTATAGCTACCCGATGCCGGACCTTTTCCCCCGTTCTGTTCGCACGTTGCTTCGCCAAAGATATACCCATTTCCCCGACAACCACCATCTATCCCAAGTGCCGGAAGAACAGATCCCCGGGTTCATCGGAAGAGCATGGGAGCACGCGGACCCGGACACGCAGGCGCACTTCTGCCGTCTCGCGAATGGCCTGCCTGGGATACATCCTCAATCTGTCGAGACCGAACCCGTTGTGAGCGACGTGCAACCTCCTCCGCGCCAGTCGTCTCGCGCGAGAGGCAAGAAAGCTTCAGCGAGGTCTCGTGCGAAGCGCACCGCGCTCCCACCTCCCCCGACAGTCCAGGACCAACCTGAGACACCTCCATCCCATAGCGGCCTTGACCACACGTTCCCTCCCACTCCGCATTCTACAAGCTCGTCGGTGTCGATTCCGTTGCACACGGTCGTTCGATCTGGAGGTCCGCCTCTACCCGACGCGGACCGCGCGCCACACGCTCAACGCCCAGATGATGCGCTACTTCCCGATATGCCTCCTTTCCCGCCAAACAACTCCCACCGTGGCGGAGGGCTATCATCCGGTCCTCGCTCTTCCTTCCCTTTCGTACCTCCCGCTTACGCCTACGGGCTGCCTCCCCTCGACCACGGTCAAGCTCCGGGTCCAACTGCTTATCAGACGGGACTGGGACTCATCCCGGAGTCCGTGAACGGTGGCGCGCATCCGGTCTCAGACATCGACCTCTCGCTTCTCGACGAGCAGCGCCGGATGAGAGACCAGATGCGTGAGTTTTACTACCAATCCCTCGGGTATGCGCATATGTCGGCTGCCACGGAGCATTGGCCGTGGAGATAGGATTGGGGCACCTGCAGGCGTGCGTTCGTGGAAGGTCTTGGGCTATGGCATCCCGTTGGTTCTCGCCCTGTGTACAGTGTGGTTCATTGGTTATATGATGCCGTACGACGAATGTACCGCCCACGTAGTGCTAAGTTACAGTTACAGACAACACAGTCGCCCCACCCGGACATTCGCTGCTCTCCCTCATGACGGCGCCTGAAGTGTCGGGCGCAGCGTTGCTTGATGACCAACCATGATTGATATGCAGTCCCCTCCCATCACTCTGGAGCTCAATTGCGCCGCTCAAGTAAGAATGCTGAGCACAATCGCTTATAACCAGTAGCAGCAAGAATAAATAGGGCGAGCCTTTTTGTCTCTAAGGTCCATGGTCTACATTACTGACGACGAGGCCTGTAGGACAAGGGCGGAGGACTGGCCTCGAGTTATTGTATGTTGCAAGGTCGTCGGAACAAAAGGACTTGTGTGTTCACGCCGTCTTAGGTTCCATACTCCCCAGGGACAAACGGTGTGCAAAAGGCGGTCATAATTATGTAGAGGTGCGTGCTCTTAAACTTGAAGACGTCTGGAGGCGATTTTCACCAAGCCCATCCCTGCCCCCGAACGCGAACATCCTCAATCTCACCTCACATGGGCTGCCTTTCCTTGTTGTTCTGTGGCGAGTCCACAGACCTCTCTGAAACCCAATACACCTACTTTCCGCTTTCCGCCATCAAGAAGTCCATGGACATCGATAATCACGCCCCACTCCCGCCCTTCGCCAATCGTACTGTTGCAGAACCGGAGCATGAGGAGGCACTACTACAGACAATCCAACAAGTTGCTTACGATGACTCTGGTGCCCCAGAGCTGTCGGACCCCGCAGAAACACTGCACGTCAACACGCGCACAGATGCCGAGCGGAGGGTTCACATTCAAACTCGAACTCATGAACTCCCCTCCGGCTTCTCAGCGCAAGTGGGGAACTGGGCAGATTCCTTTTCCTCCCTTCCTGCCCCAGCACCGCACTCGCACATCGATCCCTGTGCCATTCCCCAAACAGCGGGTATCCGCTTCATTCCATCCGACCCGTACAACGTCTTGAAAATCGAGGACGAACGTGAGGGACACGGTCCGAGGCGAGTTCGCGGCCGCCGCTCTCCACCCCCACCTCCCCTACTCTCTGCTCCCCAGATGAGCAACGACCGCCATACCGAAGGAACATTCGGAGAGCAACCGTGCCATCGAGAGGGGCACGGGGACGGTTCGAAACCCTCGCTATCGTCCAGTTCGTCAACTCGAAAGGCGCTATGCAAGCTCCGCACGTCATCGGCCGTATGCCCACTCGAGGGCACGGCAGCGAAGCGCGAGGGAAGGAATGTGAACGGGGCGTCTGTGGCCATCCGGGAATGCCGGGCTAGAGACCAGTTGGGACGTAGTAGGGCCATGCGCGGTCATCAACGCCTAGGAGCAGCACGCCGTGGAGATGTGTGATAGTGATCTGTCTGTGTTGCTGAAGTCATACCATCGAGCTGCTTGAGTGGATTTTGCGTGTTACGCGCGTCGTGCGCCCGAATGTATGTGCAGCCGGATTGGTGATAGGTCGATCGCTTCTCGAATGTTCATGTAGGCATGACGGACTCCAGCGAAATCTGAGCAGGATCATGCATGGTGTAATGCTATAGATGATATATAAAGATGTATCAGGCTCAAGAAACACACTCGATCCCTTTGTTCGAGTATGCTTACCAGGCACTGATGCCGATGGGCGGCTGGAAACCCGAGGGGCACTGGCGACTCGTGAATTCACATTGTAAACGTACAATAACGCAACATCGCCACCTGCCACAGTGCTCCTCTAGCAAGGGGCACAAATTCCTCCTCGTGTTGGGAGGCGTCGAGTCACGGGTATTCCGGCTCTGTCCTTTATGCGGCACTGTGCTTGTATAAGTATGACGAGCGATGGAAAGAACCAACCGCGCTCACACTTGCGGCATGTCGCTGTCGTCATTCTTGTCCACTGTTCTCTCCTGGCTCCCCATGTGGCAGCATACGGGGCGGTCGAAGTGCGCTTCTGCCATGCCATTAGACGACGGTCTGAGCCACATCAGGAGCAAAGACGAGGTCGAGGATGCGGCCCCCGCCGCCACCCTGACGGAGGAGTGGGTTCAAGTTCAAGTTGCCGTCCCGGTCATCCTGCCACCTCATGTCAGCCATTCTGCGCAAAGACCCCAGAAACTGGTGAGTTATTGATAATTTCAGTAGAAGAGCGCAGGAGTACTCACTGCAGTGTGTATGTTGCCGCACTGGCAGCCAACTTCGTATCCGGACTGTTATGTCAGCTACGAACACAAGCGAAACAGACAGTGTCAAGGTTGAGAAAATGGGGCTTGTGGGACAGCAGCACAATTTTACACTCTCAAAAACGTATGCTTTTCCAATGCGAGTTTAGTCGCATGAAGATTAAGTAGTGGATCGGACGATGGAGAGGTTCAACTTGCACTGTAGTGGCGAGGGTTTGGCGCCCGTGCCTCTGCGCCAAATAGATACAAATACTTGTCCAAAAAGTGGCCGCCAACGGTGCCAGGGAGTCTTTCTCTCTGCACTCGCGGCCACCGTCTTCGCATGGCATTCCGCCAGCCTAAACAATAGCAGTACTACTGTCCCAGAGCCCGCGCGTGTTGCGCCATGACGACAGGGTCAACCTAACCAACATCTGTGGAGAATTTCACGCTTCGGCGGCGACCCGGCGGCCAATGGTTGGTGAGGGCTCATGATTAGGCTTTCGTTCCAAGGTATGTGGCGAACACACCCAGCTCAGTGCACCTCGTAAGAGCCCTAAATCTGGTCACATATAGCGTACTTGCCCAAGAATTACCCCAACCGACCCTTCAAGACGACCAAGTGATAGCGACGCTCCGAAGGCCACGCTGCGCTGGCAGGAGAAATATTTTTGATAGTCTTAGGTGCACACCGCTCGCAGTTGCGAGATCGGTTTGGTGGTGAACTTGTCGGGCTTCAGAAATGGTATGGGATGAGCGGTCAGCGGTCTGCAACGACTCCTCCATTCGTCGCCCAACCTGTGCTAGCTGAGCGGTATGTCCTTTTGTTTCCTGCTACGTGTCTAATACAATACGTCCCAGGCACGTTTATACGAGATGGGTTCAGCAAATGTGCACCCGCAGTGCCGCAACACCTGATTGAACACCTTCCTCCCGCGCCTCTTCCCGCCACAAGCCATCATGCGGAACGTGCCTCTCTCCGCCGCCTTCGACCTCACTCAAGGCGCAATTTCTCCCCATCACCCCAAACGCCTCCTCACCAAGAATAACACCTTCCCACGTCGCGCGATGTCCCAGTCCCATAACCGATTGAAGCACCGTGGCGCTAAGGCCCAGCCTTTACCCTCCTGCTCCCAATTAGGCGTAAGGTCGGCGCCGCCGCCAGCGTCCATCGACCGCTGCTCGACCCCCATCTCCGAACTATACCGCGCCATCGACAAGATATGCGGCGACGTGGACAAATACGCTCGCGGGTTCGTCAGCCATGCCGTTGGTGTGGAGGAAGGTTCCACCTCGTGCGGCAGCTCGCGATCAGTCACCACTTCGCCCGCGCCTGCGAGCACGTATGAATCGCGGCGACCTACCAATGCCACAAACGACGAGATGGAAGGGACCGTTATCTACGAGACCGGCCCAAAGCCGGGGCTAGTAGTGGACTCGATCCCTGCGCCCCATAGAGGTCGTGGCGTCATACCCGTCGACGCGCGTCCCGTGAATACCAGTGGAGGCAAACGGGCCGCGCCCCCTCCATATCGCAGGGCGCAGGGCTCGATGCAGGTTCAAATCGCGCCCAAAACTTGCCGCGGCGACGAACTGGTGCTGCTCTACCGAGTCCCTGCCTACGTGGACACGCTCTCGCAGCACAGCGAACCTGACCCGCGTTCACCGTTGGAACGCCGCCCCCGGGCGGCGCTACCTTCGCATACTTGCTGCTCCCTAGCGCGAAGGGATACGGAGCGGACGGATGGCACGACCTCTTCGCAAGTCGTACGGTCGCAGTGCTGTGGCGCCCGACAGGATTCGGTGCGAGCACGCTGACTTCAAGTTGGGAGGGGCGCAGACTTAGAGGCGCCTGGACCAGTATCATCCTCGGAAGCTCAGGTTTCCGGAGGGACGGGAGGCAGGGCGCGGCTGCGTATCTGGACGTCGAGGAGAACAGTATTGTAAAGTTTGGGGTTAGATTGTGGTGCAGGGTAGATATCTTGCGACGTTCAAGCCTGCACGTTGTCCGAGATACTGTAAATCGGAGTTCTGCGAGACGCCAGTTCTTTCGGTAAATTATGTGAGTTTCGTGCCATCTATACCTGTAGCTATGTGTGTACAAGAAGGTTGTAGTGTGGCGATTGGCGGCGCGCTGGTGTGGTCTGTGCTCACGGAACGCCTGTCGCCGCGTTGTATGGCACGAGGAGTCTAGTCTGGATCGTGGGCATATTGTCCGATGACCGGAAGTGATAGATAAGTGGGCTAACCACACGAAAGAAGCGCAAAGCTGCTGCAAGAAATCCACTTGAAGAGGGCGTCCATCATCGGGTTCATAGTGCCCCGTGTCTACCAATCGACCCATAAATATAGTAGGGATTAAACTGCTAGACCCCAGCGGCATTCCTCACCCGCACTCACATCCACATAGAATCTATGCCGGAAACAAAACTGCCCTTGTGCCTCCCTTTCCTGTGTAGAAGGAGCGCTGCGCCCCCCGCCGCCTTGCTCCCAACGCCGCTCCCTTCCTCAATGACTCGTCAGTCTGTCGGACATAGCCAGGTGTCAGCAAATATTCAACTGAAAGGTGTGCATACTTGCCTTGTGGTGTGTATCAGCTCTTTGCACAAAAAGTTGACCTGTGCCTGAAAGACCGTCATAACCCTTCGGTCGAATCCCCCAAACACCCGCTAAATCGGAATGTAAGCCCACAACGCCCATCCCCGTCCCGGGCCCCTGTTCAAGCCATCAACCCACGGCGAGCCGTTCCTCTCCTCGGCCTGTTGTCATTCGAGCGACCTAGATGTTCTTCCATCACGCAAATCCCTCGCCGCGATACCCCTGGTACTAGGAATGTGCAATCTGTCTCCCGGTCAGAGAAAAAGGTAGACAAGCGGCTGCGCCGAAGCGACCGGAGGATAACCGATAACGATCCCATCCCTCTCGTGGAGCTGAGGAGGGACCGTCGGACCCAAAACTAGTGAGGACGGAACAGAGGTGAGATAGATGTGGCAACATTCGATCCAGATATGCATTTCACTCACTTCACGCGCGGTGATTAGATCGGCTGATTCCCGAAGGGCTTGAGGAATGGCTGCGGTCCTGTAACCCCACGCTTCACTCAAACCCGCCTATTGCATGTGTTGACGTGGATATCAACGCGGTTTCCGCTGCATCCAACACTGTTGAGCTCGATGCGTGCCAGTGTCCTGTGCTTTACTACGAAATGCGTCTAAATTCATGGTATTCAAGCGGGAGTAGGAAGATTGGCGATGGCGAGAGCTAAGGGTAGTATCACCAACTTCTCCTTGTCCCACTACGGATGGCACCATCAGGAAAGCACATTGAGGTGAAGCGAACAATACACTCACCACCCCGCTTGTGTAGTACACGTCGTTCTCCATGAGCTTGCGGACGGCCTCGAGACTATCAGCCTCGCAGATGAAGATCGACCCGACCATCTTCTTCTCTGCGCCAGGAACGATCGACTCCGGCGTGAGCATGGCCCCTCCGACCTCTGACGAAATGAAGGAGTGGTCAGCTCAAGCTGTAGGGGTGCAGACGGGTGAAGTACTCACTGACGATGCCGTTCCTTGCCTGCACCGTAGCGTTGTCTAGGTGAGACTGACGGACGTTCAGCCTACGCTGGAAGGCCCCCTCATCGGACATGTCGGGTGCGTAAACGATGAACTTGTGGCGCACTGGCACGCTCTGCGCCTGGGAGGACATCGTGTGCCTGATGGCGTACAAGTGAGGTCTGAGAGACCTGCATGTACGCAAGCCGCATGCACTTTGGAACAGATTGTACATGTCGCCGAGACGCTGTGACAGTGTAAGTCAACCTATGTAGGATGCGGCCGCTGGCAAGGGAACAACGTTTACCGTGACTGACGAGCGAACGACCGGAGCGAAGTCACATGGTCCGGTCCGACTTCTTCCCGTCCCGGTGTTCGAATCCCCGTATGGCACTTCAATTAAATCGTCTGCTGACGACGTGGACTGGAGATAGCGTAGGATAGTAGAACAAATACACTACGATAATTTCAGAACTACCTCATCTGAATGGTCGAATGTATAGAATACTTCCTAAGCGAGCACCAGTAGTCAGTGTCCTTCGCACCCTTAGTACTACATAACGGAAGGTCAGTCCCCGCGCCATACTTATTGTTGAGGCAACACGTATACGCACCCCATAATCCTCGAATTTGACAGGACTGCCGTTCTCTTCCTCCTCATGATATTCATCATCCTCGCAGCCCCCGTTGGTAGTATTGACCTTGAAGCTCAAGCTCCTCTTCCGGCCATTCCTCGTCCTTCTATTTGTACTCCACCTTCCGGACCTTCCATGGCTGCTGGTCGTCTTCATCTTCCTCATACTCGTCCTCGTGTTTACATTCCTCCCTCTCACGTTTCATCCAGAAACCGCACGAGGGGGGAGCCGGAGGCGCGATGGCTACCGAGACCGGCCGAGGGATTACTGGAGTTGGGAGTGGCGGGCCGATCCATATGCCCCTCTTCAACGCCCGTACTTAGCCATTGAGACGCGACATACATACATCCAGACCCCTGTCACCCACGGGCCGGCTTTTCCTCGCATCGCACTGGAGGCTTGTAATCACACGAGCAGGTGAACAACGTCAATAAACCATGCCTTGAAGTGGATAAAAGAGAAATGCCGAACGTTCTGAGTATGCGGCGACACCAAAGCCGGGGATGAACTCAGAACGACGCATATAGTAGGGGTTGCAACCATGAACGAGTAGTCGAACGCCATGTAGCCTTCAATTTGTCAGATGACTCGTACAACATGTGAATGCTAGTCAAACCACTCGCCCCGCATAGCACAAAGAGTATTAGCCCCGCGACCCCGTCTGACCTCGGCAGCTTCGACGAGCTCTTCGGTCTCCCAACGCTTCAATCCTCACCCCGTCATATCTATATGTCGGTCTCCATGGCCACACTCTCCTCCGCATCCAGCCGCCCCCGTTTCGAGGAGTTCTCCGCGCCTCCGTTTGGTTCCCCCAGAAGGTCTGCGAGAGCCGCGGCGCGGTCGCGCTTCCTACTCGCCGTCGTCAGGATGTCGAACAGCGCCTTGTTGAATCCAACGCGCTGGAGTCCCAGGAGCTGCACTGTGGCTGATCTGGAGCTGTCGCGGTAAAGATCGGCGAGGAGGGGAGTGTAAGTCTTGGAGAGGTTGGACCGGGTCTTGGCGTTCTTGGTGTCGAGATGGAAGGTCTTGAGTGCGAGTGCACCGAGAAATGTCTGAGAGCAGTGGCTGGCATGAGTAACTGGTTTCATTAGTTGCGACGAAGAAGAGAAGAATCTCACTTCGTTGACGGCATCGCCGACCTGCGCCGGATACAGTTTCCGCGGGCCGGCATGGCAGATAAACGTACCGGCGTAGTTAATATTGTCGCCGTCGACGTAGAATAGTTCCCTTTGTTGACCTGCGAAGGACGCCCATTCCAACGTGGTCTTGGTCCATGTGATTGCGTCTCCCGCCGTGGGCTTCGGGTTGTACTCGTACTCGGGGAACATGACGTATGCGTGCTGAGAGGGCGGCGCGCACCAAACAAGGAGAGTGCCGAAGAATGCGAACCCCCCGATGCTACCCTCGCAAGACCAGATATGAGCACGGATGGATCTTATCGCAAAATTGACAGTGCAGGACTCACCAAGCTTTCACAGCCGCCTTCGACAACAGTGGAAGTTTGGTGACACCTCTGAAGGCGATACGTGACTCCTGCGCGAGGGCCGGAACCGCCGTTGCAGGTAAGCCCGCAATGAACTCGCAGAACTTCTGGATCGATAAGTTCGTGTGATGTCAGTCAACCACCTCTAAACGAAGCACCCATCACTTACCACGGCGCCCTCGCCGTCCGAACCCACGTCGACGTCGGGAGATCCGGGCTGCTGGGCGATGAATTGGACTAGGTCTTGTCTTATCGAGCCCAAGAGCTGCGAGTTCATCGCAGCGGATTCGGAGAGCTGTGGCTTGAGCTGCTCGTATCGAGTCTTCCATGTAACAGCCTCTAATTGACGCATTCTAGCCAGTGCGAGAGCATCGTCACGCTCCTTCTGAAGAGCAGTCGCCTCAGCACGAAACCGAGCCACCTGGAGATGGGCAAGTTAGTCAGAGATTAATAGTTTAGAACGCTGCGAGTTTGTGAACAAGTACGTGGATGAGTACTCACCAGAGAGCTATAGCTATCAGTCCCACCGTGCGATGTGGCGCGACCAGCACTGAGTCGTTCCTTGAGGGATGCGTTCTCCTGCAAACGTAATCGTTAGCGAAAAAGGTTGCACAACCCGACTTCAAGTAACCCTCCAAATCCAAATTAAACTACCAATACGCGTACGACTCTATGAGCGACGAACTGATAAACAACGGATAACGCACGAGCACGCTGTAGATCTACGCTTTTAATAACATTCACTGACGTTAGAAATGGTCTTGGCGAAGCAACACGTAGCATATAGATAGCACAAGAGACACAGGAGCTTGATCACTAGGTACGTAGGTAGAATCTGACCTGTTTTGACCTCTAGATCTCGTCACGGCTTTCCTTCAACTGCGCTGTGAGGAATTTAACAAACTCTGAGGTGACTCCTAGGTCTGTTACGATGTCGCCCATGGCTGCTCAGTGTGGGAGTACGAATCGCAGAGACTGTCTCGATTGCAAAGTTCATGGTTGACGAGGGATGTAAGTGGGACAAGAAGAGCTACCGCAGCACACGGCAGAGCCCGTCAAGGTTTCTCAGCGCTAAAGGCGGGCGTCAAAGGCAGGCCTGGCTTGGCCGCTTGGGTCCGGCCGTCGGCCGACCAAGACCGATAGATTCTAGGCTCAGGGCTGCTTATTACTTTGCTTACTTCAT
This sequence comes from Ganoderma lucidum, assembly GCA_019426095.1. Classification (NCBI taxonomy): domain Eukaryota; kingdom Fungi; phylum Basidiomycota; class Agaricomycetes; order Polyporales; family Polyporaceae; genus Ganoderma; species Ganoderma lucidum. The sequence goes on from JABWUW010000042.1 coordinate 932,579, forward strand.
GCTTACTTCTTATTGCCTGCTTACAACCGAGCGCCTTTGCTCTTGGCCGCTTATTACCCCGCATTGATGTTCCCGGACCTTCGAACCGCTAGTCTACGTCTTGTCTTCCTCTCGTTTGCTGACTCTGCTCTGGATTTTTCTTGGATACCTGAAAGAAATGCTGGCGAACGCGACACGACGTGTGGTGAACCTCACCCGGACGTGCAGGGCGCGTGCCGTCCGTGGCATGTCTTCAGCGGAGCGGACGAGTAGGCGCATGGCTTCTGGTGCGTAATATACGACATTTCGTACGCCTTCCTGTCTAAACTGCGTTCCAAGGTTATGCCAAGTTCGATTGGGAGGTGCGCTTGCAACGCTTTATTTCCGCGGGCAATACCTCATGTGCCGTAGGATCAACTGAACCTGGAGAGTCTCCTTACGGAAGAGGAAATCGCTGTTCGGTGAGTCCCACTCCGGAGCAATCAGTTTCGTATGTGTGCCAAATCCGACATGCCTCTCCAGCGACACAGCTCGCGCTTTCTGCCAGGCAAGTGTGCGCGAGGCCATTCCTGTTTCTCATATCCCTTACTCGTCTCCTAGTAGGAGAACCTCTTGCCACCCGTCCTGGATGCTCAGCGCACAGAAGGTACGTTCCTTGTTCGACCACGTATCACGCTTGAAACTCACCGTGCCATGGTCAGAGTTCAACCACCACATGCTTCCCGCCATGGGCGAGCTCGGTCTCCTGGGTCCCACCATCCAGGGGTACGGCTGTGCCGGCGTGAGCAGCGTCGCGTATGGTCTCATCGCCCGCGAGGTCGAGCGGTGCGTCGACCTACATGCGAGTTCAGCTGTTGTATGCTGAATATATGCATGTAGTGTCGACTCGGGGTACCGTTCGACCATGTCGGTGCAATCCTCCCTCGTCATGCACCCCATATATGCGTACGGGACGAAAGAGCAGAAGGAGAAGTACCTGCCTCTACTCGGTACGTCTCGTTGTATGCGCATATAGGATGGTTTTGACATGGATATATGTGTAGCTAAGGGCAAGATCATCGGCTGCTTTGTGAGTGTGCTTTTGTCTCTGTCTGTTCCAGTTCAGTGTTCCGCCCCACTTGCGAGGACAGCCACGTGTCCGTCCCGGTTTCTCAGCCCTTGCGGCGGGGCTATATGTGCGCATATGGACGCATATATCCCAGGCAGTGGCGCTGCAGCTTGTCGACATGCCCACTTGGACTGTCTCTTGAGTCCACGTGCTAACTGCAGCGCCCAGGGTCTGACAGAACCAAACCATGGCTCCGATCCGGCAGGCATGGAGACCACGGCTACTGAGGTTGACGGTGGCTACGTCCTCAACGGATCCAAGACTTGGATCTCCAATGCTCCCGTCGCGTATGTCCTATCCGTCCTCGCACGCCATGCTCCTCCACCTTCGGGCTCACGCTTACGCTATCCGTTCTGCAGGGACCTCTTCGTCGTTTGGGCGCGCTGTAAGTGGGACAACAAAATCCGTGGGTTCCTCCTCGAGAAGGGCACCAAAGGCCTCACCGCCCCGCCAATCAAGCACAAGCTCGCGCTTCGCTGCTCGCTCACGGGCTCGATCTTCATGGACAGCGTGTCCGTCGGGCACGACGCGCTCCTGCCGCACGGGGAGGGCCTCGGCGCGCCGTTTGGGTGTCTGAACAACGCGCGGTTCGGGATCGCGTGGGGCGTGATGGGCGCGCTCGAGGACTGCGTGCACCGCACGCGCGAGTACGCGCTTGACAGGCACCAGTTCAAGCGGCCGTTGGCGAGCTTCCAGCTCGTGCAGAAGAAGCTGGTCGACGCGCAGACGGAGGTGTCGTTGGGGCTGCTTGCGGCGCTGCAGGTGTGTTGAATGTGGTTAGGTGGTTGGGCGGTTCTGATCGAAGATGGGGCGTGCAGGTCGGCCGGCTGAAGGACGAAGGGAAGGTCGCGCCGGAGATGATCAGCCTCGTGAAGAGGAACAACTGCGGGAAGGCGTTGGAACATTCGAGGAAGGTGCTTGACATCCTTGGCGGAAACGCCTGCTCGGATGAGTGCGTCTGTTTCTCTTCTTCTGGAAGTTCGCCGAGCTTATGGCTCCCTGTCCAGATACCACGTCGGCCGTCACGTCGCGAACCTCCAGGTTGTGAACACGTATGAGGGGACCTATGTGAGTCGAATGGTTCGTTGATTTCTCAGTGTCCGTGGTGTCCTGACCTCTATTTCAAGGACATTCACACCCTCATTCTCGGGAAGGCTCTGACCGGGATCCAGGCGTTCGCTAACTGAACGGATCTGACTCCCGTAAGGGAACTGTTTTACCTGCAATCAATGCATCACAACCACATTGCTTCGTGCGGCCGCGGCGCGCTCCCTCTGCTGTCTTTCTGCACGCCCCCCCAAACGGCATCTGTACCAGTGCCGCAACCACGCGCCCTAAATCCCGTGGTCGGAGCAGGAGAGTAATGCCAGTGTTCTGGCATTACTCCTCTGGTCTGGTGGAACGTTCCTGAGGTTGAGTTCGACATGGAATAGCACGGTGGGCGGACGTCATCTGAGGTATGATATGGCGAATTTGGTCTAGTTTCCATCGGGGACCGGAGGCTCAATTTGGAGGCTCGAGCTCGCATGCGTACGTATTCGGACATGGGCGACTTATCAGTCGTTTCTCCTCGCTCCTGCCCGAGAACCCTGAGGCCTGTTGACTTATTCCTGTCGAGCATCCGTGCCTCATCCGCAGCGACTCGGAGTACCTCAGCAACCCTTCCGTGGCACTCAGGCTCCACGCAACTCTAGGGCCTGGGCTGTAACACTGATGCTGATTCCGTATGACCGTCCAAAGGTACCACACCAATGCCACCGTTATTCGCTTGTCCATGGCTTCTTTCCGGTATTTTCGGCGCTGTCACGTCCACTATACATGTTTGTGTCCCTGATCCGTTCTTGGCGCCTCCGCGATTCACGAGCTCGTCATGATTAATCCTAGCATACATCTCGAACACATACTTACATTGGGTACTATTTACGAATATAGCGCTTCTAGCTAGAACTACATAATTCAAATATCCGTCCCCCCTTCCCCTAATATAAGTACCTGACAGCATCCCGAGTACTACATACTGTATCCTACCCATCGCGGACGGGTCAGGGCGTTAATAGAGACACGATACAACTTTCTCAGACTGGGGGGCAACAAGACTTACAATCCAGAATAGCACGACGAGTTAGGGCGAGACAACGTGTTGGCATATATGTGCAGAGAATGCGGAAATACAAATACATGGTGAAGTATACAAGCACGACGACTATAGGCAACTCGGAGGAGAGTAACGTACACGACGGAGAGATAAGATGAAAATGTAACAGATACGACAAGACATCAGTAAAGGTAGCTATTGTAGGACGGACAATACGAGGACGACCTGTCTTCCGTTCCCAATCCTCGTCAGGAGAAGACGAAGCCGTGTTGTGACGATGGTTTGGAGGACTGTCACAGATACTCCCCTCTTCGCCACCGTGAGGGGCCGGAGCCGTCCGCAGCCTCGTCAACGGCCGAGACGTTTGCAACGATGGAGCTGGACGCGGCTACAAGCGGAGGAGTGGGTCCGATTCATTGATGCCGAAGAATGTCGGCGAGAACCTTGTGGCGCGGTTGTCGACAGGAAGAGGGCGCACGGCTTGGTACGTGCAACCCTGCGGCGGCTCGGAGACTGAGAATGGGAAGTCGGTTGCGTTCCAGGACCCGTGAGGGTTGGGCGGGGGTGGGATAGAATGGTACCCGCTGGGCGGGGCTTGGTTCTGTGGCTGAGGTAAGAACGCCGCGGCTGGCGCCGCGAGCAAGGTGGATGTCGGCATTGAGGGCATCAGGGGATACGGGAGTGCAGAGGCGGAGAAAGGCAGCTGGTGCTGTGGATGCAACGGCCATGACTGCGGGGGAACCAGAGACGATGAGGAGGGGAGCGACGTAGAGAAAGGAAGAGTCGTGGGCGGGTAGAAGGACGAAGGTACAGGGAAAAACGGCGTAGCAGCCATGGGCAGCGGGGGTGGAAGCGGGTACATAGCGGGGTGGATAACGGGGCGGTATGTCGGGGGAGAAGTCGCGTCGATGGGAGTAGATGGACCAGGGATAGGGTGGGGGTTTGACGGATGAATCGCGTAGGAGGAAAGTCCTTGCACCGGGGGCGAGGGGTACGGCGAGGACCGTACGGCCGCCTTCGCCGACCGCCGGGGACCGGGACCGCCGGACTTGGCCTTCTTAGACTTCCCAGCTTTCTTCTTCTGCCTCTCGTCCGCCCTCTTCGCTTTCTCCTCCGCAGTGTGATAAGATGGGTATCGTTCTACATGGTACACCCTGGCACCATTTTCAACCCGCGTCCAGAAATTCCTCCGCTCCTGCTTTGATTTATTCCAGACTGCCGAAGCCCATTGAGAGATTAGACTCTGTCGTACGCCCTTCATGGCATCAGCGGGATTTTTGCACCCCTCCATCCACAGAATCCGTGGGATTATGTAGTCATTGAACCATTTCCGAAACAACATGGTGTTCTTCAGGGGATCTCTGATGTCCCCCTTCTCCGCCTTCTTCGTCACCGTAAGGCATTTGATCAATTCCTCCTCGGATGTGGGAGTGTGTGCCAGATAAGGGGGCATCTCGGTGTCTGGCGGCTGACAAGAGGAAAAAGAGCAAGAATCATTTAAGGGACATACCGAAGCGTCGATTGCGAACGACGTACCATAGCGGCGCGGGTCTTGGGAAGGTGGACACGGAGGAGGGAGCGAACAGGAAGAACAGGAGAACGGCAGGAGATGGAGGACAGCAATGGGACGAATATCCCATTATATATACGCCCCTCGTCCCCGCAAAGGGCCAAACGCATTACGCGAATGGCCGCCGTACTGGAGCGCATTGGCTCATCCGCGTTCTACGCTTTGCGTATGGCTGCGGTGCTGCCCAGGAACTAGCGGGTGGCACACCAGACTTCCAGAGATAAGCTGTACAAACGAAATAGGGAAGTCAGCCGATACAAATCGAGCTCATAGTTGATCATGCTCACGGGTGCCCCACACCCGGATCCCACGGAAGCGAACAAGTCGGCGGGCTCGGTGCGTCCCCTCCTGTGTCCCCCGATCCCTCCTCCGGCGCTGCAGAGTGGCCGGGCAGGGTCGATGTAGGAGGGAGCATCATGAGACTCGATTTCCCGCTGTTCTAGTCTATCCCAGATGCGGCGCAGATACGGGGCTGTGGACTGCCCAGGGACTAGAGTGCCTGGAACAATGGAGAGGAAGCGCCGCACACCCCAGACGGATGCAAATCAGGAAAATCTAGCGTTTCAAGTTGGTCGTGATTGTGAGAATGTGAGGGCGATCATTTGAGAACATAGGAACGTGACGTACAACAGCGCAGGGAGCCTAGATGCCCTCAACGCGACAAAGCTGCACAAAGCGCAATGCGCGAAGCGTGTGAGCGTTGTCGTCCGCACCCCACTCCATCCTCACCCGCTCCCCGACGTGACACCAGCCGGTCGGACTTCCGCGCCGTACTCTTCGCCCGCTACAAGTCCGCGTTCCGCCAAGTCGGATCGATCCACTCTAGACCAAACAGGTCGAACGCCTCTTTCTCAGTCTTCGGGTAGAACTGCTTCGAGTCGTACCGCCGCGTGCTGCTTCTGCGTCAGTGGCGCACCTGCGGGATAGTCGCCGAACTACGCACATCCCAGAGCTATCGAATTTCATCCCCAGCTTGTCCTTCGCCCACTGCCTGATGTCCCGCTGGAACATGATCGACCCCGTCCTGTTCAGGTTCCTCCCCCGTCATCGACACTGGCGCCACAGCTGAATTATACAAGCACGCACCATCCGAGGACCGCCGTCCAGTAGACCTCCTGTGGCGCAAAAATGAGGTCGACCCTCCGGCGCGTGCCGTCGTAGAACGGTGAGGAGGGAGGAAGGGTAAACACGGTGAGTGCCTTCTCCAAGTTATCCCAGTGTTGCTGGCGGAGCGGGTTGTGCGCGTGGAAGCCACCGAGATCTGTTCGCTACATGAGAAGCACGGAGGCTCAGAGGAGTGTGGACGACGTACGCATAACGTGTGTTACCATCCCTGCGATGACGAACGTCAGTGGACGCGATGCGCTAGTGGGACTCCAATCGTCGACTCACCACGCTCATGAAGCCGCCGTACGAACCGCTTGCAGAGCCCCTTTACCCTTGACCGGTCGGGATGAGTAAAGACGATATCAACGTCATTGCTCTCCGGCTTTCCACGCCGGTAACTACGAGGCGGACGAGTCAGTTACATGCGCACAGCAGGGAATAGACGTAGCGTACCCTCCAACGATCGTCGACACGCATCCAGGCTCGAACTCGTCGAGCTCCCTCATAACCACCCGCCCCATCTCTTCCACCTCCTCACGAGGAATCCTTGCACATAAGAATCATATCAGTCTCTTTACCACGCGCATATACGATGCATACACACTTCTTCATGAGGTCCTCCCTCAGCCCTATCGCGATCTTCACCCAGCTCTCGCCGAGCCCATCATCCCCATGTTCCCCGCGTGTCCACCCCGGCTTCCGCGGTGTCTCCTCTACTTCCACGATCTGGCTCTGCCCCTCGATCTCCGCACGCTCGGCGCCGTAGTAGATCTCGAGATCGTCGAGCGTGCGCAGGTTGAGGTTGTACAGGCGGCGTGCGGTCGACGGGCCGATCCCATAGACCGAGGCGAATAGAGAGAGGGTCTGGAAGCGTTCGGAGGACTTGATCGCCTCTGGGGTTCGTTAGAGCGCGGATGTGAGATGAAGGGGAAGCAAGCAAAGAGAGCCAACGAGAGAGGGCTGCGTACCTGCCTCTGGTATCTGTCCACTGTCCAGATACTGCTCGATCTAGACCACACGTCTTGTTGAAGACATGTCTCAGGAGAGTCTTGTTTGGCACGACTCACGAGTCCTGTGATTTTGGGGCCGACGAACGGCAGCTTCTCCACCTGCTTGAGCGACTTTATCTTGTGTGGATACGCTGGAAACCTCCAGTAAGCAACGCATATATGCGCGTATAATGAACAGAACGACGTACATTTTATGATGGAGGCGGCCCGTTCGTAGCTCAGCGCGCTCCGGTCCTCGCCCTCTAGCGTCCTGCTCTGTCGGATAGTATCCAGCGCGCGCACGAGCTCCTGGTTCGGACAGACTAGCGGGGACGCGCGCTGACATGCGTACCGCGAGGTGTAGCTGAGCTTCTCGACGTTGGTCGCTATCGGCGGGTCCGGAGCAAGCAGGTTCTTCGGGAGAGACACAGTCCACTTCTTTTCCTCAGTCGCGGGTGCAGACGGAGGCCATGTAGACGCGGGAGGGGACAAAGGTCTGGGTGGCCCGCCTTCAACTTGAAGCTGGGGAGGACGGGGAGACATAAATGGAGTTGGCGATATCGATGGCCCGGAGCACGCGCACGGCTTGCAGTTGCATTCCGGACAGTGCTCAACCGTAGGCTCGTGCAGATCTTGGACCGCAACGTAGTCCTGACATGGCATTGGCCCGCCGTGCGAGACGGAGTCGCGCAGCCATTGTGGCGTCACGACCGCTTTTGTTTTCTGCGCGGTGCGTGAGCGGCGCATATAGGAGGTGAAGGAGGGAGGGGATCCTTGGTTGTCGCTCCGAACAACATGTCACTCGTTGACACGTACCGCTATGTCCCATGGAACATGCCTCTCCAGCCGTCGGCGCATCGATACGGCCGTGACGATCACGTCGGCGTCCATCGCGTTCTTGCAGACACCTCCCGTTTCGCGGTCGGCTAGGCCGACGAGGGACGCGAGGGTCCCCATGTCCATCTTGGCTTGTACTATGAATACCTTGGTGTCCGCAAGTACTTTCTTGGTCGTTGAGGTCTTCCGTTGTTTCGCTGGAGGAGGCTTGGAGGGAGATCGAGATGAAAAGGACTCGGATTGCGACCCAGACTGAGCGAGGTCTGGCGCAGGTCGCTTGAAGGGCATTGCAGGTATAAATTTACTATATCTTCGAACGTCAATACGGGAGATATATCCACTGAAGGGAGCAGGATGAAGGGCCGCGACAGAAGGGCGTATGGCTAGCGAAAAGGCGCCCTTGATGATGTCACTTTCAGCGAGTCGAGTCTGTGAGCGTAGTTTATAGGGTTCCACACCACCCAAGGGCTTATAACAAAAACTGAGATACGCACATAATAACAATGTAGTCGGCAGGGGGCCAGGATCCTCGTCGACATCGTGGAGGGGAGGAGCAAATGACGACGGCTGTTTGACGCCCCAGATACGCCACTCTCTTACGTAAAGACATACTGAACGCCTAGCGCTTAATCTCAACCACCTCCCGAGATGGCAAACAGCATCTATGACCATAATATAGGAACTGGGAGTATCGTCATCTAAATTTCGGTCCAAATGTCTGGTAAGTATATTTGAAGGCTGGAAAGTGAAATCCGGAGTCGGGACGAGGTCTGGAACTGCTTCATGGAAGAATTGATATTTGACTTAGACATTCCTGAACCTTTCTCCGGGACCCGTATCCATAATACTGTGCCATATGTGACATCCTCTCAGGTATTAAAGACCCCCATTAGCGTGCATGGGTATGTACACGTAAGCTTAAACGATTTCTCCTTATTGCTCAACCACTTCACATACCGGTGAACAGAGCATCGGGGCCAGAATTCTTCCTGATTATGCCTCATTATATCACACAGAAGGGATGTGCGCCGTGATAGAGTGACCGAGGCAGTGGGATATCGTCTCCTGGGGCAGCTGGCGTTTTCGCGCGTTTTGTGCTTGTGATAGACACGCACAAGTGCATTGGATCACTTGGAGTGGCATATTCGGACGGGAGTTCTGGGAAACTGGCCCACTCGAGAGAAAACGACGCGCTCTACGGCTGCAATCGGTATCCGCTCCCAGGCATTCTGTCCAAAGTCAGGGGAAAGTTATGGAGGACCCGAGCGAACGCAACGGCGAGACACATCACAGAGATCTAGAACGGACTACACTGTCGGTGAAATGGAAGGAATTTGACTTTGGAAGAACATAAATGCAGCTAGATACGATCCTTAGACGTGTTCGGTCAGGGTCAAAGGAGCCCAGAAGAATCAGCTGAGGGATAACGGATGCCATAACGCCTAAAATGCATAGGTTAAGTCAGTTATCATGACACAGCTCCGCAACAATATCCAACCGTGCTGCGCCTCGTGTCCGAGCAAGCCGAATCCGGAAGGACGGCTAGATCAGAGGGAGAACAAAGCCAAAAGACGCGCACTGGTCCTTGCTCTCTCTCCAACCATCACCAACCCCGTCGCTCCCCTCCATTCCCTAGCCTGCGCACACCTCGCCCCCATCCCCACCGAACAATAATCCTCTTCGCATAACACAATGAGCATCGACGAGAGCCCCCAGACCGCAGAGGAACGGACACCCGTCCCCCTCAACACCAACGCCGGCAACAACGCCGACACCAAAGCCAAAGCCAACGCCAACGCCAAAGCCACCTTGCGCCGCGCGCCCAGCATCGCCGAGCACATCGCACAAGGATGGCGCGCGTTGCCAGAGGAAAAACAACAGCGCTGGAAGGCAGCCACCAACGCCGCAGACCCGGTAGGTCTCCCGCCGCAACATCAACGCCTTGAGCCACCCGCTGACGGAAACCAACCGCCACTCTTCTCCATTCCCGTTCTCAACCGCAGGCGCGCCAGCTCCATCTCAGGCCCCGCCCTCTTCCCACCGACCAGAAGCTCTTCATCGATGAGCTGCTGCACGCCGAGCCCAACCACCGCGCCAACGTCGTCGACGACAAGGCTCTGTTGGTCGACCTCTGCGACCCCTCAATCACTATCCACTCCGTGACAGTCGGTCGCACGATTCCCCATCCATGGCGCATTCCTGGCGCATTCTCCGACGGCATCGAGAACGTCCCCCGCCTTGCGGCCGTCTCCCCTGAGGACGGGGTCGAGTACGACGAGGAGGAGGCGAAGAGGTACTGCATGTCATTCGAGGCCGAGAAGCACTTCCAGGCGTTCGAGACTCACCTGCTTGCGAACCGCAAATCCGACGCCGAATTAGCCCGTGACGCTGCGTTGCAGCAGTGGATGGCCATTACCCAGAAGCGGAGGGGACTGAAGGCAGCGTTGTTGGAGTACAGAGTGGCTCGGCGGTGGAGAACGGGGTCGCATATATCGCTTCGGTTTCCTACCCGGTGGTTGTAGGCAGCGCGGAGAGATTCTGGAGGACGTTGACAGTGTACGATAGGTTGCACACGTATGCTTTGTCTTTGTTTTGTTTTTGCCTTCCGGATGCTTTGTATAGTTAGGATTCGGCATTTGTTGTACACATCAATTGTATTCGGAACTGGAAACAGATGATCATGTTTCTACAGGACGCGCCTTTTGTTCTGCATGATGGACGTACCTGGATACCTATTTTGGGTATGGGTGCCCCGTCCGAAAACATCGGGCCCGGAGAGGTCGAGGTGACGGCAACCACCGAACATTCAATCATGATTATAACTTAGAGAAATCGGTGGATTAGGTGCGGCCATGGTTACGTTGCTGGCCTCTTACCTACAACCCTGGGATGAGCAAAAGGGCGGGGACGAGCATGCGAAGTACCTACCATTCTGACGCTCGAGGCGAACCGGAATATGACTTCAATGTCACGCTATCACAGGGAGTGTTTAATCGGTCCAACTATGTTGATTTCCGTCGGAAAACACGAGAGACTACTGATGCGACTGGTTGTATGAACGTCCTAGAGAAAGATGGGGCGAGGTACATCGACAAGCCAATCCTGACGGGAAGAAGGGCCTACAGGGATACAGCCCGCATAAGCCACGTTTTCGGACACCATGCGTCGTACACACTTCACAAATGAGACGGAGAAATCGAGCTCACCTTTGTCAAAGCATATGCCACGACGGCGTTCGCAACGTCTCCCGCGATCTTCCCCGTCAGGACGGCCTCCGCATGGCGCTCAGCCTGCTCTTCCGGAGATAGCGCAGGCGGCCTGCTGCCCTTCTCGTACCCGAACCATCCATACCTTCTCCCCACCCTGTCGGCCCGCGCCTCTCCCTCGACAATCCACTCCCTGAACCGTTCCCCAACCCAGCTCTCACGGAACTGTGCCGCCAAGCCCGTTTCGTCGTCGGTTCCGGGTCTGGGGGCCAGCGAGCCAACGATACCCTCCCCAACTCCGAAGCCCCGCGCGGCAAAGAAGAAACCGACGATGGGCACTATTGCGGTGAGCTCATGCAGGATGCCGAAGGAGAGGATAAGAGATGGGAGAGGTGTTCGAGTGCGTTGAGAGAGTGCCGCGAGGGCCTGCCTGTATGGCCCGAACTTGGATTGGAGTGCGGGCAGTGGTGGCGGCCTCATGCGGAATAAAGTTTAAGCTAGAGTGTCATATAGGACGTCGAAGACGAGGAGCACGACGAACAAGACTGTGCTGCCTGGGCCCTGCATCGCGGGCGGACCGCGGTGACAGTGAGAACGCCATGTGTCGGTACCTGGTGACGATGTGATTGGCTGGCGAGTTTGACCTTTTCAGGGCGCTGACGTCAGGATTGCCATTTTGATTGAGACTGCTCACGCCGTACGTTGAGTTGCCGGGTTGGCCTTCGACCACAATACTAATCCGTTGCTACTCTGTGGACTTTCTCCAATCATCCTATCCTCTTCATGGTGCCTTTCATTCATGCTGGCAATGGGTATATACTGGTATATACGAACACAAATACATTGCCGTACTCGACTCCTTGCCAGCCCGAGCCGAGCGAGGCCTAGTGTGCCATGAGCCTTTGGTCTAGCCCAACATCGCCGTAGTGGTGCCTGTGGATTGTTGGATCATCCCTATCATCCCAACCTCTAGGCTTGGCAGGTGCGCTCTCGTTCGTGCTCACACTTGCTCACGCCTGCTCACATACTCAATTTTCTATGCGCTTGCGTGGTGCGTTGATCGCCGATTTATCTGCCACGCGTCTCCCAGAAGCTCTCAGGTTTACTTCTGTATCGGCGTGTCAGGGTGGGTCAGGGTTTCCCCAGGTTTCCCCTCTCTATTGCCGCGAAGATGAAGATGTGTTGGGAAACGACGTATGTACAAGGCACGTGGACGTGTGGGGCTAATCCGACAAACACGGAAGACGCCAATGGGCGGTCAACGTTCAACCTGCGGTCAATTACTATCCGTTGCTGACCTTATCGGGACCAAAAGATGATGGTCAATCTTTTCCAATAAAGGCGGTCAATGGAATAAAATATTTTCAAGGTCGGGCCTGGTGAGGCCTGGTGGCATCGCCGCATCAGGGACGTTTGGACTGGTTTGGACTGATGGGTGATTGATCCGCACAGGGCACCACTAAACCGTGGACGAGGATACGCCTGGACGAAATACTATCGCATTTGGCGCAGCATATGAGGCAATCGCACGCCATTACCCAATTGGACAACATCTTTATCAAGCTCCAATGCCCGCTCACAGCTCGAGTCTTCCCTGGAGCCGCTCCCCACGACCTGGACCCACCCCCACGACGTGTCGCCGTGCTTCAGCGTCCTTGTCCTTCTTCCTCCCGTCGGTGTAACAGCTCTCACCCGGGACCGGTACCCAAACGCGCGCGTTGGACAGCTCTCACGTGCTACGACACGCCTTTGCCGATACCATGGCCGAACCGCGACAGAGCGCCGAGTATGACGTGAAGAGGGACGTGAAGAACGTGTCCGAGTCCAACTCAAGCATCTCGAGCGACGAGGAGCTGGCGATCATCAAGAACCAGATCGAGGAGGAAAGCGGCCACCAGATCAAGTACCGCTCCTGCTCGTGGCAGAAGGTCAGCTGCCGTCTTCTGTTCTCCCGCTTTCGAGACCACCTTCCCTTCCAACCCCACTACTGCGTTCATCCCATTCTTCTTTCATCCCGCGATCTCGGTGTTTGTTGGTCCTTGTGTATCATGCATCGTGCTGACGCCGCCGATCAGACTGCCGCACTGCTATTTTCGGAGTACATCTGCTTAGCCATCCTCTCGTAAGTCAGATCCCCATGTATGTCTTTCACTGTGCGGAGGACGCTGACTTCACGTGTCTCGGATCGCTCATCGCCTCGTTCCTCGCGCATGCTCGGTACGTTGCGGTACATCCTGTGACACAGCTTCCCCTGGTCCTTTTCCGTCCTGGGGCTTGTGCCCGGCATCATCTTGACGCTTGTCGTCGCGGCATGTGTCTTGTACACCTCGCTCGTGCTGTGGAGATATTGCATGAGGCATCCCGAGAGTACGTCGTAGCTGTCTTTCATCCCCACACCTTTTGCTTACCCCCTACACACAGTTCGCGACGTATGCGATATTGGTCAGGCACTGTTCGGCGGTTCGAAATGGGCTTACAACGTCACGGCTGTATTCTTCCTCTTGAACAACACATTCATTCAAGGTAAACGCCTCGCACTGCCCCCATGCCCTATACCGGATTATTGACATCATCAACCAGCCCTTCACATCCTCGTCGGAGCAAAACTCTTGAACACGCTCACGAACTCCGCCGCATGCACAATCGCGTTCTCGGCGGTCGCAACAGTTATCTGCTTCATCTTCACGCTCCCCCGCACGCTGAGCGAGCTGTCGCACCTCGGTCTGTTCTCCGCTGCCACCATGGGCATTGGTGAGTGCATTTCGCTGTCGCACTGGATCTCGTTGAGGAGGCTCCGGCTGACGCTGATATTCCCTTGTAGCTGTCATACTCGCTATCGTCTTCGCGGGCGTTGAGGACCATCCATACCGCTGGACGCCAGGCGACGACCCGATTGTCACGCTGTGGCCAGTTAAGGGCACGACGTTCGTCGCAGGCATGAGCGCATTCATGAACATCACCTACACGTTCGTCGGCCAGATCACCCTCCCGTCTGTACGTCCCTCCCCCCCTCTCTTATCGCCTTCGCTCTACTCACGCGTCGACGCATAGTTCATCGCCGAGATGAAAGAGCCGAAGGACTTCCCAAAGGCGCTCTGGGCGGTCTCGATCGCCGAGATGGTCGTCTTCACGCTCTGCGGCGCGCTCATGTACCACTGGGTCGGCAACCAGTACATGACCGCCCCCGCGTTCGGCTCCCTGAACCCCCTCTACAAGAAGATCGCGTTCAGCTTCGCGATCCCCACCATCGTCTTCCTCGGGGCGCTGTACGGGAGCGTCACCGCGCGCTTCCTGTTCTTCCGCATCTTCAGCAGGGACTCGCGCCACCGACACAGCAACACGCTCAAGGGGTGGGGGACGTGGGTCGGCATCATCGCGGCGAACTGGGCGGTCGCGTTCGTGATTGCGGAGGTGATCCCGTTCTTCTCGGACTTGCTGTCGCTCATGTGCTCGCTCTTCGGTGCGTCTTCCCCTCTTTACTGTGTGCTATACTGGAGGCTAATCGAATGCGGGATGGCAGACTGCTGGTTCGGGTTCATCTTCTGGGGGCTGGCGTACCTGACGTTGTACCCGGGCAAGACGCGCTGGGCGGGCGCGTGGCGGTCCGCGCAGACGCTGCTCAACTACTTCATTATCCTCGTCGGCGCGTTCATTCTCGTCGGGGGCACGTACGCGTCCGTGCAGAGTATCGTCGATTCGTACCGAAAATCGGCGTACGGCTCCGCGTTCACGTGTGTGAGCAACGCGCTATGATATACATTAAAACTTGGAGCATGCTGTGTATACCTAACTTAAATTATGGTAGATCGGATTGTGAGTCGTAATTTATGACGTGGATTTGAGAGTACATACATGATACCTAGTGTACACACTTATACAGATACGGATACATATAAGTAATGCCGTTGTTTTAGACCACGCATCCTGGAGAATTTCACTTTGCTTGTGCTGTGCATGAATGCATGCATGATCATGAAGTATCACGCCTCGTGAACATCGTGAACAAACTCCTCATTACCAGTGGCCAGGGTGACCAAGTCGTCTTAAAAACGTAACAACACTGCCCATATCTAGCTGCACTGCGCCCCAGTCGTCCCAGCGTTCTCCGGCTCGATCTTCCAGTCGCCACGAAGCTGGTCTCCCCTGTAGTTGAGGAACTCCTGGGTGCCTACATTGGACGCCGCGGCATCGCTATCAGCGACCTTCAGGCCGTCCACCTTGAAGCACTTGGCCGTGAACTGGCTTGCGACCGACTCGGGGATCAACATCTGGCTGGTGATTTTGCCTGCAAAGCGATCGACAGAAGTAAGTGCCACTGCACATCGGATGCGGGGGAGGAGGGGTTGAGAGTGCTTGAGGGACGTACCATCACGGCGGTCGAGGAGTGCGAAGCGCACGACGGTGTTCTCGGTCACACCCGGCACGGCGTTCTTGACGTGCGCGACGCGCGCGGCCTCCTTCTCGGGCGTGTCGCCGACGATGTCCTCCGGGAGGAACGCCTTGCGGATCACGTTCCGCCAGTTGCCGGACGATTTGGCGAAAATGGCGCACAGCGCACCCGTCGTGCCCGGGTTGTTCTGTATGTTCATGTTGGCGGACACGATGCTCCTGCGCGTGTCTGGTGTTCAAATCACGGTGGTGGAGCGCGGGGTACTAACACAAAGCACGTACGTGTCCTTGTTGTCGGCAAGGTACAGGCCGGGACCCATCTCGGCGTTGGCCCCGCTCGTGCCTTTGGCGGCCTTGACCTTAGTTCCGAGCTTAAGGAAGTCCAGGAACCCGTCGGCCTTGACTGGCTTCTCGATGTGTCCCTTTTGCGCCCAGAACGCCGCCGTGTCCTGTTCAAAGCGTCAGGCGGCTCGGATCGCACCGCACCGCAATCAGAGCAAAACGGGACGCACGCTGTTGGTACCGTGCCAGCCAACAAACTCTTCGTTATCACGCTCGAAGAGGTGCGCAACGAAGTCGTACGCGCGAGCACTGAAGCTCCTCGTTTTCTTGGCTGGCTTCTTGATAGGGCACTGTGCAACGAAAGTAAGGACCGGCGACTCGGACGGCGTAGGCTCGGTGTGGATAACACTTACTGCGCTGGGGGCTGCCGTTCCCGTGGCTTTCGTGGTCTTCGAGGCCTTAGTCTTAGTAACCTTCGCTGTCTTCGTAGGTGCAGGCGTCGTCGCCGCCTTGGTCGTCAAGTTCGCACGCGTCGTCGTCTTGGTCGCCTTCGCTGTCGTCTTCACCTTAGTCGTCTTTACATTGGTGGTCTTCGCTTTGGTAGTCTTCGCCGTAGTGGTCTTCGCCTTAGTGGTCTTGGTTGTCTTCGGCTTCGGGGCCTTGGTAGGCTTCGGCTTGGGCGCAACCTTCGTCTTCTTGGACGCGCGGCGCTCGAGGTTCAAGGGCCCCTCGTCGTCTTCCTCGAGGCCACCGTCTTCCTCCCCATCGAAGTCACGGGTCGCGAGGTCCTCGTCATCTTCGTCAAGGTCGTCATCTTCGCCAAGATCGTCATCCTCGTCATCGAAGTCGCGTGCATCGAGGTCAACTTCCTCCTCGTCAAACTCATCGGCACTGGGGGCGGGCAAGACATTGCCGTCACCGGAAGCAGGCACGACGCCGCCCTGATCAACGCCGGGGGCGGGTACGAGACCTCCTTCGGCCGGTATGACACCCTACAAATAATGAGTACACACGGACGCGCCATGGAAGTCTCACGCAACGTACATAGCCGGTGTCTGGGCCGACGGGGGCGGACTGCACGGAGGCAGAAAGGACGAGGACGGCGAGGACGAGAAGGCGGTCGAGGGACGGCATGATTGGCACGCTAGCGCGACGTTAAAGGCGTTATTGAATGCTGGGATATGGGCGTATTGATAAATAGTGTGTCAAGGGAAAGCCGCACAGCTGCAGAGGTGGTGTGAGCATGGTAGTACGAAGGGCAGGCATGCCGGGGGAACGCACCAGCTGAAAGAAGTCCAAAGAACAAAAGGGGGGGTGGCTCGAATGAGAAACGAAAACGAGCTGGAGGGCTGGTACGGAACACGCTGGGTTTTTATGTTCCACGTTCCACGCCATGCGGAAATCGTAGCTGGAACGTCAGGAGCACCTAAACGTTACACAGCATCCAACGATACAAATTAGAGGGCGCTGCGCCCACGCTCGGGTGTATGAAATTAAGCGTGGTGGGCGGCGTTACTACCTGTTTCCCGGATACATTTCAAGAAGTCAGCTTACGGGACGCTCTAAAGAATAACAGCTCGTACTCTATGCTTGTATGCTTGTCACAAGGGCAACCTTCACCCAAGCTGATAGGGATGACTTGGAGAGAGGACATCAAGGTGCGAATATCGTTCCTTGGCTGTAGATCGACTGCCCAAGAAATCAGCGAGCGCCCCAGTGAGGAGCTGGGGACCTTTGGACTGCACAATCAAAACGTGCACTACCGTATGTAAGTAGGACTGGTTACCAACCGGTATCACAGGAGGCGGGGAATAACTCCGGTCCGGCTGAGATCGGTATGGCAAATCCCAACGCCCGATGATGTACAAGTTCGAATTGACCGTGGCTTGAAATACAGACTTGAGCGGAGGCTCAATGCCACCTGGCACATGTCAAACAATACTGATCAGCGCATGCTACGCACGATTTTCCAAGCATAAATCCCCTACAATGTGGGATGGCGCCAGGCTATAAGGAAGTTTTCGTACATCCACAACAGAATACTCCTGGAGACAGCGCCCGAGGGCGTTAGTGTGGAGACCCGGTTGCCTAACGAATGTCTTGAGAAACATACCAGTGGTAACGCTCGTCATCCCCGTCCACGTGCAAAAAGCCAGTATGACGCTCCGTACAATAGCAAGCCTTTTGGCCCTCATACTCCACCAGGCGGTGATTTGATCGATCCTCTGTCCCAGAAGCAGGATCCAACGGATGCACTTGCATCTCAGTAACCCCGTTAGTACTCCCGCGGGGCTGCAGGCTGTGAAACGGCATGTCCTGTTGATACGGTAGTATGGCATGCCAGTGCCAACGAAGGGAGCCACCGCGACGAAACCAGTACCGCTCCGAATCACCATGCATATGCTGGCTACGTACAACGTAAACCCGCTGTTCAGCGCTGTTTGATACGCCTCCTCATGGATGACGGAGCAAGCGAACCGCCCATCGCGGATAAGCAGCAGCAGCGACAGATAGCAACGGGGACGGCGGTCACCCTGCCGCGACAGAGTGCTTGTCAATCCGCGGCGATAGTTTTGTCTGAGGCTTGACTCGTCATCGCGGGGCTCAGGTGGCCTTCATTGTTTAAGCAGGGGACTCAGCCTCTACCAACCGTGACTGACGGTAGACGGGGCAGGCTCCCAAAGTGAGGGGTTACGGAGTGGAACATCCCGCAGTTGTCCTAGACCGCCAGGGCAGGTGGGGGTAAAGAGGCAAGGCGATCCTGAGGTCGAGAGTCGAGCTCGAGAGCAGCCCACGCTGTTGCGCGCCTACTCACCGTCCGGGGGAACCGGCCCGCAGCATCCCGGCAGGCGTAAACAAGAATAAGCCGAATCTCCGCTGGAGGCAAGCCCCAGAAGCTAACTCCGCAGAGGGAAAGCGACGCATAGCGACCACGTTCTACGTACACGCTCTTCTAGGCCTAAAAACAGAAAATCCCAGTGACCATCCATTCAAACCGAACCATCCCAAGCCCTCGGAGGAGCGCAAAGTTCACAGTGCCAAGCCTTCGAACTTCCCCTCGCGCGATCCCGTATACATGTCCTCAAGGCTCAGGCATCATCACAGCCCGAGCGCCTCCCGCCTCCCCTTGCTCTTCTCGTCGTAGTACGGCACCTCGCCCAAGCTGACCGCGCGGTTGCCCTGGCGGTCCGCGTTCCCGTAGTCGAGCGTCGCCGTGTGGAACGTCGCGCGGTTGTCCCAGATCGCGACGTCGTCCTTGCCCCACCGGTAGCGCACCTGCAGGTCGTGGTTCTCCGCGATGTGCCGGAAGAGGTGCTGCAGGACGTCCGCGGACTCGTCGGGCGTGAGCTCGAGGATGCGCGTCGTGAACGTGCGGTTCACGAAGAGCGTTTTGTAGCCCGTGACTGGGTGCGTGCGGATCACAGGGCTAAGCGCGGGGAGGAGAGGGGTCAGTGGAGGTAAGAGGACGGGAAAAGGGAGGGAAGGACGCACTGGACGGCGGTGAGATCCTCGCCGGTGTTGAGGGGAGAGCCGCGCAGGTCTTGGATCTTCAGGCCGTTCGCCTTCGCGTACTGTGTCCCGGAGCCATGAGATGATCGATTCTATATTGGACACCCGGAGCTGAAGACGCACCGCGTTGAAGAACTCAGCATTGTGTACGGCGGTCAGACCCTCGAGGAAGCGCTTGAATGCAGGTGAGAGGCGGTCGTACGCCTCGTAACCGCTGGCCCACTGTGCGAGGGAAGTTAAGAGGGGGGTTAATCGACGATCCGATCACACGGGCGCGGGAGGGACAACGTACGAGCGTATCGCCCCCAACTGCGAACACAGAGAAGGTTCGGTGTGAGCGTGAGCTTGAGCTTGTTCACGATCGATTGTGGATGTATGCTTACCCTTTGGAAGAGTGTGTACTTTGAGGATCTGGGCCCGATAGCCGGGATTAGAAGCTGTGTACGGTAGAGCGAGGAAGGAAAACTCACGGCATAGTCCGAGGGAACTTTTTCAAACGTGATATCCGCGTGCCAGCCCGCGCTCGCGCGCTGCCCCTCGACGACGTCTGCGCGGGAGATACCCCCTACGCGCACACGCCGATCAGCCCCGCGATCGCATATACGGATGATGAGAGACCGCGCAAACACGAACACGCACCCATGGACGAGATGACGGACACCTCCGGGCCAAACTCAGGCGTAGACTCGGAGATGGGGTGGATGTGGAGCCCGGAGGACTCAGGCTTGCCGGAGAGCCTGCCGAGGCGGTCCGCAAGCTTGAGCTGGTCGGCGATCTTGATATCCTGGGCCTTGAAGAAGACGACGCCGCGCTCGGAGACGAGGCGGGCGAGGTCGTGGAGCTGCTGGTCGGCGTTGGGCGCGTGGAGGATCGCGCTCAGCTGCGTGGACGGATCTGCAGACAGCGGTCAAATCGCGAGTGGGATGCGGGGAAATAAGGTTTAGGATTGACGGATGGGTGGCGGAGAGGTACGAATGCGTAGATCAGGGCGGGTGAAAGTGAAACAGACCTGTAAAAGTGGTCCCGATGTGAGGGGTCTCATCCTTGGCGGGATAGACGGAGAGAGAGCGGAGAAGACCACGTTCGATCGAGTCGGCCATTGTGAGAGCAGTGAGGAACAGGCGACGGGCAAAGGGCAGAGAACTGGAGGCCTGGCAAGGAAAAGCAGTGATGAGATGTATGGGCTGTGAGGGAGAGGTGGGGGGTAATTGAGGGCATGTCCTGGGAGGCCTTGGGAGGTCTGGGACGCAGTGTGGATGGCAGCGTAGCACGCCATCCGGGCAGGATTTTCCTCGATCATTGGCCAATGATTACCAATAGCCTGACGGAAATCTGTCATAAACATGTAGTTAATAGTCCGGATGTACCGGGTCTGCGTTAATAGAGACTTGGCTAGTGGACGATAAAGCTCGATTCCCGTGTTGAGTGTCCCGACTCCCAGGGTGGGTTCTTGTGAGGCAATGCAGGACGTGCACGGGTGAGAGCTATAGGCGGATTGTGGCCAATGGCGTGTGTGTTGATGAGATACAGCGTCTCCTACACGAGTGCAGGAAGAGTGTCGCGTTCAAATCGGTAGGGTTTGGTAGGGTGAGGAAAAGGGTGGATTGCGGGTGTAGAGTAAGTATGGCCAGCAGCATGCTCCAGCTGATCGTTGCCATATCCGGCGCAGTCAGAGGGAGGTTTCACCGAAGCGCCCATGTGGGCGTAGCGGAATATTACGGGCCGAGGTGAAGTAGGCGCGCGGTATAGGCTTTGCTGTCGTCGTCGACTTTGAGTGGGGCGTGGCCCCTAGCTAGAGACTCTTGTCCTCCGCTCGCCACCTTGCTCCTGCACTCGCTCGATGTCATCTGTAGCGCTCTCGTGCGCACGGTCATCTCGTGTCGCCCGCACACGACGATGCGCGTCCCGGGCATTCGCTACCGAAACATTCCCGTCTGGCTCCTCTAGTTCTGCACTCCACCCACTGGCACCGTCTCCTGAGAACGCGGGCAACTCGAAGCGACAAAGACGTGAACTCAACACTACCGACCACGACGGAAAGTCGGTATATGTCCGCACCTGGGACCAAATAGGCTCCATGCCTGAGTTCTTTGCCATCCTGCGCGGAGTAGAGAAGCGGTTTGGACCTGTGCGCGAGTTTAGGGTGGCTCGGGTAAGTCTTCATACTCTTCTTTCCCATGCGTCTCCGAGAGAAGCCATTGTATATCTACGTGGTACATGAGGCCAATGTCTCGTGCTCCTTGCCGCGTTTGTGACCGCGGCTCTACATGTTCACGCCAGGACCCGTATTCCAAATGCTCCATGCGTGGTCTGTCAAGCAAACCTATCGGACCTGCTTTCCACTTTCGACGCCATTGCCTTTATATTCTTGCATTGTTGACGATTCCGTGCAAAGACTTAGACTTCTGACCTCGCGGTATCGCTATGTGGACTAAGGTGGGGGACCATTCGTCCTCGTGCGCATGCGAAGTGTATTCGCTTTGCATGCCCTCGAGTATAGATTTTACCTACCTGCCCAGCGAACGCAAACCAGCCCTCTTTGAACTCGCCTCAGGGAGCAGGTTCGCTGCTATGAAATTGGGTGGCTTTTTCTAGCACACGATTTCTATGAGTCCACACTCTTCTTATCCCTCCTCTAATACGACCACTGGTAAAAGGCAGCCTGGTTTTGTCTTGTTACTAGCTGTAAGATGTAAGGTGACAAGGAGGCTCTCAAACGAGACATGTCAAATGCCATCGGCCTTCGCCCTCGCGAATGCTGACGCGCTTTCTCGCCTTGGACACGCAGACTTCGCACCGTCCGCGTGCGCGCCGCCCTCCGACTTCACATCCTCATGTTGATTTTCCGCGTCGCTCACTAACGCTCCCACCTCCAGGACCCAGACATCCCGACCAAGTACCACAACTACTTCATGCTCGAGTTCGCAGACGTCGCCTCCTTCGAGCGCCTCCCCGCCGCCGGCACCAACATCAAGGTCGCCGTCCCCGTCGTCAAGAAGGACCTCCCCGGTGGCCTCGGCCTCGCCGACCTCCAGGGCCTCCTCGACGCGCAGGAGCGCGACCCCGACCTCGCCGCCTCAGCCGCCTCGGGCGGGCTCGGGCTGTACGGCGCCCCGATCGCCGTCGTCCAGGGAGAGGACCGCCCGACGCGCGTCGTCGAGGTCGTCGTCCAGCGTGCTAGTGCGTTCTTCATCCTGCCGCCTAACTCATCCCAGGTGCTGACGGAAAGGCAAATACAGAGCGCGACGCGACGGTGTTCCCGCGCGCGCGCCCGCTGCACCACAAGCGCGCGTTCGGCCGCGCGTTCTTCGAGTGGGGCGGCTTCTACGCGCCCACGCCCGAGGACCCGCGCCCCGTCCCGCCGCGCATGGCCGCCGCGCTCGAGAAGTGGCGCGAGTTCACGCTGAACGATCCGCGCCGCGCGCAGCGGCTCGGCCTCGGCGAGGGGCAGGGACAGGGACAGGGGGAAGGGGCGGAGGTGTGGCGCGAGGCGGAGAAGGAAAGGAGGGCGGCGGAGGAGGAGCGGGCGCGGAGGGAGGAGATGGAGGTCATGCTGCGCGGGGCAGAGGAGCCTGGGGCGGCTAACGGTGCCGCGAGTGCCGCGGCGGCGAAGGAGCAGGCGGTTCGGGGCGGTGCTGCGGAGGAGGCGTTGGCGGGAGATGTGGAGGGGGTGGAAGGGGAGGGGGAGGAGGGTGAGAAGGGGCCGCGGCTGTCGCGCAAGGAGCAGATCCTGGCGCGCGCGAGGCTGCACGCGAAGACGCCGGTGCCCGAGGTCCTGAGCGAGGAGGAGGAGGTGGAGAGGGTCGTGAGGAAGCGGGTGGAGAGGAAGAAGGAGGCGGAGGCGAAGGAGGCGGAGGTGTCGACGCTGAGGGAGCGGTTGATGAAGCTCGTCGGCGGGAAGTGGTTGTAAGCCGCGGAGGGGTTGTGGTTTGGCGGAAAGTATGTTAGTATGGCCTTGGTTAATGGCGTGCTGAATGCATAGATGGTGCGCTTTGGTCTCGACTCACTCGACTGTGGTGCCAAGATGATGGGTAGAAAATGGGTCACTCCGAGGGAGTAAGCATTCGTATGCTAATCGTTGTGATTATGGACTACGGTGACTATATTGTGGTGGCTATATGCTACAGATTACTACGATTAGCTGTTACAGTGGATTAAAGGTGACTGCTATGTAGATGGTGAGACATGCTATGAATGCAGGGTGAGGTAGTTCACGTAGAGTATCGTACCCTCTTGTGGCGTTAAAGTGTCAGTGTCGTATATAGAGTAAATGACGTAATGTAAATGCTAGTGCTACAGAAAGTTCGTGAAATGTTTGGTGTGAGTGCGGTGGTGATACAATGATGACGTGACGCTATGGCTACAGAACCCGGGTTTGTGACGATGTATGCGAGCGACAAGCGAGAAGAATGATGTGGACCCACAGCGCGTATGAAAGTGTGGGAGATGCGAAGCGGAGCCAAAGGGAATGGAAGGATGAGGGATTGCAGGAAGCGAGGGAAGAGCCTGAGGAAGGGGAAGGGCAGTGATGATGGTGCGTGGCGAAGAGCAGCGTTTGATGGGAGAGGCACCTGGAGATGCATGTCAACGGGATGAGGTGGGCCCCAGGAGCGTGTATTGTGGGGTCTTGGGGGCGGGCGGGTTTGAATGGAAGCCGGGGGAGGGAATTGACGGAATGAATGGGGGGAGGGGGTCGACGGAGGAAGGATGTTTGGGCCTGGCGTACGAGATTGAGAAGGACGGAGGAGGAACGGGAGAAATAGACGGGAGCGGAAAGGAAGGTCGAGAGGAACGGGAATAAAGCGCACTGGAAGAGACGGGGATAGGGAGACGAACGATGGCCACCGACAGACGCCAACGGAGGCGTCACGTCAGACGCAGACGCAGATCTCCAGCGCGCTGCACGAAATCAATGCGATCGGGGACGTGTGATCGCACAGACGTTGGGGTCGTCGGTAGACTAGGACTCGGGACCCCCAGACGCGGACCTCTTGCGAGTCAGCCGCCTGCGAGGCGTAACCCAAGTGAATGGGTGGGTGCCTGCATAGAGTGACGCACGGCGCGCAATGCGCAGCGATCGCATCGAGGAATCCGGGAAGGGGGGAAAGCAAAAGGTGGTGCACGACGGCGGTCGGGACAGGGTGGGGCAATGTGCGAGCGAGTGGGACCGGTGATCAGGCGGTCGCGGCGCGCAAAAGGTTGCCAAACTCCTACACCACTCTGAAGGGTGGTGTCGAGAGGTGAGTGGGTAACGGTGGTCTACACCGGAAGTCTCGGAACCAACGGCGACGGGCGCCGTGGGCGAGGAAACCATGCTCAACGCGCACAGCGCGCTGAAGCGAGCAAGACGCCATACGGTATATGGGTGATGAGGAGAGAGAGCGAGAGCACGAAATATAAACAGCGTGAATAGGCGATGAAATGCGTTCAAATAAGCCGGAAAAGAGTGCGGTCTTCTGGGGTTTTGAGGGGGTTTTCTGAGCAAGAAGAGCTATAGTCCATGAGATGAGAGAGGGAGAAATAACAGCTCCAGTCGAGCCAGGATCAGGTCGAGAGGAGCGGCCTAGGAGGTCGAGAAGCTGGTGAGAGGGATCGCGATGTCGTCGAGCGCTTGCGCGCTGTCCCGGAAGAACTCTTCGCCTTTAACGAAGGCCCAGTCCTCGTACGATACCTCATACATCGGCTCTGTGAACACCTTGGAAGCCGCTAGATCAGCACACAGATCGGTGCTGAGCGGGCCCTCTGGGAACCACGACGGCAGAACAAGAGAAGGGTCCTCGGGGAGGAATTGCGACTCGTCGACTCGGATGAAGTCGGAAAAACTGCCATAGGGTTGCGACCCATCGAGGGAGGGCTCTTCCAAGGAAGACGTAGCCACTGCTGGAAGGGATGATTGCTGAGAGAATGGTCGGGGGGTAGGACAATCATCGTCGCTGGTAGAGGAGGTGAGGGAGGGACATGGTGAGGGGGCGTCGGACGGCGGGGAGGGGGCTGCGGTAGACTCAGAGCACGGGTCGACGCTTGTCATCGCCTCGCGCACCCCGTGGGAGGCGTTGACAGAGCTTCCCTGCTCGCGCTCTGGATTAGCACGCATGTACTTTCCGTCCTTCCCTCTCCTGCTGGTCCAGTAGTCGGGGTGCTTAGCCTTGTGCTCCTCCATGTTCTGGCGGGCGGTGTCACGATAAATATCGCGCTCTGCCTGAGAGAGACGCCTCCAGGCTACGCCTGCCTGCCTGGTAAGATCTACTTGGCGCTTCCTGCTGCCGTCACCTGAGATCCGGTGGGCAGGGATGCTCACGTACTCCGAGCGGAAGAGAAGAAAACCGTTTGCGGGTGGCTTGACCCGATCACGGGCCTTGCTCTTCCGTTGAGTCGCACGAGTGCTCGCGCGAGCCTTGGATTCGGAGTGTCGTGAGGGAATTTCTGAGATCTTGCTAGGAGCAGGACTAGGGAATGTATCAGGGAGCAAGATACATCTGTGTTGGGCAGTGGTTATAGTTATAAGTATCTATGTTGAGAAAGAGTGGCAGGCGTGGCTTACTGGCCACCAGGCAAGCTAGCACGCTGGTCTCCCGGGTGGGACATGTCGACCGAGGGATGGGGACAGGAAAGAGAGACGAGGTTCCTTGTGCTCTGAGGGTCGCTAGTATATAAGTGCCCACCGCAAAGAACACCGACACGTGGGGGCGTGTGCGCACCGCCCTCGCGCAAGTTCAGCCACACTCGGTGCCAGGCGGATCAAGAACATGGGAATATCTGGGTCCCATTCTTTCTGGTGAGTTGCTTATCGATGGCAAGATGCAAGACACCCCTTAGCCCCGTGTTTCTTCTGTGTTTATTCTCTCTATACTTATGCATTGCCGTCGGGAGCCACAGTGAACATTAAGTATTGGATCCGCCGACAGCGGGCCTCGAGGACCCTAGGTGCCAGTACGAGAACGTACTTCCTGTGGGCGCGGAATCGCATCTCAGGCTATTTGAAGGGTGCAGCATGTTC
Organism: Ganoderma lucidum; assembly: GCA_019426095.1. Classification (NCBI taxonomy): domain Eukaryota; kingdom Fungi; phylum Basidiomycota; class Agaricomycetes; order Polyporales; family Polyporaceae; genus Ganoderma; species Ganoderma lucidum. Next base: position 958,648 of record JABWUW010000042.1, read on the forward strand.
AGACAAGTGAGACGTATGAGAGGCGTACGCCCAAGATCGTCAGGACCAGGAGAGAAAGATAAGGAAAGGAGAACCGGCGGCGTGACCGCGCCGAGCGTTCAAGATATCATGACATAAGCCAAAATCTCCGGCTTTCCCCGGCCGCGACTAAGTATTAGGCCCTTGTTTTATCCTTAAGTCGGGACCAAGGCTCGAACGTAGGCAGTTCGACTAGGGAAAAGGATGTCGACGGGTTCATCAAGCCTTGCATTGACTATCACTGCGGCCAGAGAGGTGTGTCCATAATTTTAGACTTCAATTCGACAGAGCTGTGCCTATTCCCTTGATTGCGGGCTCCTATGCCGCTGTACGTCCACGTATGCCGCGCAAAACGAACGCGAGTGTGTTACGGCGACAGTTCACTATGGCATACCGCGTGCCGTTTCCATGCACTGCTAGGGCCTTTTCCCTTCCAATGCATGAGACGATGGTCGCATGCTCTTGATCGATGACTCTCTCCATGATATTTCCATGATTCTTCTCCCTTCTCACCTACCTCCACAGGAAGACCTTAGGTAAACGTCCGGATACGTACTTGGGAGCTGTACCAAACAAGACTGAAAGAATCTCGCAGGCAAGGCGCGAGGTTGAGATCAAGCGGAACTTCGACAGAAGCTAGATATTAGAGGCAGGCACGTCTCCCCTCGTCCCTCATTGTTTTACTATCTGAACACTTACCCTTCCTCAACATATGACTTAACGCGCACGATCTTCCCTGCTGACAGGAATCCCTGGATAACTTGGAAGAAGCGCTCGCTGGATCATCGGCCGCTGAAGGCTGATTATCCTGTCGGATGTGCGTATGCTATCCCGGACTGGACTATCTATGCGGTACTGATTTGGGAGCAGCGTACAGCGCAGGGGGCTCGGCGAAAGGAGATGTTCAACGCGTAGAACTTGCAGTGGGTCGAGCCGACAGGGTGGCATAGACTGGCAGACGGACCAACAGGCACCACCTCGGACACGTGGAGCGTCGGGTTGCCCTCATGCTGATGCGCCTTGCTCAGCTTTGTTGCTCTAATCTCGGCTCTCGCACGTCCTGTCAAGAAACTTGCGTTTTCGCATGAGTACAACCGCGATTCTGACCCGACTACAGCACGACGGTACCCTTCTCTATTGTCTAGTCTGCAAACCCGTATTCTCCACCGTGGGTGGGGATCGATGGCGGGTCGGATCGCGTTACCCGTTCTTTGCCCGTGGCTTTGTTTGTGGAGTGATAGCGTGGACTTGTTGGGCCCCTCGAGGATCGTCCACGGGTGCTAGTAAGTGTAATGATCAATGCGCAACGTGTCCGAGGCTAAGTCGCTTTGTCGTTTTGTGCAGGATGTCCTAAGCGTGAGCTTCACTCCTCCTTGGGACTCTTGGAGACTTGCTTGGATCGAAGGGATGGGCGGAGGTGCGCAGCGCTAATCACACCAAGCGATTAACCACGGGCTTTCATTGGCTGCGGGCTGAGTATGTGTTTTGTGCGTGACAGCACTAAACGCTCGTCTTTGTGTCCTTCCTGCTTTGATCCAGCGCTACCTAAGGGTAGAGGAGTATTTATCTGGGGACTTGACGAGGGGTGTCGCTTTGCTTGGCCCCGTGCTTCTTCCCCGTCTCTTGTCTCTTGTCTCTTGTCTCTTGTCTCTCGCCACCTCTCCCCCATTCACGTCCGTGCGTCGCATCTTCAGTCACAAACCTGAGGATCTCATTCTGATATTTACCCTTCATTGTAGCGCGGTATGACCGAACCTTCCTTCACCTTTACCATAGGGAAGGTCATGGAGCGATTCGGCACCCGCGATGCCTTAATCGACTTTCTCCTAGACATACCGGATATCGACAAGAAGAAGAAGCTAATGAACGTTTTCGTTGCCTTCAGGAAGGTCTACAACGCTGTGCTCCCGGAGTCACCCACTCGGCGACAGAACGCGGTTTCGAAAGACGCGGGGAAGGTCTGGGAGGTCGAGAAGCGGTATAACCGGGAGTTCTGGATCAATCTCCTTCTCGACGTTTACGCGGAGCACAAGGCACGTTTTCCCTGGTACTGGCTGAACAAGGAGTATATCAAGTCGTTGGAGACCGTCGCCGAGCGCCAGGCCGCGGAGGCAGCCTGGCCGCAGCCCAAGAAAAGGGATAGGAAGAAGCGCAGCGGTGCCGAGAAAACGGAGACGTCTATGACTCGACCTGCTCCCTACAGCATCCGCGGATCCGGTTCATCCTCGCTTCAATCTCAATCCTCTCATTCCTCGTTCTCGTCCTTTCCAACCCCAACGACTACCTCGCATGTGTCGCCTTCCGCTGCTCCCCTCCTCTCGACCCCGACCTCCTTCCCCGCCATCTACCCCTCCGCGCAGCATACTGTAGCACTGGATAGCCATGCTGGATGGCAAGCATCCGGAGTTCAAGTCGCCTCCCCCATGTTCCCCTCCGTCAACCACTCGCTCAACGGTGGTCAGTACATGGCCTCTATTCAACCTGCACCGGTCGGTTCGTCTACGCCTCTCGACACGCAGGTGCAGAGCCATGGCACCGCGCAGGCTGAGATGTATGCTGCATACTATTGGGAATCCAGGACCGTACTGGGCCCATCCGGGCCCTATCGCGACGTCACCTTTTGCCATGGGGCGCGCACAATCTGTGTAGGAGGCGATCCACTTTCCCAGGCTGCCTATGCGCTTTCAATGCCGTCTCACCGGTCGGTGCCCAGTGTCAGTGGGGTCGCTTATACACCCCAACCATTCCAGAATGCTTGGTAGTTTGTGATGGGCCGCGGAGGGATGGGGGGACCGTTGCCAACAGTGTCCATGGGGTTCAGTTGTTTGCCGACGATGGACTCCCAGTCCTGCTTAACATGCTCAAAATTTGCTACCTACCGTTATCGCCCTTTCCCCTGTATTTCCTGTATATGCTGATAATTAGTACGCTTTGGATTTGTTTTCCGTCTTGTAGAATATGTAATTCCTCCTCCTAAGTGCTACAAACGCTCAGCGGTGCACGGGGGTCCACTTACCATTTTTGCCACACACCACTATCAGCACAGCCACCGCTGCTTGTTTGAGATCCCATTTTCGACGATGCCTTCAAGTCGTCCTCGGACTCGCCAGCATCTTCAAGTCGCTATGGTATTTTTTCCCTCCTCATTGCACATATCGCACCTCAAAATACTGTGCTCCCCTCGGCCCTACGTCCTCAGCGAGCATGGTGTGTTGCACCGTGACCGTCATATGCATACTACTGACCGCCCGGTGGAAACAACAATACCGACTCGGACAGCACGCATGGTCCGTCGGAGGTAGCGGGGAGCCGTCCGAGGTAATATACCTGGGGTACGTAATAAAATAGACTTTTAGCTTTCCGTCGCGCACACAAGACCATCCCACGTCATCCTGGCGTTCCTGAGACCGGTCGCCCACGGACGCTTGGACCAGTGTGGCGAATGCTGCGGATCTGCAGGCTGTACTGTAGATGGATGGCCGGGCCCCCTTTCGCTCGTCCACAATGGCGGACAATGGAAGGCGTTGCGTGGGTACGACGGTCGTTTCGGTCGGCCTCGACCGATTCCCTACTACGCTCTCCGTATTTATGCAGACCTGTGAGGTGTGTGTCTTCTCTTGAACTGGTTTCCACTCCATCCACACTCGTTTTCTTCCTCTCTCATCCTAATTTCCCTCTCCTCCGCTCCTTTGCTCCGACTACGCGCTCTGCGCTCCATTCATTATCCACTCAAGTATTCAAACAAGAACCATGTGCGTCATTTCATATTTCATATTTCATACCTCTATCCACGCTCCATGCTCAACAACGCTGTTCTCTCTCTTGCACTCGGCGTGCTCAGGACTCGCAACAAGGATCCAGGACACATCCCCAAGCCCCTGAACGCTTTCATATGCTTCCGAAAGGCATTTTTCAAGGCCGAGAAGCAGGAGCGTACTCGAAGGCTGCGGAACGGACACATGTCGGGCGAGGCGGACGGAACGCAGCAGAAACATGTGTCGATCCGCGCCGGCGGGGCGTGGCGCGCGCTCTCCGTGGAAGAGCGGACTCCGTACATCCTGGAGGCTGCGGAGCTGAAGAGGCTCCACGAACTGAAGTATCCTTGGCTAAAGGAGAAAGGCAGCTTCGCTGTGAACAAGGCCGAGAAGACTTCGAACCTCGCCGCGCAGAAGAGACGGGGAGGACGGGGACGGAAGTCGCGTGTCCGAAACCTCGGCAGTCCCTCTGGGAGTTCCTCTCTCCGCGCCGGTTACGGTGTGCCTGCGGGTCTCCCTTACGCCACTTCTTCACCACAAGCGCTCCTCTCTGTCCCCGTGTTGATCCATTCCTCCGGTCACGAGGCCGACTGGTCCTTGTCCTCCCCGTACAACGACGTGCTTCGTTTGCCAACTCCAGCGCTAACGCCATCTCACGGGCTGTCACCCAGTCCCGCTCCATCGGACCTGTACAGCATCCCTCCGTCGGAGAACGTGTCTCGCGTTGCATCGCCTGCCGTACTGGATCTGGCGTCGGATGACGCGTTCTACTCGGACTTGCCGCAAGCCCTCGCCGATCCGTTCACAGCATACGGAGAGGATTCCCCCCCGCACCAGTACCAGATCTACGGCTATCAGCCGTCGTTCAACGGTTGCGTACCGCTCGCATCCCACGATCCCGGCCACATCGCGTACCCCTACGCTCCCCCTCTAGCGGTGTCCAACGGTGCTTTCCCTGACCCGTTCGTCATGGAGGCGATACCCATCTCCCACTCTATGTCTCTCGACGCCGAGTTCGAAGTCGCGCAAGCTGGGTACTTCTGGCAAGAGGAGCCAGTTCAGCAGGCCCCACTGATCCCCGCCGTCGATGCTGCCCGGATCGATCAGGCGATCGCGTATTTGTTCTCCCTGCCTCCCTGCAACGACCCTTTCGCCGGTTCATCGGACTTGTAAATATGTTACGCCTGCTCGGTTGACATTCGTTGTTGACTTGTTCCCTTTATGATATACGTGCATAATCGTGTACATGACCTCGATACCTTCGATTACCTGTATAATTCCCCACTACGTAGCATTAATTTTAATACAGTATATTAATATTAATACTCCTCTATCGGCTCCATTCTATGCGCCAGACGATCGTCGATATTGTTCATATTTACTCGATGCTACAGTATTACATTTCCTGTCATGAGTCGGCATACCATATCGTCCTAGTTTCAGGACTTTAATATATTACATACGCACCATGTATCCTACTTATAATTGATGTCGTGTACTAGGTTTGCCTGGCTCCATGTTGGGTTTCCAAGTCCACGTTCTACAGGAATTGCCATTTTGGTTGCACATGGATAGCACAGCCACACATACACAAGATCGAAGCGAGCGCCGACTTTCAAGAAGTCGGTTTCTCCTTCCTGTCCTCCTACTTTCTCCTTGAGTCGGACCGGAGAAGGCATTGTCAAATTCAGCGTATTCTCTTCATAGCTGCGCTAGACCCATGGTCTGGCCAGATTCTCCACGGTTTCTCCGGCGCTCCACTCCATCGGCCGTAAGTGCCGAAGCTTTCCAAATTTTGCGCACGAGGCTCATCTCAGCGCGCCGTCGCCCATTCTTAGAAGCAACGCAGTTGCCTACGGATACACCAGCACCCTCGGCAGCATCTGCCGAGTGCGTGTAAAACATCATATCGATGCTCCTTCCCTGCGGCCCTTACACTCCGGTCGTCCAGGCGCTGGCCAATGATTCGTACAGGGCAATGCACTTACCCGTCGAACGACGTAAAAATTTCTCCCCGAATCCTACAGGCGCGCCGTAGGATCCTAGGTTAAAAACTTGCGTTCGGAGCCAGACAATCGTTCTAGCACCTTCACCACAGTAGTAGCCTCACCTCTGCCAGCGCTGCCTTTATCAAGCAGACCGCCTCCGGCTGCTGGCTCCTCGCCCCTTCCTCCTCTCTTCTTCTCCCCACCTCTTCCCATGTCTTCCCCAGGAACAGCGGTGTCGACCCCTCGGTCAGTGAATGCAATCCACCCAACGGATTGCGACGCAGGCGCTAGAGAGAACCTTCCTTATGAGGCCGGAGTGCCCTTCAAACGCGATAGATTTTCTTAACAACCGTAACCTTGTAAGGTCCTATGGGGCAACGGTAAGTTCGCCCTGCCATATTTTGCCGTGCGCGGGTTCGAATCCCGACGATGTCGGTTAGGGTTTGGGTTCGGTTAGGGTTAGGTTGGTTAGGGTTCAGGGAGTGCGTGTACTGTATCCCCACAGAGGGGAGGCAGTCTGATTTTTCGCGCGAACGAGGCTTTAGTGTGCCCGCCTGAGTGCTCCCGGCTCGGGGGACCCCCCGAGCGCAGCGAGGGAGGGGAGGGAGCACGAATGGCGGGCCCTCTTCGCGCAGCTGGGCGAGAAGACGACTTAGGCGCCTTATATAAGAAAATTCTCCTTATTTGGGCTTGCGTCGCAATCCGTTGGGTGGATTGCATTCACTCCCCTCGGTCTGCGACCCCAGACGTATCGGGCAGCGTCCGCGATGATGCGACCACCGTCGCAGACCCACGCTCTGAGACCGTCTCCCTGACCGACCAGACGAACCTGCTCCCGCGGAAAAAGGTCATGGCCGTCTTCTTCGGGCTGGCGCTCTGCATCCTCGTCTCCTGCCTGGATTCGACGATTGTGGCAACCGCCCTCCCGACCATCTCAGCCGCCTTCAACGCAGGCTCGGTCGTCTCCTGGGTACCCTCCGCGTACTTTCTCACCTCGACCGCCTTCCAGCCGCTCTGTGAGTAGTCGTGTGCCCATGATCCCGTTGGCTGCCCAATGGGAGTCCGAACCCCACTTCCAAGATAACGTTATAATACACACCACTCGCACGTGTTCCGCTTTTGACTCGATACTGACGCGCTCCTCCATTCGTTCCTCCTAGACGGGCGCTTTAGCGATATCTTCGGCCGAAAGGTCGCGCTCTGCCTCGCGATGGGCATATTCATGGTGGGCTCGCTCGCCGCGGGTTTCTCCCGCACGATCATCCAGCTTATCGTCCTCCGGGGCGTGGCTGGGGTCGGTGGCGGTGGTATTGTGAGCATGGCGCAGATCGTGATTTCTGATGTTGTGTCGCTCCGCGATCGGTGAGTGTCATTTTGAACGCCGCGATAAACGTCGCAATCACAACAATGCTCAATGTCATATGATGCGATTAAATGGTCCAGTGGGAAGTACCAGGGTATCATTGGAGTCGTGGTTGCGTTCGGCTTCGCGGTCGGGCCGCTTCTCGGCGGCGTTCTCGCCGAGAAGGCGGGCTGGAGGTGGTGCTTCTGGATCACGCTCCCCGTCTCGCTCTGCGCAGCCGTCTTCGTCCTATTCGTACTCCCGCTCAAGCCGGTCGAGGGCAACTTCGGGAAGAAACTCGCGGCGGTGGACTATCTCGGCACGGTCCTGACGCTCGGCGGGTGCGCGCTGGTTATCCTTCCGCTCATCTGGGTATGTCGTTGTCTACAAGTTGCAAACGCGTTTTGTATGTAACTCCACATTGATAGGGAGGTGTCACATTCCCATGGGACTCGCCGATTGTTCTGGCGCCACTGTGTTCTGGAGCTCTCGTCGTTGCCCTGTTCTGCCTCTGGGAATGGAAAGGAGCGCGACTCCCAATCATCCCGAGTGAGTTTTCCTCTTCCTATCTGACGAGAAATGTAGTCTGATATTTGATTCAGTGTACATATTCAAGCAGGTCACCATCACTGGAGTGTACATCACGATGTTCATCAAGTAGGTAACGACTTGTGCAAATGTGAATGGAGCCCGATCCGACCATTTATCATCAGCGGAATCGTGTTCTACTCTTCCCTCTTCTACTTGCCTCAATACTTCCAGGTCGCATTGAGCTACTCCGCTGTTCGCTCTGGCGTATTCCTTCTTCCTGTGCTTGTCAGTCAGACCCTCGCGAGTTTCATCACTGTAAGTACTTCGACGAACTTTCAACAAGCGTGCGATCTCACCGTGCGTCTCTAGGGACAAATGATCAGCAGAACGGGCAGATACCGGGTGCGTACGTATCTATCTTACCTCTTAGCTCATGGAACTGACCATGGCTTGCGTTGCGTAGACCAACATTTACTGCGGCTTTGCGATATGGACCGTAGGATGCGGGTGCCTCTCGACCGTGACACCGTCCACACCCAAGGGGTTACTGGTATTCTACATGCTCCTCGCCGGTACTGGAGCTGGAGGGGTAAGTTCAACTGTGCCTCCAATTTCTTGGCGAGACACTGACGCTACATTCCACATTTCCCAGACCTTGCAAACCACCACAGTCGCCGCGCAAGCAAGCGTGTCTCGACGGGACATGTCGGTCGTCACCGCAGTCCGGAACGTAAGCCCAATTCGCTTCCTATGTCCTCCCATCTCCTGTATCTCACGTGTGGGCTCTAACTCTTAATCAACCAGTTTATTCGCCTCCTCGGTGGGACTTTCTCCCTCGCGATCGGCGCGACGATCATCAACAACTCCCTCCGGGCCACAATGTCCGCTCTCCGCCTCGCCCCCAGCACGATTGCCACCATCGTCGACGACCCGACGATCCTCGGTGCGCGCACATCCGCGTCTGCATCGAGCCTCGCGGACCTCGGCGTCTCCACCGCGCTCGCGGAGCGCATCTTGGGGGCGTACATCCGCGGGTTCCGGACGGTGTTCATCCTCAACACGGCGTTGAATGCGGTCGCGACCGTAGCTGCGGTCGTGCTTATCCGACATATCGAGCTAACGCGGGGCGACGAGGAGGTGCTGAAGCAAAAGGCACTCCACGAGGCGTTGGCGGCGGAGAAGGCGAGTATGGTTGAGGCTCCTGGAGCAGCGGCCGCCTCGTTTGAAAAGGATCAGACGCTGGGTGAGGAGAACGTCTAACCACTGGCCGGTGCTTCGTACCTTTTGATTTTGGGATGGACTCGTATAGATTAGACCATTGTAAACTCACGACTTAGGGCTTGATGCCCGGCGATACTTACTCACGACTTACTTAGACTAGACGATAGACATAAGGCGATGCATTCGCAATGTTGACTACAACTTGATTATACAAAAGCCACAGCGCGTAAGTAGCGCAGACGTGAGAGCTATTCGTTCGAATGTGCGGTGAGTCCATGTCAAATTGGGATGGGGGGAGGGTAATTACGCTACAGTCAGATGAGATGAACTAGAACAGTCCTTGCAAAGCGTTATCGCCCAACGCTTTCAGCGCATCCCTGGCCTCGCGTGCAGGGCGCGCGACGGATTGTTTTTCGTTTGCGGCGCTCTCTTGCGCCTTCTGTGCCACCGTGCGAAGCAGTCCGAGTTGCTGGAAGATGTTCGGCCCTTCGACTTTGTCTTCGTCGTCGTCTGGCACGACGACTGCACGAACGCAATGGGAGGCAAGCGCGGACGGCGGAGTGCCAGAGGTCAAGTACGTCCTAGAATCAACGTGTCAGAAGCAGCGCACGGTTCAATCACTGGGCACAACGCACGAGATGATAGGCTTCACGAGGTCCCCGAAGATGGAAAGCGATGCGAACAATGCAGCAATAGAACGAGAATATGAGTCTGTTGGACATGTAAGAATATTCATTATCAAGGGATCGAAGATAACCATATACCTTCATGCTGCTCCTTGAACGATTCCGTGACGAGCTCTATGCAAGCCTCACGCACTTTCTCCCCGACGTTCGTTCCAGCGCTGCGGACGACATGGGCCAGCGCCAGCACCAAACTCGCCGCAATATCCTCCTCGTTGGTCTTTGCACCGGTGACGAGCTCGGTCACAACAGGATCCACACGGGGCTGATGCTTCATGAGGACTCCAAGCGCCTGTACTGCTCTGTTGCGCACAGCCATACTTGCGGGATCGCTGGCACTCTTGACAAATGTTCTCTGGAGCTGAGGGAAGAACGGCTTGACGAAGGTAGGGATACGATCCAACATTGTCGTGAGCGCACTGAGGATGGCGCTCTTAACGGCTGGCGGATATGTCGTCGCTTGGGTGGCGACACGAATAAGTGGTCCAGTGAACGGCACGACGAATGGCTTGATGGCAGCCTCTTCAGTGCGCTCGACGAGATCCCCGATGGCGTACGCAGCCTGCTCGCGTTGCTCGTTGCTGCCAGTGGTAAGACCCGCGATGATGATAGGCACAGTGGGCGAGACACCCTTCGGCAGGCTGAAACCTGGGACGTAGGTGCCAGGAGCGCCTGTACTCTCAATGGTGCGACGAAGGGGTACGACGAGAGGTTCGAGCTCGTCCTTGGGCACCGACTTCACGAAAACGTCTAGCGCGTGCCAAGCAGCAGTGTGTACTGTTACTTCCTTGTCATCGAGAAGCGAGACGAGCTGGCGGATCCAGTCGACGCGGTAGAGTGACGAGTCAAGCTCCGACTCTTCACAGAAAATTGCGAAGAGTTCGCAACTGCTAACACGACGCTTCACAGAATCGGCCTTCGACCTAACACACAGTTAGCCTTGTCTCTGCGCGAAACATCAGTCGCTTACCATTCCAAAAGTACAAGCATAAGGACGTTCAGGCCCTCAGCATCGGAGACAGATGATAGTAGCGTGCGGATGGCCTCGTTGATCGCTTCCCTCAACTCTTCGTCTTCTTGAATCTCCTTGCCTTCGTGCATCTTGACAAGCCCGGTGAGGATGACATTTAGGCGCCTGCTCAGCGCCGTGCCTGCGACTGACACGAGAGATGCCAATGCGCGCGCATTGAAGGCTGACATAGGGATCGCAGTGAGGGTAGGGATGAGGATAGGGAACACAGTGGACGCGCGGACCTATATGAAGCCAATAAATACGATGAGCCGATGAGAATGATAATAAGTGTGCTGACCGCCATGACTTCCTTGAGTGCTTGCAAAGCCGTTCCAGAGCTCTGGCCTGGTTGACGAAGTGCTTCCAGCAGAGTTGGGATTGTCTCGTCGATTGCCCTTGCGCCTATGTGCTCTTGCAATGTGTCGAACGCTTTCGCAGCAGCAGAGCGCACGTTGGCCTCATCATCGACTAAAGATGCACGGACCATGGCGATGATCTCGTCCTCTTGGCCTTCTCTCTGGCCGTCCGTGGTGCTCTCCCTGGTGGTACAAATGAGAAAAGATACCACCACACGAGAGAAATACGTACATGAGCTCGCAGAGCATGAGGCATACACCCTCGCGGTTGCGTGCGTCCGGTGATGTGGAGGTTGTGCGTAGTGTGGAAACAACTTCGGACAAAACTTTTTCCCCTGATTTCCGACAGATTTCGGTGACGGTACGAGCAGCGGTCTAAACAACCAATAAGACACCGACAAAGCCGAGCAGGCGGACGCCTTACCTCCGCTTGGTCCACTTCGTCGCCGGAGAGCAAGAAGATAATCCGCTCGATGAGCTGCGGCAAAATCTCGCGAACTACATAATTCACATTCACATTAGCACCCCGAGATAAATGCAAAGCGAATAATGACATCTTACCTGTCCTTGGTGTATTGTGCACCAGAGCTTTCCAGATGTGCACCGATGACTGACGAACGACATTGACAGCATCCTGGCGAGCCAAATAAAGGGCAGCAAGAATGCGGTCGCGGCGCTCGACACCAAGAACCTCGACCAGCGCCCTGCGGGACGACTCCGCCAGCACGGTCTCTTCCGTCTCTTCGTCTTCCTCGATCTCGGCCTTTCCGCTGATTCCTGACACTTTGAATAGCAGCTCTCCAACAAGCGTGATGGAGGATTGCTAGATCGGGGTTAGAGAAGTAGCAAGACAAAAACGACAAAAGGCGTACCCGGATGCGCCAGCCAGAGTCGAACATCCCACGCTCGAGCTCCGGAAGGAGCAAATCGATTGCCTTGCTAGAGTAGTTGGTGACAATCATACGACCGGCGCGCATCGCAGCGTCGCGGACATAGTCTTCAGAGTCCGAGAGACCGTTGAGAATCGGAGGAATAATCTTGGGAAGATGAGGTTGGAAACGTGTTCCAAAGGTCGAGGGAAGGAAGACAAGCAGAGACATGAACCCTTCCCTCACTGTGCTGCGAGGAGATTGTGCATTCGTGATGATGTCAGGAAGGAGCCCCTCCATGCGCTCCATTCCAAGACCTGCCAAAACTTCAGAGAGACCCTGCGCTGCTCCCTGTCTATCCACACCGGAGGTGTCGGTCTTGAGAGTACGCAACAACCCAGGGACTAGGTCGGGGAAGTTCACCTCTCCCAGTCGCTCGACGAGAGTGCCGAGCGCCTTCGCAGCGGTGGCTCTCGCTTCCGGTACTGGGTCGGCAAGGACTACGTGCACCATCGGGAGGAGGCGCGACAGGTAAGGAACGAAGTCTTTCGAATCAGTGAGCGAGGCGAGATTTCCAACGATTTGGGCAGCTTTTTTCTTGGTATCGGCACCACGTTCTCGGAGACCACGTTCGATGATTGGGATGACCTACCAAGCAGTCAACATCAAATCGACAGTATGGACAGATGGGGCTTACCAAAGCCAAAGAGGAGTGATCGATGTAGTGCATAAACGAAGTCTTGATAAGGGAGGTCAAAGCATTCGACGTCTTCGCGGGATCCACCATCGCCTTCAGGAAGACAGGCACAAGCGACTGGATCTCGGGGTTGCTGATAACCTCGCCGAACTGCTTCAAGGACTTGTTCGCGGCCGCACGAACCTGGGCATGCGAGTCCGTCAAGACTCCCGTCAGGCGAGGAATGACGATCGGCAACGATTGGGACAGCTGTTTCGGAGCACAATACGCCATCATACCAAGGAGTTCGATGGACCCTTTCTTCGTCCGCCACTGCTTCTCGTCGAGACCAGAGAGCAGGGAAGGGAGCACGGTTTTCAATCCGTAGCCTGACATATGAGCCATGATGACACGGGCAGTATCCTGTGTTGCTTCACGGACGTCGGGAGTACCATCACCGAACGAAGCGAGTAGTAGGGGCAAGATGTGGATGACGTAGGGCTCGAACAAGCGTCCGAGCGTGGTTGTGAAGGTCTCGAACGCAAACATCGCTCCCTGACGAGGTTCGAAGCGTTTCTTGTCGTCGGCGGCCTCGCGAAGACGGTCGATGATCTTGTACTCCTTGATCGCAGAGGTACCAAGGCCTTTAACGACACCAGCAAGGCCGTACGCGGCGCCACGGCGAGCAGCATACGATGGGGAGTTGCACAGTTCGTCCAGAAGTCGGTCTACGAGCTGCGAAGGTGGCGACCCCAGGACCTTGACTAGAGGCGACAAACACTCGGAGACGGCCAGCTGGACCTGTTCGGCCGGAGTCTTCAGAGCCCCTTCTAGACGCTCGACGATGGCGGGCAGACGAGCATCGGATGGGTTCAAGTGCCTGGCAATGCGCCCAATGAGGATGACGACGGCCTCCTTGATCTGGTCAGACTCCTCCGTAGCAGCACCCGTGCTCCCCAGCTCGGCCTCGAACATAGCAATGAGTTCGGGCAGCCGAGCAGAGCCGTGAAGATCGGCCACTGTGGTTCCGCAACGAAGCATACCACGACGAACATCTGCGTGGCGGTCGCCAAGTGCCCTGTCTTGGATCAAGAACTTGAAGAAAGGCTCGACGTCCTCTGGGGTGAATGCTGGAGCAAGCAGCTCGAATGCACGAGAGAGGGCGACGCGGGCTGGCCAAGGGTCCGTGCGGCCAAGACTCGAGGCGATGACCATTCCCTATGCTAAGGTCGGCCATGGCGTTTATGGTTGAAATACTACTACTTACATATTGATCAAATTCGGGAGCTAGGACTTTGGCCTATGACAATGTCAGTCCCCGTCCCCGATCATTCGGTATGTGAACACACCTTCTCGCGATAGAAGTCTTGTAATGTTGAAAGAACTTTGCTGATTGAGGCCGGCCAGTACTCAATGACGGCGTCAGCCAGAGCGGAGGCTGACGACGAACGGACGTAGGCGTTCTCGTGGTCTAGACACTGTAGTCAATGATGGGGCCTGCGAACTTGACCGAAGTACTAACCCAGATATGGCAGGAGATTCTGCAAGAACGTCTCGGGAATGTCAAAGCCATTGTCTTCCCAGACCTGGCTCGCCAGACGAGCGTTCTGTTCATCCTCGTCATGGTATGCGATCCATAGCTCGGCAGACCAATCGTAGTCCGTGAGATCAAACGGCTGGAAGCATTGTCAGACAGTCGCACGCGATTTGGGATATCTTGTTCCTACCTGCAGCGTCTGAAGACAGGATGTCCTCACGTAGACCTCTTGATATAGTGTGCCGCGGAGCAGTTCACCGGTCTCCCCATGAGTTACATTCTCCTGCATGGCCTGCCCGAGGTCGACGAGCGCGGAATTCGCATCCTTCGCAAGCTTTGGCTGGTTCCGGATCGCATGGATGAGGTCGCGAACGGTTCCCGTCCTAGGGAATGCAGGATCGGAAACTGCGTCATACAGTGAGCGTCAGATGTCCAAGCATATCTAGTTGGATCCATCGCCTTACATTCGCCGCAATGGAACTTGATGATGTCCAGCGACAAAGCAATCTGCTCGAGAGGATCGTCTTCTTCGCCAATCGCTATGCCACCTTTCACGAGGACTTGGCTGAGGAGGGGAGATGCATATCCGTACGTAGCGGCGTCGAAAGGAGTCTGCTCGGAGAGTGTTCGGAGCCGGTACAGGACTCTGATTACAAGAGCTAGCAACAAAAAGTCAGAATACTCGGAGAAGGCATATGGTTTGATGAACGCACCGTTGAGGGGTTCCAGTGTGTAGTCTTCCGGGATGCCATCCACTTCAGAACTCCGTAGAGCAGCAACACCGACCCACTTCTTGTAGATGTCCAGGCGATCTGAGCAGCACTCGGACAGCAGCTAGTTCCTCTAAGCGTCAGACCCATGCTGATGTCGAAATAGGGTTTGCTTACTAGGTAGGTCTCAAACGACGCATCTCCTACGAGCGTTACAGCCTTTCCGAATGCGCCTTCACGCAACAGCACCGCGAGGGGCGACACGAACGTACGCAGCTGTTCGACACGTGCCAGCACCAGGCTGCGAACGAGATGCAGCCCCTGCTCCAGCTTTGCCTTTACGCTATTGACGCGTTCGCGGATAACGGCCTCCCTCGCGAGTTGGGCGTTAACAAGTGCTTGGTCCTGCTTCGACAGCGTGGCCGATGCTGAAGCTTTCTTGTTCGCCAGCGACTTGCGCACTTCGGCTTCCCATTGAGCGTCCTTGTAGCCCTTGCCCTTCTTCTGCGGTGCCTCTTCCTTCTTGTTGGAGAGTACTGTAACGGGATGTATTAATCCTGATCCGAACACTCTGTTTGCGAGTGGAACCCGCACCATCGATGAACGTCTGTCCCGCGGGGGTGGCCCAGATACCAAGGTCGTCATCAGTCAATGACTGCATGTTGTCCGCCTTGAGATCGGTGCTGATCTTCCCGACCACCTTTGGCAGCACGGCATCCGGAGCGACGAACACGAGGGTAGTGATCGCCCTATACCCGGCCTCCGCGAAGCCCGGAAGCGGCTGCATGGCCCGTCAGCACAGCAGTGACATTTATGAAGGGATTTCACCTGCCTTGGAGTCGACATCGATCGCGCTGAAAACTTTGTCCAAGATAGCATCGGTGTGCGAAGAGACGAGCTCGTGTGGGTCTACGCGCGCTTTCTGGCAGAGTTCGATCCAGACTTGGCGAATGTTCCCGGCTGTTACGCAAGCCGTTCAGTGCCCATTCGTTGTATTTCGAAACAAAAACATCAGACTGACATGGTCCGGGATGATGCGCAGCCAAGACCCACTCCCACAGCATCCGTTGCTTGATGTCGGCGGGGCAGTCCTCGGCGAATGCAGCACACGCGAGCATGAAGGTCGGAAGGCGCGACTCATTGCTCGTCGAAGCCTCCTGCTCATCTGAAACCGACGCTTTCGCTGGGATCTTCTCCTTCGAGACGTAGGCAGAAACTGCTGAGACGCCTGCGAGGTTAATGTGCTCGGGCAGCGTGGCGGCAAGGCGCTCGACGGTGTGTAGAGCGGTGCGTCTTATACTTGAGGAAGAGCCCTCAACGGAGACCTGGAGGAAGATGGAACCAAGCATCGTCCTAACACAGTGAAACGTGAGCAGAAGAAATGGCATAATGATCAGCGCACGAACCGAGACTGCTCGTTGGGTAGGATGTCAGCCTTGAAGAACGTTATGACCGCCTCAGCGGCACGAAGCAACCAGATCTCTTCTTCCTCTGAGCTGAGCTTCTGGTAGACTCGATCCCACAGGAGGAACGACGGCTTAGGGCTCGAAGCGGATAGCGATTGAAGGGTAGCATTGTTCGAAATGACGCTATCTACAAGTTCAAAACAGCGAAGTGCGTAAGATAAACCCCGATCGATGCGAGGGAGAATCCAAGATTTCAAGGGCGTACCAAATTGCTTCGAGCGTGATAGGGGTCCAAGGAGGATCGCCGCAGCCACGTAGCCCTCGAGCGGGCCCGCAGCTGCCCCCGTCGGATTGGCAGCGACGGTCTTCAGGTTGGTTTCAAGGGATGGCACTAGCGCCCTCGCAAAGTCGACCGCAGATGGTGATTCGATATTTCCTAGATCCCAGAGCGCACTTCCGACAAGAGAGCAGAATGCCCGACGAATGGCCGGCTTGCTGTTCGTCATCTCCTTCGCAGCCACCGAACTTGTAGTACCAGGGAGTGCAGCGCCCGATTTCAGGCAGGCAGCCAAATGAGGCGCCAAAGACGAAGCAAGGACAGACACAGATGCGTCATGGGTTTCCTTCGCTAACAAGGGAAGAGAGGTCTCGACAATAGAGGCAGATACGGTGCCAGGTGGGACAGCCCCGAGCATAGTGTAGAGCGCCTGGCGGTGGTCTGGACCCGCGGTCTTGCCAGCCTTCGGAAGATTCAAGAGCTCGCTCGTAGCGTGCTCAAGATCGGCGGGTACTTGGGTGAGCCGAATAAGCACCTTGAACAGGGATATTGAGCTCGCCCGGACGACAGGGTTTGAAGACTTGGCACTGTTCAGCGCAGGTGTAAGAAGTCGACGGAACGCGTCACCTTCCACGGGGTGGGCATATGCAGGGAGGAAATCCGCGATCACTTCAGGTGCTAGTTAGTCACGGGTATTCCACGGGATATAATTTGTGCTTACCGCTGAGCGATATTTCTGGCGATCGCAGAAGTGCCTTCTCCATCGCCGGGAGAACGACTCCGACGAAATCCTCAGCGGTTACCGACGACCGGATGAAGTCGTGGAGTGCTGTCTAGATCAACGTAAGTACTGCAATGATATGAGGTTGAGTGCGGCGCATACGGATGTGTGCGGTGACACGGGTGTCCTAGACATCAATACGGAACTAGCATACAGTTGAATAATGTCGTTCTATGCGCGTTAAATCAGACGAATTTTAAGAACGTATATGGGGCCGCGCCTACCTTGACTGCTGAATCGATTTGCTTGAGCTTGTCAACCTTCACATTTTTGAGTCTGAGCGTCACGTTGGTAGCGATTCCTAGCAGCGGTACCGCGGCTATTGGGGAGGGTAAGGTTTTCGTGGAACCAAGAAGGGTTTTCATGACGACTGGGATACTTTCTGGGCTCTTATTATGCGCATTAGCGTGGCCAACCACGGGTGGCAATTGACTCACATGTCGGAGTGCGCGTCTTGTCCGAACCAGCGCGCTCTTCTGCAAAGACTTCTTCGCGCGGGTAGAAGGGTCAAGGACCATATCGATGAGAGAAGCCATTATGCCGAGGAGAACGGGCCAAGCGCGATTGGAAGGAAAGTCGGGGCTGCACTCAACACACGTAACGTATAGTGAACAGCACCAGCTGAGAAGGACGAATATGTCCGCGGCTGCGATGGAGCTGTGATGCGCTCAGTGTGGATGGGATACGGAGCGACTTAGAACTTGTAACTCACCTCGGACGCTTTTGTATTCTCCCAACCTCCTGCGCCATCCAACCCAGGACCTGTTCCACCACACCAAACTTGCTCTCGTTCGGCTCGCCTTGTGGCGTGCCGCGCAACTCGTCTCGCCTGACCAAGGCCATGCCTACAACTTCTACAGCTTCTCGGGAGTCCGCATCGACATAGCGAGGATAGGTTGAGGTGAGCAGCTTGAAGACGTCCATGACCTGGGACAAACTGAGATCTAGATGTCGGTTGCGGGTGAGTGATTCACGCCAAGTTCGCTAGATTGGGAATCAACGCACCTCCATGTTTTGCGAGAACAAGCAGTTCCTCCCTGAGGAACTGGATGCGAGCCTTCGTGCTACTGGTGAAGAGCATTGTCTGTGCCGTGAGCATAGAGCCTGACCAGTCTGTTAAAATGTTTTCTCTTCGCCATCTTCGGCCACTGGACGGCGAATCCTCGACATCGCCAGAAGCATCGGAAGTGGAGGCTATCCAAGACGCTATCTCGGACCTCCCCATCGCGATGAAGGACCCAGAACGAGGAGAGAGGTAAAGAGGCACGCAGGAGATCAGGGATCCATGGCCAAATTCTGCAGTGGCATGCACGCCTGCCTAACCCTAAGCTAGGGGCCTCAGTCTCGGTATCGGGCACCGCATCGAGTCCCCTGACTCTTTACCACCACCACAACGCTGCCGATATCCCAAATCTCGGTTGTATATCCGTATTCCAAACGCAATTGGGGCCTCCCAATACACTCATGTTATCCTCAGAATCGTCTCAGCCGTTGAACGTGCCTAGTATCCTAGCCGCCTCGAACGCATGGTCGACAAGTAATGAATCGGTGCGCCGTTCTACCCTGCATCTCGCATTCTCCCCATATTGAACCCTCTCCGCCCAAGGGCAGGCCTTGTTGGAACCTTTCACACATATCTATTCGGTCCCAGGAAAGGAGATCCGAGGACAAATGATAGACGCATTCAACCTGTGGTTGAACGTCCCAGAGGACAAGCTCAAGGTCATCACGAAAGTCGTTAGCATGCTCCACACCGCAAGCTTACTGTAAGCACCATCCAAGCCTAAGGAATCCTCACATCATGACCTGACGATAGAATAGACGATATCGAGGACGATGCGCAGCTGCGCAGGGGCGTTCCAGGTGCGTATGTGTGAAAGTCGCTCAATCCATACGCTGAGACTAGGGGCAGTTGCGCATAAGGTCTATGGCGTCCCGCAGACGATCAACTCCGCAAACTATGTGTATTTCCTAGCATACCAAGAGCTCTTCGCTCTACGATCGGGGGTCGGAGTAGATGCGCCCTCGGACGACCGTAAACGCCTCATCTCGTTCGAAGAGCTCGATCGAATAGTGACAGGTGCGTTGTAGGACAGTATTCGACAAGTCATCCCGGCTCACGCGGGATGCTATAGCGGAACTTCTATCGCTTCACCGAGGACAGGGCCTTGAGCTCCTCTGGCGTGATTCTCTTCAATGTCCCACTGAAGAAGAATACGTCTCCATGGTGAACAACAGTATGGATTATTCTGTATCACCCCGCTACACAAACCTCACTTTGAAGCACAGAAACTGGAGGACTTTTGCGTGTCGGTATCAAGCTCATGATGGCCTGTTCAACAACGAACATTGATGTGTAGGTGTCATGGTAGACTTAAGGAACTTGTTGCTAACTTCTCGTCTAGTGACTACGTCCACCTCGTTAACCTTATTGGCGTGCACTTCCAGATCCGGGACGACTATATGAACTTGCAGAGTACTCAAGTACGTCTCACATTCCCTTCCACCTCGTGTCTTCACCCCGTGGACGAATGCGACCAGTACACCGCCAACAAAGGCTTTGCGGAGGATTTGTCGGAAGGGAAGTTCTCTTTCCCGGTCGTGCATGGAGTCCGTGCCGACACTTCAAATCGTCAAATCTTAAGTACGTGTTCCGTGTCAAATGTTCTCGGTTCTATTCTAACCCCCGTTTCTGCTCCAGACGTGCTGCAGAAACGACCGACGACCCCCACACTCAAGAATTACGCAATATCCTATTTGCGTGATCACACGAAGTCGTTTGACTACACCCTGAGCGTGATGGACGAACTCGAGGCCCAGATTCGCACGGAAATCGGGCGATTGGGGGGCAACCCGCAGCTCGAGAAGATCATTGACGTTCTCCATGTCCAGCGACCCGCATAATACGTTCACTCTCACGTCTGTCTGCTTCCACCACCCTCTTCTTCGATAGATATATCTAGCTACGACATGAATGTATGTGTTTTTGCCACCCATCCCGGCCCCGCCGGATGGCCCCCCACTGTCGACGTCGCGACGGTGTTATGCTGTCTTGAAATACATACCACAGTCGCAGTCGGAGCGGGGGAGTGGCTGTCCTGGGGTATTTGATTTGATTTTCCGGCCTGACCCTCAAGCTTTCAAGGGCCAGGCCGCCATATTCCAGGCTGGGTATGGCGTTTGTAAAAGGTTTCGGTTTTACAAACGCCATATGATATCCCGCCTCAGACTGTGCGCCGTTTCGTGAGTTCCTTTCTTTGCCAAAGTCGAGCATGGATGGCGCACTTACATATCTTGATTATAACCAAAATTTTAGGTGATTATAACCGGAACTCTAGGAGTAAGGACTGTGATGAGTGGATCTCAAGCTCAGTGTTAGCAGCGCTGTGCGCTGTGCGGCTTGGTCCACACCGTCCTGTGGCGTTGTTAGTCTTGAGAGGGGGGGTTAGGAGGAGGGATTTGGGACATACTAAGACGTGTCGCGTCCCCATCCCAGGTTCCCTCTATGTTGCAGTAGGGGAGGATTGGACTGAATGTCTGCTGAGAGGACCGTCTCCCACTTAGAGGCTTTAAATACGCCTCCCAGCCTCATCCTAAAGACCTTAGTGGCGGGTGCTGGCTCATTCTCAGTTCTCCAGGCACTGCGGAGTGCTGCAGAACAAAAATTTTGACGTACTTCTCCAAGCCCTCGATGCTGCAGATGCTTCGGTGCTGCTGTCCCTGCGGTAGCGGGGTAAAGTACTGCACGACGTCGTCTGGCTTTTACTCGGCGATGGGCGTGATCCCAGGGAAATGCTGCGCCGGTCGTGTCTCCGAAACTTCGCTTTTGTGAAGAACCCGTAGCAGTTGAAGGAATGGTTCCAATGCGGTGAGGTACGATTAATGAATGCGCTGATTAACTCGATATGCTCTACGGTACACACGTGCCAATAAGACCGCAGTCGGCGGCCAGCTCCAAAGACTCCGCCTCCCTCCTTGGAGAAAAATCGAAGGCTTTAGTCTCCAGACGACCAAAGCCCCATAGTGTAGTCCCCGAAATCTGGCTATTGCGAGTGACCGCCGTGCTCAGTGTCGCTTCCCCGCCCGAGCCTGCGCGCCGCCCTCCTCGCCCGCATCAGCCCCTGCACCTTATCCCAAGAGCCCGATTCCTCCGTCGCATTGTAGTCGATGTACTTCTGCGGGACGTCCACAAGGTCCGGAAAGAGGTGGTCCAGAACCCGCGCGACCTCGTCCAAGTCCGCCTTCTTGTCGTCGACGAGCACGTGCGGGTCAAGGTAGCGCAGCCGCGTGTGGCCGTGTTCAGGGGTCGCGCTGGGAGCAGGCAGCGTCCCGACATCGAGGCCCGGGACGCGAATGAGATGCAGCCGCGGACAGCTCTTGGCGAGCTCGATCAGCCCGGCGACGGTCGGCCTGCTGTGCTGGCGAACGGGCTTGCGGCCAAACGTCGGGAGTTCCCAGCTGACCATCGCGAACCGCTCGAGGTTGGGCCAGCTCGCACCGAAGGCGCGGAGGTCGTTGTCGGAGAGGTGCACCCCGTTCCCCATCATCATGTGGACCGCGAAGTACGTCAGGTTGGAGAACTTGAGGAAGGCGTTGAAGAGCCGGAGGGCCGGGCGCGGGCCCTCCGCGATCGGGCCGAAGAAGACGCACTCGAACGACTCGAGCTCCTGGGGAATGTTGTGCTTCATCGCCCCGAAGGCGCGCTCGATATCCTTGGACTTGGATCCGGAGATGCGGAGGTACAGGTGGCGGAGGCCCGATGGCGGGATGGCGGACAAGACTCGGCGGATTGCTTCCACTTCGCCGTTGAGGTGGAGACGTCCGACTTTCGCGAGACCTTCCAGAGACAGCGGGTCGTCTTTATTCTCGAGATCATCCGTAAGCGGTACAACAAGCCGCAGGGTGTGCAGTGAAGGAAGCGTAGAGAGGGCTTGGAGGGCAGGAAGTTTGATGCGGGATGCGGCGGGGACCAGGTTGAGGACCTCCAGGTTGGACAAACGTCCGATCGAGCGAAGGTGATGTCCCACCGCCTCGGAGCATTCCGATGCCGGGGGTGCCAGCTGACGGTACGAAGACAAGGGCAATTCCTGGGCCACAGACATGACAGTGACGATGTTCTGGACGAATTCACCATTTGTGAAAATGGGATGTCCTTCGTCATCACAGAACGAGAAGCTCAGGTGCCGCAGCGTCGGAGAGAGGCAGAGCACAAACGATGCCGGGTCGTTGTGCTTCATTGAGATGTGGAGGCGCTGGAGATGAGGTAGAAGAGGGGTGCCTTGTAGCCGGGTTGCGATGGTAGTCCAGACGTCGGGATGGACGAAATAGTTTGGAGGACACGCATTCAACTCTCGCACCCGTCGCGCGAAGTGTCGAAATCTAGTCCATGCCGACTCGTCGATTTCAGGTGAAAGCCGCTATGAAGGGTTTCATACCAGCCATCAGGTTAACAGCTGAACGAAGGCGAAGTGAAAGCGGACTCACCAGCATGTCAAGCTGCGCCGGGTTCGCGTCTTCATCGAATTCCGGCTCGGAAACATCGCCCGGGTCGGTTAGGGTGTGCGGCAGCAGCTTGACCAGGACGAGGACATCGTCTAGCACTCTCCATTGTGCGTCGAGCGCGGGGCCGGAAAACGCGCGACAAACCCGAGCACACGCGGCCAACGCGCCGCGGAGTGACGCGCGATACTCGCATTCCTCCTCGTGGTCAGCATTGTCGGGATCTTCGAATTCGTTCCACCCCGGCGAGAGCTGAGAGAATATCCCCACAAGGATGTTGGGGCTGCCGATTGCGCGTTGTGTGGCACCATTCATACCTGGGTATTAAATGGCCAGTCGACGCTGGATGAGCACTTGACATAAAGTCGCACCACAGCCTGACACTTACCTCCACGAACGCAATTCGCTAGGGGGAGCGGTCTGTAAAACAGTGTGGTTCTTTGGCAAGTTGTAAGTCGAGGCCGCCGCCTCATGCGCTGGCGATTCACGTAACTCGGATCCTAACCGGTATAGGCGCCGGCCTCACCGACGGCTTATCCAAAGTAAGCTAAATCGGCGATGCAATATAGCCACTGGTACCGGATATGGTATAACGCCGGCCGAGGTAAAGCGCGGTTAAAAGTTAGGTTCCACTGCCCGCAGCCCGCGGTCACGGTGGTTGGCCAGCACGATCTGTCAAACCTACCATTGGCGACTGCCCGTGCACTTTTCTGCCAAGAGATCACAGAAGCCATCTTCGGGCATCTATCTCTCAACTCTGTAATCTCCTCTCACGCTCACAGGGACCATCTCCGAGGGTATCTCGACGAGATCGAGCAGCGGGGCAGACGGCGTACACTTGCCTCGGCAGCGCGTGTGTCAAAGCACATCTCCGGTGTCGCTCTCTCCGTTCTTTGTGCGCGACTTGGAGCCTTTCAACGTTTATTTAGGGTCTTGCCGCAGTATCGTCCCAGATGGGAATCGGATGCGTACGAAGTAGGTCTTCTGCATACTTACTGCCATTCATTTGCTCACTTTATCTATGTGCTATACAGTGCCTTGACGGATATCCCGCAGAAACCGACTGAATCAGATAGATTCGAGAAGTATGCTGCACTTATTCGAGAGGCGCACTTCTTCTATATGCGGTCCAACGAGAAAAAAGTCTGGGAAGTTGTTTTGAATCGGTATCACACCACCAGTCGCTTCCTTCCACGCCTCACAGCGCTCGCAACGTTGCATATTACCCCGACCGGCACGCTGTTTGACTTGCCTCTGCTTCTTCCTACCCTGAGACACCTCTCCGTCCAACTGGATACTCTTCGCTCCCAGAGTCCATCCGATGGCGGCGCACTGCTGACGACAGCACTGGAACGCATCGCCACGGAAATTCCCTCCTTGTCAAGTTTGAAGATCTCAAATGTTTCCCAGGACTCCACACGCTTGTCCTGGAAGATGGCCCCGTTTCAATCCCTGCGCAGGCTACTAGACATCACAGACGACCTCGTAATTGGCACCCCCATCCTCACAGCAATTGGGCAATTCCTCGGTCTCCGTGCGCTCACAATCTACGTTGGTGACGACTGCTCACACCTCCAGGGCTGCTTACAGGCCCTAGTCGAACTCGACATCAGGGGCCGTGCATCTCACATCCAGTCCTTCCTCTCCGCGACATCCCCGCCCCACCTGCAGAGTCTCTCTCTCGTTTTTGTAAACTACCCAGGCACCGACTCCCTTGCGCAATGCATGTCCACCATGTCCACCTCTGTCCCGATGACCCTCTCCGCGCTCAAGCTCGAATCCGACCTCACCTTCGATCCCCCGATCACATCTGTTATGGACGTCGTCCAGCCCACATTCGCATCCCGCGCGCTCACAGTCTTTATGTTCAAGTTCCGGCCCCTCCCATCTATCAGCGATGCGGACATCCTGACCATGCTCTCTGCGTGGCCCATGCTCACCGCGCTCCATATCGCCCCCAACCACGTCTACCCCTGCCCCACGCCCCAGCCCGTGCGCCCCACCGCACTCGTCTTCCCCGCAATCGTGGCACGCACCTCCCACCTCAACACGCTCGAGCTCCCCGAGGTTGACCTGTCCCTGACGCCCGCCCTCGACGTACTGCCGTGGCCGCGCGATAGGCACCCGCTGCGCGCGCTGGACATGGCGTCCGGTCCTTACTCGGACGGGAGCTGCGCGGACCGGAAAGTATTCCTGCGTGCAGCGGTGATGCTGGACCGGCTGTTCCGGAGCATGGAGCTGCCTGGGATGCGGGGTGATGCACACGATGAGGGCGGGGAGAAGGGGTGGGATGCGGTCGTGAGGCTCTTGCATGCCATGCAGGCTGGGAGGGCGCATGCGGATGGGTTCGAGCGGGCGGGGGGTGCGGGCGAACGTGATGATTGGAAGCAGGCAGGCGGCGACTCGGAATCGGACGAAGATGGTGACTCCGAGAGCTGGGACGAAGATATGCGGCTCGAGTAGGTGGAGGCGTGTGTGCGGGACCACAGATCGTTGGGACGGCATTTGGATCAGAAACTGCCGCTGTTATGGTGTGGTGAGTTCCCTTAGTAGTACAAGCGAACCTTCCCTCGTGTTTCGCACAGAATCATTCGATGGTCTCCTCCATATATTACAAAATGCACGTAGAGGTATCATGATTGTTTCATAATTTCGTGTAGCCGGTATCGGCGGCGTGCTTTGAAGTGGAACTCTATGTAACCCTATGGACAGCGCCTTAACCCTCAACCCCGGAAGCGTAGAGTCTGGAAACTCACCATGATATGCCCAACACAGATATCGGCCAGGTCGGAGTGACCGGAAGTGATTTGCTTGACGTTGTACCAGGACTGAATGTTCTCCTCCATGATCTCACTAAAGATAACGGCCACCGGCTTGTGTTCGGCACTCGCACGCACGTGGACATAATTATCTGTCTCT
Source organism: Ganoderma lucidum (assembly GCA_019426095.1). Taxonomy (NCBI): domain Eukaryota; kingdom Fungi; phylum Basidiomycota; class Agaricomycetes; order Polyporales; family Polyporaceae; genus Ganoderma; species Ganoderma lucidum. The sequence goes on from JABWUW010000042.1 coordinate 984,228, forward strand.
CCTGCCTGGATCTCCTTGTAGAACGAGAGGCTATAGCATGCAGCTAGTGAGAAAGCCGGCCGAAGGAAGACAGGGTGTAGGCAGACGTACATATCGCTAGCAAATGAATCATACAGACGATTAGAGGCTCAAGCACCAAGACAGAAGCTAGACAGAAGCTAGAAGACCCGACTTACTTGAAGCCGACGCTCATAAACTCCAGTTCGCTTCCGAGATCGTAAAGTTAGACTCAAGAGCCACCGGTCCGGGATCATAGCTTGGGTACTCACGGTATGACCTGCAGGTAGGAAGTCCCAACCGTATCCCCCACGAGGCTCTTCGGGAAGTTGAAGTGCGCGTATGCCGGCGCAATCCCCGCCTTAAGCCGCAAGTAGAAGGGATATTTCGTTGCGAAGGGGGAGACGGCTTTGTTCTGCGAAACGACCTCGATGTACATTGCCATTGCGGCATCGAGGGTACTGACGATGATAGCGTCGGCACTGATGTGGGGGAAGAAGTCGTGTAAGGTCCGGAGGAGCTGTGTCAAGCAGTCGAGGGCCGGGTGGAGCTGAGGCTCGCCGCGGGTGAACCGCCGGCCAAACTGTCCGAGGGCCTCGAGGATGGGGTGTGCTTGGTCATCCATGTACGCAACGCACGCGGTGTATATCGCGACCAGGCGTTGGTGTTCGTAGCTGAGGTGCGGATATGGGGACTCGGCCATGGAACAGCCGGTTTCAATCAAGCCCTCGATGTACTCCCAGTCCACACCGATGTTCCACGACGCTATCACGTCTGCGACCTCGCGCCTGAGCTCCGGGTTTGCGGGGATATTTGGCGGTATGTATTGAAGTCTGTGAAGAAACTCCCGTATAGATACCGACACCTTGGTTGCATCGAGGTTGTCTACGACCGAGTGCTAGGCCGCGAGTAAGTTGACATCCCGGTGGGGGAAAAACCGTACTCACGATAGAGCTGCATAAAGAATGTTTGTCAACAGCAGACCGTCGCCTGATATAGCTAGGTAAGTAAATGGAGGTATCGCGAGACGTAAACACTTACGCGGTGAGAGAGACGTCACGAAAATCTCCATACATGGGCGATGGATGGTGCTAGTTGGGGCGTGTCAAAGTGGCAAGCGAGTTCACCGTTCAAGACCGGGGATGGGGCTTGAACTGGTCTTGGAAATTGTCTGGCAGGTGGACCGTATTAGTAGTCAGAATGGCGGCGGTAGAATCGGGTATTTGAGGATTAGCTCCCTACAAACTCCATCTCCGAGCTAGTAACGCGCCTTCCGGAACCTTATCGCGAGCCTGCACGATAGTACTCGCCTACGGCGGAAGGCCAGTTTTCTCAAATAACCAAGGGTAAGTTTGAGAACGCACAGCACCACGTTAGGGTATTGTAAGTTTCTACCTTGCTATCGTATTCCTCTGTGTTCTTGCGTTCCGGAGCCGTCTGGGAGAAAGCTGCAGGCACTGTGGGGATGAACGTGAGGCTCGGACTGGAGACTGACCGAGTTCTATACCGGCTGATGCTCTATCCTAGGGACGATCGCCGAGGGCCCCGGACATTTTGATCTTCTCCGCGCGCTCAGCCTCCATGTCACAGAGGATTGCGAGCATCACGACGCCACTGAGAAGCTGGTCGAGTTCCAATTGGTCAGAGGAGCATGTAAGGTCGAAAATTGCGGTACCGTCAAGTTGGACTCTGAGTCGGAGACAACGATATATTTGACGCCCGATGGACTGGCACCGTTCCCACGTGTGATGCCACTTGGTCAACGTTGTCAACAGCGACGACGATGACGGACGACTCGGACGACGCATTAAACACTTGTCCCTCCCCTTTTCTCAGCGAGTAGGTCATTTTCTATCATGTCGAAACCAATACTGACCACTGATCAGACTCGGACAGGCTCCACTCTGCGACCACCCGTGCCCTTTTCTGTCAAGACATCGTCGAGGTCACTGTCTTCGGCAATCTCTCGCTGAATACCGTTATATTCGACGTCCTTTCATACGTCGTCACAGAGATTATCTTAGAGTAGATGCACAGCGTGAAAACCGACGCACACTTGCTGCGGCCGCGCGCGTATCAAAGTCCTTCTCTGAGGTCGTCCTATCCGGGATCCTTTGGGCCAAGATGGATGGCTTTGACCGCCTATTCAGGGTCCTACCGCAATACACGTCCACATGCCTTGTATGGGAAGATGTGCGTATATTCCTTGCGCGTTTATGGCTGCAACAAAGGTCTGATCGTGATTACGTCCACAACGATTCCTAGGGCCTCACTGGAGAATCGACAGACGAAGACTGGGCCAGACTCGAGAAGTACGCCGTCCTTGTCCGAGAAGCATCGTTGGTCCCTCGAATGGACTCTGAGAAACCCTTGTGGCAAGTCATCCTCCATCGTTACCACTCTGCCGCTCGCTTCCTTCCCCGCCTCCTAGCCATAGGACCCTTGAATGTCATCCCAGGGAACACTGAAATCTTCAATCACCCGCAGATTCTCTCTTGTACTCTGCGACACCTTTTCGTTCTGCTGGATATTCTTGGCTGGCACCAGGACAATTTTGACAGCCCAGTGTTAGACTCTGCCTTGCAACAAATCGCCGCTGCGATTCCCTCCTTGTCGAGTTTGACCATCTCAGCCCACTCAGTTACTACGGATTTCTCTGTGGTATCCTGTAAAATGGCATCATTCACTCCCATGCGCAAACTCGAAATCGCGTCTCCACTCGCAGCCGATAGCGCGATCTTGGCGACGATCGGACAATTCGAGCACCTCCAGGCCCTCTCCGTTCGCATCACCGAGGACTGTGCGCACCTCCAGGGGTGTTTGCAGGCCCTTACTCTGCTCAACGTAAGCGGACTCAACGCAGCACATATTCAGTCCCTGCTCGCCGCGACGTCCCCGCCCTTCCTGCACAGTCTCAGCATCCTCTTTTATGACAACCCTGGCACTCCGCTCCTCATGCAGTGCTTATCCAGCCTATCGACCTACGTCCCAAGCACGCTTTCTATGCTCGAGCTCAGATCCTTCTTGATCTTCCATCCCGAGATCCCATCCGTCGTGGACGCCATCCGGCCCGCCCTCGCCTTCCGCATGCTCACCCATTTCACGTTCAAGTTGCGGCCCCTCCCGTCACTCAGCGACGACGACATCGTCACGATGATCTCAACGTGGCCCGCCCTGACCGCCCTCCGCGTCGAGCACAGCTTCGAGCTCAGGAGCACCCCAGAACCGATCCGCCCCACCGCGCGCATCCTCCCTTTCGTTGCGGCACACTGCCCGCATCTGCACACCCTCGGCCTGCCAGAGATCGACCTCACCGCGACGTCCACGCTGGACGCCCTGCCGTCGACGCTCGGACGGCACCCGCCCAGGATACTCGACGTGGAGCCTTGTCGATGCACGGACCGGGATGTATGCGCGCGTGCGGCCGCGGCGATTGGCAGGCTGTTCCCTTTCCTGGAGCTCCCGTGCCTGTATGGGGAGGGGTGTGAGGAGCTCGAAGAGGGTGAATGGCCGTTGTCAAGGAGTTGAAGGCCATGAGGGCTCGTCGTCGGCCGGGGAACACGGATATCGGCAAGTAAGGGCGGGAAGGCTGGCGAGCGACTTGGAGGCCGGGCACTCCGATCAATTACTGTAAAACGAGCGAGGCTTGGATTTTCAAAGAGGTGGGGATGGTGATAATACGGTGCGGAGGGCAACGAGGATGAGAATGAAGGGATGGGCTCCGGTTCCGTCGGTACCCTTGCTGGTTCTGAAAACGTGTATGAGAGCGCATAAATTGAACCAGTGTGCGTGAACGACGTACAAGAGCGCTAGCTCCCCGCTCCACACCCTACACACCACCCGGATAATTTTTGCGCGCGACCTGCATCGCCCGCAACAGCCTCGAGACGTTCTCCGAGTCCTCCAAGAACGGGTTCGGATTATCTTCACAGCCCGCGAACCCCTCGATCCCGAACTCCAGCTTGAGGCGCGGGAACAGGCGGTCCAGCGCAACTGCGACGTTGAGCTGGTGCTCGCCATCCTCCGCCCCAACCAGGTTGTGGATGCACAAGTCCAGCGGGCCGTAGCCCAAAAGGGGGACGCTATCGGCGGGCGGCAGGGCGCTCACGTCAAGGTCGGGAATGCAGAGACAGTCGAGCAGGAGGCATCCGCGCGCGAGTGCGACGAGTCCGTTGAGCGTCGGACGCTCGACCGAGCCAGGCTCCCTGTTCGGGTCCTGGAGTGTGGCTTCGGACTGTATGAGCAGGAGCACGCGGAGCTTACGCCATGCGCGAGCGAAGCGTTCGAGGTCGGAATCACGGAGAGGGAGGTGCTCATAGAAGAGGAACTCCAGATGTTCGAGATTGGAGAATGGGAGGAGGGGCTCGAGGAGGTCCATCAGGAATTGTGGGGGTTGGGAGAAGTCGGTGAGGTCGACGCGGAGTCGGGTGAGAGTGTGTGGTCCGATGTGCTGGCATATTGATGTGAGGGAGGTAGAGAAGCCGTCGGCGACGTGAGTGCAAAACTTGAGAGAAATATCTTTCAGATGGGGCATCATGGCAGCGAGGAAGAAGCGCGGAAGGTAGGCTGGTTGGCAATGAAGTTCGAGGTCTAGTTTTGTGAGGTTTTGGAAGCCATCCTTGAAGTCGAGCGGCCTAGAATCAGCCGGATCTCGAAGCAGAATGGATGCACCTAGACTCGTCAGACTTCGAAGGCCGGCAAGTACAAGCAGGAGGTCCTCGTCAAGTATCGAACGGGTGTTGATAAGCAGTTGCTCCAGCTGAAAGAATTGCGATAAACACATGAGGGACTCGCAATGAATAACCTTGTGTGGAAGAAAGGAGAGCCGGATCAGTCCGGGAGATTTGATAGCGAACTCCTGCAACGCGATTGCGATCCTATCTGGATGGTGGCTTGCGTTGCTTATGATGATGAGATCGCGCAGAGACGGGGAGGCAAGAGCCTGAGCTGGAGTAAGGCTATTGCGAACTACGTCCCATCGTATCCCCACCCTGAGTGTTCGTACATGAGGGAAAAGAGGTTGACCTTGGAGTTGCTTGAGAATGATCGCCCAGGCCGAAGGATCGAAACCATCCCCAAGGTAAACGTTGGCGTCACGCACACGAGTCGCGTACATTTGCAATCGCGTCCATGCATCAGAAGGGATATCTCCGGTTATACTCTGTCCCAAGATGGAGCGTGTCAGATTTGAACGTGGCATGGATTGAATGGCACAGATAAATCCACTCACGTATGCGAAATCGCGGCGCCGATAGTTGGGCAAGAGTTTGAGGAGAGGATGGATCCCGTCCAAGTCATGCCACAACTTGTTCAGGGCGGGATCCAAGAACGCGCGGCAGGAGAGTGCAAGCGACAGTAATGTGCTCCGATACACTATGCGTGCAGCATAAAAGTTGTCGCTGTCGTTGTCGCGGCCGTTGTCGTCGTTGTTGTCGTCGTCACCGTTTTTAGACTCTAGGAGGTTCAGAATTTCCAAAAACACATCATGCCAGCCTGCCAAAGTGGGAAAAGGAGATGGCATGATGGGCACTAAAAATCGCAATAAGCCAAAAGAGTCTACGTCGGTTTTTACGCGATACTCGCACATACCGGGGACGAGACGTAAGTTGAAGGATGCCACTCGCCGTCAGCCACAGTGGCGCCGGGCAGCTACCAGTATGCAGCTAGGGAGGCTGTCGTATGTTTAATTAAAACAAAACGCCTACGTATAAATTCTCATACACTCACAAAGACGAAGAGACAGTCGGGAGGTTGTTAGGCTTGTTAGAGGCCGGTCGGACGGTGGTCGATGGTCAGAAGGAAGTCGCCACCCGCAGGCGACGCGTCGTCGACGGTGGTAGCGGCATCTAGGCGCCCAATTACTGTTAGTCTATCCGACCAACGATCCAAACCGCCATCGACTTTCCGTTCATCGAACATTGGCTCTTTGAGAAAACTTGAGGGGCACGATCGATACCTAGGCGTGAACCTGATAGTGAACCCGAAATCCTAGTAGCATTAGACAATGTGTATAGATATCGATGGCCGCTGCCGATCTATATTATTTCGTCACAGGCCCAACGTTTGTCATGCAACTGCAACCAAGCGGTTCATTTCAGGCCATCGTCAACCCGCAGAGTCCCTTTCTGTCAACAAATCTGCGAATCAATTTTTGGCTATCTTTCACGCAAGTCTATGATATCCCAATCCCACAGAGACTACCGGCGAGAACATTTACTTCTTCTCCCTCGCTGAGGCGTGTGGATGATAGCGCAACAGGCTGTAACACGGATGGCTTCAATGATTTCTCCAGCATGTGCTTCGGAGGATGGTACATCATGAATCGAGGAGAGTGGGAATGTTCTCTTTGATATACTCCACGACGGCATCCGGCCCCTTCTCGACCTGGAGGCCCTGGGGCAGGCTGAACGTCTTGAGTCCGGGGATCACCGCCTTCGCGATCCCCACGATCTCCTACAAGCAGTGTAAGTAGATCCGTCAGCGACGTTCCTTTGCTTTTCCTTCGCGCACACAACCACCGCACCTGAGCCTGCTCTGGGGTCCACATCGACGCGGTGAACTATAGGGCGTGAACGATGAGGGCCGCGTTTTTGCACCAACGTCTTCGCATCCACTTACCAGGAGGTTCGGCTGCTCCCTCTCCACTGTCGCTTTGACATCTTCAATCTCTACACGTCCGATTATCAGCGAAAGATCGGCATACGAGGGTCGGAAGCGTCGCTTACTTTCTACGTTTGCAACATACACGATCGTGTACTTGTCCTTGACATCTTCGACAACTCGCCCGATGAGCCTCTTCGCGCGCTCCGGCGCGGTGTTCACGGTGACGAGTCTGAAGGTCTTATCCGTCATCGTCGTCGAGTAATGCGTGGTTGCGGAGCTCTCCGTCGTCGTTCCGGGGCGCTTTTATCCACGACCGCGCTGGGAAAGAGTTCACCCGCGGAGTTGTGCGCGTGATGCAAGTTGGTAAGGTCGTGTGAATGGACGTCGACGAATGACTGTCCATTACTGTGCGCAGATGTCCTTTGTGGGAAGCTGAGTAAAGAGAGAAGCTGCGAAGACGTATGGAGCATGAGGAAAGGATGAAGCGATCGATATACTGAGTACTTACCATCGGCGTGAATAAGCCTTTACGAAGATTTGTGTAAGCCTCTCCGGAGGACACAGATATCCGCGACATTGCAGAGAGCACAGAAACGGGAGGGGCAAGATAGCTTGGATGGGCAAGTGGGGATATAAGTGCATTATACCTGTACATGTATGCGTAGATGCCGTCTCTAAACCGTCCTTGGTCCGTTACAACTTGAGCTCCCAACTGACGCCGCAACCACATCCGCTACCCTTCGCCTGGAACATGTTAGCATGACGCGCTTGTAATGCATGCCGAATGCAAAACGCGACTTACCTGAGGGTTTTCCACGATGCGAAAACTGCTTCCAATGAGCTCTGTTGCGAAGTCAATGATCGATCCTTTGAGCAGCGTCATAGATACCGCATCCACGTATACATTAGAAGGCTGTATCTGCGGATGCGTGAGATGACTTCATCCCAGCCGCGCAACGGCTTGGTTAGCGATCAGGAAATGGAATGGAAAAAGTGGTGAGAACGCACTAGTCGTCCGGCTCGCGCTTTTTCGCAAGTTCCATCTTGTACTGGTACCCGTGACACCCTCCGCTTTCTACTGATACTCGTAACGCTGCTGCATCGTTGTGATCTCGTCTTGCGATGGAACGAAGTTGCTGGATGTCCAAGGTCAAGAACAATTGAAACACGGCGAAAGGAAGTATAGGGACATACCTCAGCCGCTCTATCAGTCATCTCTAATACGGCCTCCTCCGGAGGTACCAACTCCACGTTCGGCTCGTCCTCATCCTCGTCTTCCTCTCGCGCCTCCGAAGGGGAGGGATATGAGACTAGGTGCGTTCTATGTGAGGGTGGACGCTGCGCAATGGCGGCGCGTGTTGACGAAGTCGAGGCAAATGTTCTCCGGGTATTCCTAAGGGACGATAGGTGCGAAGATCCACAGCCATGGGGTATAGACGCAGGTGTAGATGTAGACTGTCTTGAAGAGAACGCAGCCCGGGAACTAGTAGAATAGCGCGGCGCGTTACAGGACCAGCTTCGTAGCGATGCAGAGCCACGCAAACAGCGTCGAGGAGCTGAGACAAACTGTCGAAGCAGTGGGGTAGAAGACACCGAGGGCATCGTTTGTAGTCGTGGTCGCCGTCAGCGTCGTCCACGAGCTCAACAAGCCGCAGTCGTTGGACTGCTTACCAACAGGCGGCCTGGGCCGACGCGCGCCTAATACTGTACGTGAGCGCTCAGAGAGCTCTGCTCTGGTGCCGCTTACTTATCGACCACAACCTGTTCTCTCATCCCCATCTCACGCTATCCTAGTTCTGGGCACTCAGTATCCTGCTATATAACAAGCAATGGTCTCGAGAAAGGTCAGTCATCACAGACTTCTACTCACCACCCGTAGAGGGAAGACATGCCGTACTTCATCGTCTACGCCCCCGATTACACCGACGAGGGCGCGCCAGCCCGTCGTCTCAAGGTTCGCGAGGCGCACCTGGCCAATTCGGCAAAGGAGTCTAGGATCAGTGTGTAGCCCCATCGCTTGAAGCAGGGTGAAGACCCTGACATTGCATTGCAGGATTGGGAGGCGCGATCCTCTCCCCCAACGAGGCCCACGACTCGCCGGACGCCGAACGGAACATGGCCGGGTCTTTTAGAATCGTTGAGGCGGGCTCGTATGCTGAAGTCAAGGCCCTTGTCGAGAACGACGTGTATTGGACGGGCGATGTCGTGTGTATATTCTCCCCCCCACGTTACTGAGCTGCGACTGACTGCGCGTTCCCGTGGTGCGACAGTGGGACAAGGAGAAGACGTTCATCCGTCCTTGGGTCTCGGCGAAGGCGCACCCGTGGCGGGAGTGAATAGAAATTGATAACTATGACCCTCGTATCAAAATACATAATCTTACACAAACGAGACGCACAACCTGCTATACTCCCGGTCTGCATAGCCAACCCCGGCCAACTGCATATGACGTATGGGATCACAGTCGTCGCCGCCTAGATGAAGCTTTCTCGCCGTTTATCCGTTCAAGGCGAAGGCAGACGCGGCTGTCATAAGAAAATCCACCGTATCAAATTGCGATCATGGATGTATGCCGAGTATAAGTATGCTAGTGCGTACCATATCTGGTCGGAGTGTAAGGCCTTACTCTAATCTATCCGCCTCTCTTCTCCCGGTAGAACCTTCCCAGCTCCTTCATAGCCTGCCCGAAGGTATCTGTAACGACAGTTCCAGTCTCGATCCACTTCGGCAGCTTCCCGCGTATCCTCGGCGAGGCGTACCGGCCATCGACCAGCACGAGCGCAGCCCAATCCCCCCGATGTCGGATCGCGCGACCTGCATCCACATATTATATTTCCATTAGATGTACCGCCCAAAGCAAAACGCATGAACATCCAACCGACGCACCAATACTCTGGTTCACCGCGTTCATGCACATGTTCTCGTACAGCTCCGTCCCCGCGTCCTTTGCGCCCGTCGCTCTCGGTTGCTGCTGCTGGAGGCGGTTGACGTAGCTCATGCGCTCGCGCAGCTCAGGCGAGCCGAGGTTCGCGAATGGCAGGCCGACGATGACGACCGCACGCGCGAGCTCGTCCGTGAAGTTGAGGCCCTCGGAGAGCTTCGCGCCGACGACGGCGAACAGGAGCGCGCCCCGTTTCTTCAGCGCCGTCCCCTCCGCCGGAACCTGTGCCGGTCGTTATGAGTGCGAGGGAAGAGGGGCAGAGGGATCGGGAGGACCTGGCTGTCCTTGACGGCCGCGGCGTAGTCGCGCAAGACGGCTTCGACCTCGTTGCTCTCCTGCGGCTCCGCGAAGACCTGCGCGCAACCCAACCCGATCAGCCACTCGAAAACGAAAGACGGAGACGGGAGGATGCGGGACGCGCCTTCTTCTTTGCGCCGAGCTTCTCCAGGACGCCGCTCGCCTTCCACTTTTCCGTCACGACGTTCAGGAATCCGTAGCTCGGGACGAAGACGACCATGCCCGCGGGCACGACGTTCGTAAAGTTCAGCAGGATCTGGCCGAGCTCCGCGATCTTCATATCCAAATCCCATCCTCATGTCAGCTGTCGTTCTCGGCAGGATGGGCAAAGTGACGCACCAAAGAGTCATCGCCGCGCTGCTGGAACTTGAACGTGAGCTCCCCGCCGCGCGGGCCTTTCCTGAGCACGAGCGTCTGGAGGTTCGCCGCGGGGATGATGTGCCCGCACGAGAACGTCGCCAGGCGCTCTGGCGGGAGGCCCGCGAAGAGCTGGTTCACCACGTCCGACATCTGTGTTCAATTCCGGGATCGGGCATGAGTCAACCACGTGGATCGGAATGAAGAGTGATGAAGGAGAAGTGCGTACGGGGGACATGGTGCCGCCTACGAGGATGACGGAGCGCGCGGTGTCGACGACGTCGCGGAAGTGGGTGGCGGGGTTCAGGTGCTGGTACTTGATCTCGACCGAGCCGTCGACGAGGCTGAAGCTCACTCGACCGTCTATAGCACACATGCGTCACTCGCACGGTCACGGATGGAGATGGAGAGCACATGAAAAACGGACCATCGCTCGACGCGGTGAGCGCGACGATGAAGCTCTCTACCGCGTGCAAGGGCGGGGTCGTGTTCGCTAGTCGCGAAAGCTTCGCGAGCTTCACGGTATCTGTAACAAACAACAACACAACTCTCAGCCAGCTCGTCGCGATACACGGCTGCTTCGACGCGCGACCCCACCTTGTCCTGCGGCCTTCTCGAGCTCCTTGACGGAGTACCCCGAAATCTTCCGCGCGATCTATGTGTCGCCACACACCCCAGATGGTAACCAGTGAGCCTCCGTGTGCTGTGCGCTTTCACCCCCATATGGCAGCCCACGCACCTTGCTCTCCCTCAAGTACTTCTCGATCTCCAGCAGGTTCACCCCCTCCGCCTTCCGCCCCAACCGCGCCATGAGCTCCCCGCTCGTCATCACCTCCACCCCCGCCCCCTTCCCTTTCCCCTGCCCTTGCCCTTGCCCTCCTTTCTCCCCGCTGGGGTTCACCTGAGCCTCACGCCACTCGTCCGCGGACTTCGCGAGCGCGTCGAGGACGTTCGTGAGCCGCCTCAGGTGGAGCCCGTGCACAGTCGAGAGGCGCGTGCGGAAGCGCGCGAGGTAGATCGCGAGCTGGTGCCGCGCGGCGGTCAGCGTGCGCAAGGGCAGGCGCGTCGTCGAGAGCGAGAGGAGCGTCGAGATCAGGTCTGGCAATGTGCATGCACTTCAGCATCGTCGGTAGAGGAGTGAGAGAGAGAGAAAGATGAGGGACGTACTGTGCGCCTCGTCGATGAGGACGACCTGGTCGGCGACGTCGATGCCGAGCGCTTCGCGCGCGGTCTTCTGTAGGAGGAGGTTGTAGGGCAGGAGGACGAGCTGCGGTAGGTGTGCGTCGTCAGCGCGTCATCTCTCTGAGGTGGAAGCGCGGGAGAGAGAGGGAAGGAGGGAAGGGGTGGATACCTGCGCTTGCGGGATGGCGCGGCGCGAGCCGAAGTACGGGCAGGTGTCGGCCGCTTGGCCGGTGCTGAAGAGGTCTTCGATGTCTTTTGGCGTGGCCTGCGTCGCGCCGGTCAGTAACTTGTAGACACGTACCGCGCGACTGGGAGAAGCGTACCAAGATCTGATCTCTCAAGTCCAGCATCCGCGTTTCTTCCTCGGCGGGAGGGAGGTGCGGACATCGCTTCTTACCCTTCTCTGTACAAACATTAGTATCCTCAGCATCTGGCATGCAAATCGAATGAGGGGCGGTTCTCGCCTCCGAGCATCTGTCGGCACGCTTCGTCCAGATCCCCCACTCTCGCCCTGAGCCGCTCGTTGACGCACAGCTGCTTCCGCGACCCAAGTGACACCGCGCGAGGCCCTGTACCCGCGGCGTCCTCTCCACTATCCTGCTCCGCAGCTCGCTTTCCATTACAGCCGCCATGTGAGTCTGCGGGCTGGCGCACACTGGTTGCGAGCGCCGGAGCGGATGGAACGGAGACGTTGAGGGCGATGTTGAGCTTCTCCAGCTCGTGCAGGACCTGTGCGAGCTGCGAGTGCGTCCGGGAGGCATAATATATCTTCGTGCACGTAGGTTCGTTCTCGGAGTCGGGCGAAGATGTTGGACCCTGCAGCCTAGGACCATGAAGTTCCAGTGATTGGAGACGGGGGCGGTGTTTGAGAAAATTAAAAACCTACTTTCGCATAAGAGCAAGCACCGCCGGGGAGATGTTGCTCTTCTCGTCGTCCGCCTCGTCTGAGTCCGGCAAGAACGCAGCGTCATCGTCACCGTCGTCCGGAGCGGCGTCGAGATCGGGCTCGAGTCGCTGAGAGTGGACTGCGGATGAGTGCCTGTTGAATCGGGAGACGTGGATAGCAATGCCTGCCTGTTTCTTGCGCACATGACCACGCGTGAGCTTTCGGAGTTGCGCCTCGCGTTTCCGCGCGGTGGCAAGGCGTTCTGCGTACTCCAGGTCCTCGGCTTCGAGCTGTCGGCGACGCCGCTCGATGGTCTGCGCGAGAACCCAGTCCGGACCTATAAGATGCGTTCGTTTCATTAATTACGTGCTATGATGTAGTGGTTGGTACTGTTACCATTGGCGGATTCGCAATCTGGTTCGAGTTTTCCGGTACGCGCTCTGTGCTGTTCATCTTTCAACCACGTGAGCGACGCGCACAGTAGACTGAGGGTTTTTCCCTGTACAATTGTAAGTATGATCACGTACACAGAGTTACTGGGGGACCTACTGTTCCTGTTGGACTCTCCATGATGGCGACTTTCTTGTCCTCGATGGCGGAAAAGACTAGTCGCATGAGGTCGAGCTGGATGTCGTAAGGCTTGAATGGAAAGGCAGTAAAGTTTTTGGGTGTTGGAAGCTTTAGAGACATCACTGTGGTGTTCCGAATATGAGAAAGAGGTTATTCCTCAGGCTAGCAGCTGCAGGTGTGTGGTCCGCTCGGAAGGCTCGCTGCGGTCGTCGTCCGAGTCGTGGCTAAGCAAAACCCACCGCAAAGACGCTCAGTGACATCGCGACGCGCTTGGTATCTGTGACCGGACGCGTGTGTTCGCGTAACATAACGCGTCTCACGCGTCAGAACTAGCGGCGTGTCGGTCACGCTTGTGACTTGACTGCGCGTTCGCTGAGATGGGATGGACCGACTCCGAGTCGGATTCTGCGACCGAGAGAATAGTCCTAAAACTAGTATTTGTCCCGCGTCCCGGTTTACATCTGCGGCGAGGGACAAATGATGCTATGCACCTCCTCTGTCGACGCCGCTCCGCCTGGAGTGTGCCCCTGGAGATGAACGGAAATTCACGAAGACAGAGATCGGGCTCGGTGCAGCCAGACGATCAAGGCAGGCGAACTTCGTCACGACGATCTCTCGCCCACAGAAATAGTATGCTTGGGCCCCGGAATCAATCCTATTCCATTACTACAATCGCAACACATTACGAAACATCTTGTGAGGTATGCCAGTCTGGTATCGTCGTCAAATACTAAATGGAGCCAATGGAGACGTTCCTCCTCGGGTATGATCATGATGGTCGTGAATCGTCTCTGACCGCACCGCTCAACGGTGGATGGGTCTTGTGCTCGAGGGCGCTCAGCGCTCAGGTGCAGAGTACTACTGCGGGAGGCAGCTTAGAAGGCACCGCCCTTGGCCGACTTGATCCAGGCGGCATCGGCGTGGGGGTACTGCAAGTGGAGGCGTTTAGGTTTGGAACTCGACATACCCTGATGCAAGCACGAAGGGGACGCACCTGCCAGACCATGACGCCGGCGTTCCAGCCCTTGGCCTTCGCGTCCTTCACGCACGTGCCGAGCGTGGCGGGGTCGATGAAGCCGTTGGACGCGTCCGCGGCCGTCGCGGGCTTGCCGATGACGAGCATGTCGAGCGGGATGCCGTTCTTGGGGATCTCGAGCAGCGCCGTGCCCGGGAACGCGCCGCCCGACGTGTTGATCAGGCTGTCGCACGTCGTGTACAGGCCCTGGTTGTAGAACTGCACGTTGTACTGTAGATGACGGGGAGGGGGGCTGGTCAGCAACAGCGCTTTCTGGGCCAAATGGCAAACAGAAAGAGAATGGCGCACCCAGTCGATCTCGGAGCCGACGTTCTTGTGGATGGTGACGTACGCGCCAGCCGCGAACTGCTTGTTGGGCGCCAGCCACGGCGCGAGGGGCGCGTGCGTGAGGATGAACTGGCCCTTGGGCAGCGTCTGGCGGAGGGTCTGCGTGAACGTGGTGACCCACTTCTCCGCCGCGCCGTCGCCCTTGTTCATGGCCGTCAGGTCCTCGTAGTCGACGTCGATCCCGTCAAGCGAGTTGGTCTTGACGAACGCCGCCATTGTGTTCGCGGAGCCGACTGGGTCGGCGTTTGACGTCGTGGGCGTGTCCGTCGAGCCGAACGCAGACGCGACGATTTTAATGCCGGCCTTGGCGTACTCGTCCTTCTTCGCGGATTTCGTGGCGGCCGCGAGCGAGGCCCAGTTGCTCGCCTGGTCGACCGCGCCATTGAGGGTCAGGAACGACAGCGCAACAACGTTGTAGCCCTAAAGAGAGAGCATGCATCAGACAGGTTAGCGAGGGGAGAATGCAAATGATGCTCACGTCGAGTGCGGTAGTCGCAGGGAGGCCGCCCGTAACCCAGTTGTCCGAGTAGATGACGAATCGGGAGGCAGGGGCAACATCGCGCGAAGAGAGCGCAGAGATGTCGCCGTCGAGCGGGGCTGGGGCAGCGAGAACGCTGCTGATAGATGCCAGCGCGAGGGCGGCAGAGACGGAGGTGATCATGCGGGTGAAGGAGAACATCTCTAGGACGTTAATAAGGATAGTGAAAAGACAACAACGAAGAAGGTGTGGGCGAAGAATGTCAAAAGCCGACTCGCGGACTTTTAGAAATGTGAAGGCGAAAGATAGCAAAGGAGGGGCTGAGGTTCATTGACCATCCTTCCTCCATCTTATATACTGGGTACGTGTAGAAACGCGCGCTGGTGCAACGAGGAATGTGCTCCGGCCATCGAATGTTAGCACATGCAGGGTTTACCGGCCTTCGTGGCAGGTGAGCTGGGCGAGTCTGGAGGGTCGTGGCGGACGTGATCTTTGTTGGGATGATTCCACGGGGTAAGTAGAGCCTCGACTCGATCGCGGCGCGGAGGCTTAGTAGAATAACTGCGTCGGCATTCCATTAGCATGGGGGTTTGCAAGTGTGTACTGTAGCATTCGTTATGAGACACCTTACCCGGCAGTTGCACGCAGTGGCATGGGGTGTTGTGTGTATAATGCCCTTGTTTGGCGTTGACCAGTGCGGCAGATGACTGCGAACCTTCAAACGGTTGAGCACACGAACGTTGCTCGAACGTGATGATGCTGTGCAAGATGGAACTAGTAGCGCTCACCAGCGTCACCGAGAACCACACGGGCGTAGCGCAAGGCAAGAGGGTGCTGTGATGCTGAAAGTTGGAATGATTACCGTGCTGCTTGATGGCGTCGGTGCTGTGGTATTGAAACGCTGCGGTCGTCACAGAACGCACTCGTCGGGATGTGACTTGACCGATCGGATCACGACGTCGTACAGCAAGATGTTCCGAGCGTTCTGCCCTTTCAGAATTTCAGGCCCCACACGGTGCGCACTTGAAGTTCAGCATATGCTGCTCAGCTTTGCACGCTACACACCGCGCCGGTACTGTATGATCAGGGGCGAGGGGAAGACAACGAGAGGGGTAGTCCGCGATACAGCACAGTCGTATGGAACGACCCGGGAGAGACGATGATATTATTGTGCGCCTGCCATGAACCCTGGGGCAGCTGTGGGTCGGAGAAGCTGAGCATCTTCAAGTTCAGCTTCTGCGCCCGCCGGGCTTGTGCCGTGGTAGCGGCACTGGCAGGAGCGCACGAAGATCGCAGAAAACGAAAAACAAACGCTTTGATTCAATGCGCCACCGAAGACAAAACTATGTTGAGGGGTAAGCCGTAAGTGCCTGTACCTGTCAGCCCGAGACAGAATCCATCTCAAGCTGCTATGATTGCAGGCAATGCTCGACATCAAGAACACCGTCTGAAAGATATGTACTTCGAGGATCTAGACGTCAGCGCGTCAGCCATGTGTAGCCCCCACTTGATCAGGACTTAGGACAATAGTCAAGGACATGGCCGCACTGAACGGAAAGTGGGTTCAAGACGTGCTGTATGACAACGATAAGTGTCACTCAAGAGTCCGGGGGTAATGGTCCCAACGCATGTGACGAAACTCACATCATTGATTTGCGAAGGAATACAGAAGGATACAGAGCCCCAAGCACAGATTAGGGTTGTCCGCACGAACGACTCCTAGGATGTGGTAGAAGACATGCTATCCTCATGAACCCATAGCCCTCCAAGCCTTTTTGCGGGACTCAATCTCCGGGGGGGGGCTGGCTGTAAGCTCCTTGCGTGTGGAAGGCTTGGAGAGGGGGAGAGAATGGGGGAGAGAAGCACGTACAGGCAACCGATGTCGAAGGATGCTCCCTAAATGGCGGCGCTCGCCTCTTCACGTACCTCTGGGAGGTGGAAAGTCGATATGGCCTAGGACTAGTTGATTCCTAGTTGGTCAAGATGTTGAGCAGCAGCGAGATCTGGCTGTAAGTGGTGGACGGAGAGACCGTTGAGCAGGAGTCGTTGGCGCGTGCCAGCACAGCACGATTGACTTTGATAATAAGTATCATTGATAATCTAATCTCGCAAACCACCTTTCATGCATCTTGCCGCCATCCCTCAACCTTGCCTCAACGTTCAACTTCTATAGGGCTACCTTGCCTCAACGTTCAACTTCTATAGGGCTACCTAGACCCAACTATCAAATACTCTATGCCATACCAACCAGTCCTCTCGATAGACGTATTCGAAGCGGTCATCGACCAAGCCAGCGATCATGTCGCGTCCCTCCATCAGCTCTCGCTCGTTTGCGGCGCATTCCAACCTCGTGCCCGTTATCATCTCTTTCGTAGCATAACCATCCGGAGCGTGGAGCAGATGCAAGATACCCCCAAGCTCCTCGACACACATCTATGGCTTCCTCCTCTCGTCCAGAAAGTTTCTCTTTACACTGGTCCTCTATCTGGCCATCACTGGCCCGGGCACCGTGTCAAAAATGCCCCCCTGCTCGACATCGCTCCTGTACATATCCTCTCCCGGCTCCCAAATCTGCGTACGTGGAACCTCGATCTCGTTGGCAGCCCGGTAACTTATGGCGGGCCTTGGCTATCCTTCCACCGCTCTGCGCTCTCGTGCTATCGCCGATACGGCGGTCGCATCCGAAACCTCGAGCTCTCGTGCATCCCCTTTGACGACCTATCGGACTTTACTGGTCTCGTCTCCGCGTTCACTAGCATCCAAAGCGTAACCTGTTCCTATCTTAGCTTCCGGACTGGCGCAGAACTCAAACCCTTCGTGTACAAGTCGGGGCAAAACATGCTTGCCCGATCACTGGAAATAACGCATTTGCAAGTGAGTGTTTTCGATCCTCATCATTCCTACCGTGACCTATAATGAGGAGCTGAACACATCCGGATTTGAAGGTCGGCGACTTGATAGACTTTCGTGCAGTTAGTTACCTACTAACCTCGAGCGGAGCCACCCTCAATAACCTTGTGCTGACCCTCAACGGTGATGCTGCATCAACTAGCGACGGTTTTGGTGAGGCTCATTGACGCTCTTTTGCTAAATGACTTATTGACGCCTTTGTCAGAAAAACTGGAGGAGGCGATGGATAGGATCTGGTTATCGCAACTGTGGTCTTTGACGCTCATCATCCCGTATTATGGCCACTTTCACGGGAACCACAATTCCGACAAGAGGTTGTCGCGCTCTATCATCGTTGCGATTAAGCTCTTAGAGCGTGTCAAGAGGGCCGATCTGGTGGAAGTGCGGGTGGAATTCAAGCTCCACACTGGCTGCCTCGGCGTTCTCGGGACCTATCTTTCAAGTCGGTCGAGCGCCACGTTGGCAGCATGCCAAATGTTGGACGGGGCACTCCTCGCCTTCCGTCTTGGCCGCGTCTCCTGCCGCAGTCCTGCTGGCCGTCGCAGGGCCGGGAGGGCGGAGTTCTGGTCTACCGCTTTCCAACGTGCGTTTCCGAAGCTGAGCGAGCGCGGGCTCCTCGTTCTGGATGCAGGAGGTAAGTCGGGTTGAATTGGTCTCGTAGTTGCTATATGCATCTAGCTCACTGCGCGTACGGTATACTGCAGGTAATGTAGACACTCCAGACCCCGTGGGTCACGAAGGGCACGTGGCGTCCATGATTTCCACTTCCGATGGCAAAAGGATAGCCACCGCCTCCGAGGATGGTACCATCATCGTATGGGACGCAGAGCACAATACGATCGTGCAGGAGTGGCTTGCGCACCAAGGCTCCAGCATCCATGCCCTCACATTTTCTCCAGAAAACTCACGGCTTGTCAGTGCCAGTGATTCCGGCGACGAGGAGAGCGAAAGGCTCGTGGTGTGGCACATCGGCGTGGATGATGTGCGCAAGGTCGCCGCACCCACCGGGCACACAGGGCCCGTCACCGCGATTGCCTGGTCCCCGGACGGCGCGCTAATCGCTTCTGCATCCGATGACGGGACGCTGCGTGTCTGGGACGCTCTAACGTTCCAACAGCGCGATCTGGTCGAAAACCATTACCCGCTGCTGGTGCGCAACTCCAGACACCTACAGTTCTCTCCAGATTCACGGTACCTTGCGTGGATCTCCCTCTCACTCACACACGGTGTCGCCTGCCGCGTGTGGAGACCTTTGAGGGGGGAAGAGCCGAAGTGGCTTCCCTCGCACCCAAGCGTTGAGGGGGAACACGGCGGAGGCTCGATCAACGCGCTTGCGTTCGACCCAGAGGGCAAACGCATCGCAACTGTGTTGGATTTCATGGTTTTGGCAAGCGAGCGCGTGCTTCCGGGCGTTTCCGACGTAGGATACGAGCCGCCGTTGTACATTTTCGGACCCATCCGTTTGCCTCTGTACCACGACGACCCCGTACAGGACAACCGGAATATACTCTGTGCTTCACTCGGACGACATTTTTCGCTTGCTCCAACACAAACGGATCCTAGCCAGTCTAGCCGGCTAGTAAAACATAGGGCTAAAGGAGGTCGAGCTCGCCGCCATTCCGAGCCGCCTCGATGTCGTCACGAGTCAAGCCGCCGCTCTCGCTCGTCGCTACCCGAAGCCGCCTGACGAGGCGCACACCGATGACACTGCTTTGCTGCAGTTGTTGAAGAATCCGAGGAGATGCCGCTGCCGATGAGCCCGAAGAGGCTGCTGGAGAGCGCGCTGAGGCATGGCTTTCGAAGATAAGTCCCCTGCCGATACCCCTACCCCGAGACGAGTCCCCGAAGATCCCGATTCCGTGAAGATGAGACCTGAGAAGAATCTTGCCGTGAACCGACTACGACGACGACGATGCGCCGCGATTACCCGATCTCTGCCGATTCCCGACGAACGAGTCGAGTCGAGACCCCTCCCCTCTCCCTCCAGTGTCTTGATGACGATGCTGCGAGTACTGGCGAACCCCGCACCACCACCTTTCCCCGCTGATCACCGAGTCAAAGCGCACGCAGCTGAAGCCTTCAAGCACGAGCTTTTGCGCAGATTATTGGTCATTGACCATGGTCGAGCACCGGAGTGCCGGTCTAGCCGATGAAGATCCCGAGTTGCCACCGAGGAGTTGAAGATTTCTGTTGATTTGTGGGGGTGCGATGATCATTTCTTTCTTATTCCTTACTGCTCGCAACGCGCACGCTTGTGGGGGTGTGTTGGATTTCATGGTTTTGGCAAGCGAGCGCGTGCTTCCGGGCGTTTCCGACGTAGGATACGAGCCGCCGTTGTACATTTTCGGACCCATCCGTTTGCCTCTGTACCACGACGACCCCGTACAGGACAACCGGAATATACTCTGTGCTTCACTCGGACGACATTTTTCGCTTGCTCCAACAAACTGCCCACGGCCCGACGTCAAATTCGACTGACTCGGGCGTTGTGAAGATCTGGGATCCGACCACTGGCGCGATCCTCGCTGTCCTTGCAGGACACTCGCGGACCGTCGATGATGTCTCCTTCTCTCCAGATGGCAGGTCCATCCTATCCGCTTCGCAGGATGGCTCAGCGAAGATCTGGGATGCAGCGTCCGGGATAGAGACGGCCTCGCTCCACGTGCACGCGAAGTATACAACATCCCCGGCCCCAGTCGTGAAGGCGTGCTTCTCGCCCGACGGGAAGTTCGTGGCCACCATCGCGGAGTCGTCGAGCACGGTGCAGCTGTGGCGCACGGACAACGCCTCGTGCGTCGTAGAATTTATTGGGCACAACGGCGCGGATGTCTGCGAGGTAGTGTTTTCTCCGGATGGCGAGTTTCTGGCTTCCGGAGATGTCGATGGGATTGTTGTTATTCGCCCGTTCCCCAGGTCCCTGCGGTATTGAACCCGTCGCGTTTCTCGATACTTAATTTGCGCTTGACCGGCGCCTCAGGTACAAGGAACTTGGGAATGATTTGAAAACGCACTTGTTCTTCCCTCTCTTCGACCTCCGGTCTGTTACTTTGGTATTATTTCTTTCCCCTCACCTACAGTTAGTGTACAACAAACGTCCTCGCGGTATCATATGGCCCTTTATCAGACAGCCCCGACTCGGATCGAGGTCTTCGAACAGTGATCATCGATCAAACTCGCGACTCCATACTCAGGCGAGTCCCTCCGTCAGCTTTCTCTCAATCGTAAAATCCTTTCTTCACCGTCTTATGTACCATCCTGGGCCCTCGGCTGGACAGGTACTTCACAGATTCTGCAAAGCACGGAGTCCTCCCGCAAGGTCCTCGATTCATCCCCCGGCCATCTGGCATATGCTGGGTGGCTTCGACATACATGGCAGACAAGACCCATTTACACATATTCTAATTCACTTCAAAGCCCCGATGGACTTCTTGTACATGTGCGGACATGAAGAGCGGCTCGCTTGCCTGACCCGGGCCTGGGGGTGCTTACAGCCGTTTCCGAAATTGGTGTCCGCACTGGCACGCGCTTTTCACGCAAATAAATCAGAAAATACAGAAATTCACGAGTTTAGACCCCTACTCATGTACCGGCTCGCAATCCCATTTATTGTGTTCAAAATGTATGTGATGGCACGTACGAACTTGAATTACGACCATACAGCATGTTTTGCTCGAGGAAAACGCGAGTCGTCATCGGGAGCGGAATTTGTAGACTGGACGCATCAAACCGGGAGACAAATGGATTATGGCGCCACTGCGCTGGCAGGCGCTAACGACTATGGTAAGCTTGTGCGCAACCACGTGCCAGTGACTATCCCCAACACCGGCCACCAGGCAGACCTGTACGTCCAACGCTTGCAATCTGAGCAGCGTATCAGCCCCTCAAAGCTATTATTGTATTCTAACTATCTTTCTTAGAAATCTATCTAATGGCGGCCCCGCGATTGAATGTGGACGTACTCGCCATCGTAAGCGAGTTTCTCCCGGACGTCTCAGACGTCCTCTCCTTGGGCCTCACTTGCTCCTCCATCCACCTCATCTCAATCGCAAGGATCCTTTCCATGCGTGCTGTGTGCCTCACAAGCGGCTCACTAATCCGCCGCTTCCATTCCTTCCTTTTTGACAACGCACATGCCCGGGCCCGTCACATCCGTGCTATCGATATCAACCTACGGTGGCACGAACCAGGGGTCGATGATTGCTCTTTCCTCGTCAATATCCTCTCCTCATGCACACGTCTAGAATGCCTAACACTTGCCATCGAGACCGCCTCGTTCAAAATCATCGCGGACCCTCGTTTCCTTCCAACAATCGCCGCCATCCCGAACCTTCACTCCATCTCTCTTGATAGCACGTCCATTGATATCCTCTCTATCCTGCCCCATATCCGCACCCCCTTACGCATGCTCAAACTCCGGTGCGCTAACGCGGATCCCAACTCCCGGTTCCCTGCCGTCCTCGAGCAGTCTCTCCCCCGCATTATCGCACGGAGTCTAGAGACGCTTGTCCTCGATAAATTCACTGTTGACCTATTTGGCTATATCCAGACTCCGATCAACCTTCCGATGCCGTCCGTCTTGAATATGAGGCCGTATCCTGCCGTGCGTTCGTTGTCAGTGAGTTCCCTCCAGGGGTGGCCGCTGCTCGGCCATTTGCAACACCTCTTCCCAGCGCTTGATGGCACACTTGACCTCAGTACCCTTGACATGCGGGTCCGAGAGGAGGCATACGTCTCCATACGCACGGGAAACCAGCGCACACAAGATGGCCACGGACTCGATGGCTCATCGGGCAAGTGGAAGAAGCTCGATCGGGTCATCTGCGGAGCGTCGATGCTCTATGTCTTGGGACTACGCTGCCCAGTTCGACTCGCCATGATCGAGTTCGACCCGGTGGACAAGCATGGCTACTACATAGCCGACGCGCTGCGCGAGAATCCCGTCCCGCGGCTGAAACTCACGGTAGACCACGACCTTGGCGCCTTCAACAGGCTATTTTCGCCGGACCTTGCGGAGACATTGACTCACCTCACCCTGTGCTTGCTATACTCCAACGACTACAGTGGATCCGGATCCGGGTCACCGGACGAGAAAATGTTCAAGTGGGACAGCGTTCTCGTGAGTCACTCGTCTCTGGGCCTCACGTAAAGACACAAGCTCACGGTGACTTGCGCCGTGCCGTCTTCTACAGGATACGATCGTCTCCGCCCTCCGGCCTCTGCGCACGCTCACGCACTTGCGTGTCGTTATCGGCGTCAGCGTGTATGTCCACATAGACGCGTCGTGGCCGTTCGCGCCCTGGGAAGAGTATGCGCACACGTTCCGCCCGTCGAGGTTCGACTTCGAAGGCACCGCTGCCACTCTCTCCCGTGCCCTTCCATCGCTTCAATATGTCTTCCTCACAACTGGGGGGTTCCTCTCGAACTGGGGCGGGTTCCACGAGCCCGCTTGCATGGAGGAGCCTGAGTCCCGGTGGAAGCCGTATGAACGTTGGTACGTCTGTCATGGCTGGCGCGTCGCAAAGCCTGGGACATCGGACGGTGATGAGGTGCCAGAGGGGGAGCAGAGCCTTGTAGAGCTGCATGATGACGTCGCAGAGACGATTATAAGAAGGGAGGAGCTCATCCTGTCGAAGCGCGATGAGGTGGGTGTTTTTATTTATCGTGCTCGCGAGACGAGGCTGAGTACGATGTTTCGCCGGGGCGCAGGGGGCGCTCCACCTGAACTATGGCGGGCGTTGCACTACCCCTCCTTCGTCCGCGGAGGATGTTCGCAAGAGGACACGAAGTGGGACATATATGTGATCCCGTTGTGGATCTACCAGTCAATCGAGCGGCAAGACCGCGACGATGGCATGAAGATACAAGATGATTGGTCAAGACTCTAGCTTGGGAAGAAGAGATGGGGTGGGTTTCGATCCATGCCACGTGGTGCTCAGTTCCGGCTTCAGCTTTCGGCTCGATGTGTACGTTCTCTTCGTTTCGGCTCTGAGTCATTCTGTTTGCCTTCAGCAAGTTTCTCTATCGGTTTCCCGCATATCTCCCCCTTTGCTTGGTGTCTCAATGATATGGGCGCGGGCTCATGATGTGTGGAGACGGTAGGCTGCTGATGCTGCCAGCCTTGGTGCGACCTCCCGCTGCTGTCTGGGGTCGCAGTACGCGCACGCAAATTAGTAGGGTGGCCACGTACTAGCGACGCACGCACCAAATCAGCCCTTCACGCGGAGTGTGCTCAGCTCGATCTGAGAGCGAGCTTCTGTCGCTATATTTTGCATGCCATGTACAGTCGTGTGGTGGAGCGATCCCGACCGAGAGTACGGTCCGGCCGGGGACACGCAGCTTTCATGTACATTAATATTACCCCTCATAGCAAAGCATTTCAATCACGACATGATACCAATAGCATTCGATATTCAATTCCAACGTCGATATATCTGATACGTCTACAAAATTTGTATCTCCACGGCTCTCCTACGAGCTTGACGAGTGAAGCCGCGCCGCGACCGCGACCGCGGGGGGGGGCGGGGGGATGTCCTGGGGTATTTGATTTTCGGAAAGCTTCACGCCGGGCTGCAGCCTGCGTGGCAATGGAGCCGGACGTGAGCGTTACACGAACGCATGGTTCGTGTTCTGCCAGTTGAGATGTGCTTTAAACGGATCTTGAGCTGCTGGGTCGCCGTGGAGCGTAAACCCGCCGAGTCGAGGATGCGTGAAAGGCACGGATGTGTATTGGACACGGGGGACCTGATCGTTGAAACGAGGCTGACACGAGAAACGAGACGGCTGGCGGCGAGAATGAACGGTCAGCAATGGTTGCAGTTGGATGACGGGGCAAGGTGAGGTACGAGGGATGCGCGGCGAGATTGGTAGAAAGATGGAGCCGCGCCGACGAACATCGAAGACGAAGTGGCACTCACAAACTGCAAGTGATGCGGCGAAGTACGCCCCTCTCCATGGAAAGTGATCGCACCGTCATCAAGCGGTGCGTTGACGGGACCTAGGACGTTACACAGAGAAGCGTTAGCAAACGTCGAACGCACCTCCGGCGCTGGGAGTGGATTGCTACTCGCTACTCGAGTAGAACAATGCCAGGGGGAGAGAGTCGAATGCAAGGCAGGACACGCACCGCGCATGCAGACTGGGTTACCTCGAACCGGGCACTGGCATGCAGGCGCGGAGGAGTCCATTGGGGAAAGGTTCATCGCGAGGGCCGGATCTTATATACCACCATGGCTTCTGGTTCCCAGACTCCGAAGCTCCGCTCGGATGTGGCGTGCTCACAGCGCCAAGATAACACGACGGTGCTGCGGTAGTTGAACTGGGCAGAAGACCAGGGGAATACAGACGGGGACTCCGGAGATCGAAAGACGAAGGTTCGAGTTGTAAGGCACCGTGCCATGCGGCATAGGCATGGTGAAGGTACTGCGGCACAGTTTGCAAACCAAGGACCATCGCAGTGGTACCATGTACAGGATTAAGAGGGCAGCTCTGGGACTCGAATACGCGTCCTTCTCGCGCTTGTCCAGGCTGATTTGTTCCAAAAACTGGATGTATTGAACATAGAGACCCTACTGATACTTTTCTCCATCATGAATACGAGACGTTCTCCGATAAAAATGCTGAGACGTACCCAAGGAGATAGATACAAGGGCAACCTATCCGACTATTTCCTATTTCCGAGTGTACAATCTCACCACGGCGCGCTCAATCCTATCGACATGTCAAACAAAGTTAACAACCGGGATTCCTAAGAACGCAACGCGCAAGAAAACACGTACCTCTGCTTCACGAGCATCGTGACACCCTGACTCACGAATCCCTTCAATATCTGGATCCCAAGTGCCGCATATAGTCCGCGCCACCCCTCTGTCTTGAGCGCAGCAGCCCACACGTCCGTCATCGACAAAGTCCGCCCCGAACGCGCGCGTCCAGCCTGCACGCGTACCTTCGTGAGGAGGAGCGGGTACAGGATCGTGACTGTCATCGCATTCGCAGTCGCGCCTGCCAGGAACGCGCCGAGCGCGGACTGTCGGGCGGATTTGGGATATTTGTGGGGAAGACGCAAGCGGCTCAAAAGTTGCATGAAGAGGAACGTGAGAGCAGGAGAGAGACAGAGTGGGAGGGCGGGGCGGAAGCCTAACAGTGTATACAGTCAGTGGTGAGAGAACAAAGCATGGGTATATGCGCGACACGAACCGGCCCAGAACCCGGACAGAGACTCCTCCGCGTAGATGCTTCGTAGGACCTCGCAAAAACCGGGTCTTCGCTTCTTGGCGGAGGCCGGGTCGGAAACGAGCGAAGGTTCCACATCCCCTTCGATGCCGTTCTCATCTTCGTCACTTGTCTGAAGGCGGACAGTGACGACACTCAGCGGGGTGGAGATCGCACGGCTTGCAACACCGGCCACAAAACCGATGGCCAGCTCTGACGGCGCACCGAGAAGAACCGGGCGGGTAGGGAAGGTAATGGCGTGCTTGATGGTTTGAAGCAGCGGGGCATGGGACGGAGCCCGCCGTCTGGACGCAAGTGCGTGGAGGAGGGTGTAGAAGTAGAAGTACAGAAAGCTGAGGGCGTCGTCAGTTGGGACAACACTCGACTCGAAATCCGTGCGATACGCACTTGGACAGCAGGGTCGACGCCGTATCCGCCGGTAATCCGTTATACAACCCCGCCAGGCCTTCCTTCTCCAGAATGCGGCCAATGAGCAGCAAGAGGCCGCGCATAGCTCTAAACTTGCGCGAGGTGGTCGTTTGCAACTTGGTGACCACAAGGTCGAGCGGATACAAGATCGCGTTGGCCGCTGCGCTACCCAATGCGCCTGAGCAGGCTTGAGCGAGAGGTGGTAGAGCAGAGGTCATTATCAATGAAGGTCAAAGGGTTGGTGGTAGGTTGATGGAGCCAGGTCTGAGGTCATGAAAAGTCTGGCGAATGTGGGGCCTTCCGGCGATGACGTCGTCGTTGAACCCAGGGAGATTTCGCATGATTTCAACGGGATAGAAGGGTGTTGGACATTCGAAGCTGATATAGGAGGAGACAGATCTGGCCACAGGAGGACAGCAGCGGGCGGTGGCCAGGACGTGTTCGGATCTCAGGGCTCGGAACAATCAAGACGAAAACTTTAGACGCCCGTACTAGCGGCTCGTCCAAGTTTGGTATCATAGACGCTGCTTCGACCCTTCGTGGCGTCTTATCGCATCCGTCGCACTAGACCACCTCTCTACAAGAAATTCTATCACACTCCTGACATAAATATCTATCTATGGTATCCGGGAATAAATGTAGTTGTCTCGAAGCCGAACTCCGAGTCGCCAACTGAGGCTAGCCCGGGCTGGCAGAGCCACGACTCGGAGCTCCGCCGATGATATTCGTATCAATGTCTCGCGGTCAGTTTAGCCACTGGCGCACGGCCAGGCCTTTCCAGGCACGGGAAAACGTCTTGGGGATCGAGGTCCCGGGCCGGCGCGCTGGTGCTCGCCTGAGCTTCACTGGCACCGTGTTCCCCGACTGGGAAGGACCCAAGTCCGTTTGCATGGACAATCTCCCCTTCAGGTCCTTCCTCGATGGTGTCCAGACCTGCGTGAACCAGTTCGCCCATCGAGGCGATGAAGGCAGGAAGGGAGGCTGTCTGCGGTTGCGCTGCGAAGTGAAGCGAGTTTGCGGTAGACGGTAATGAGCCGGAGGAGGGACCCGCCGTTGCTCGGTCAGCCTGTCGAAGGTTGAGGAGAAAATGGCATATAAGGACGCTGGTGATCCTGGGAAAGACAATTTGAGAAAATTGCTATCCCAAGAAAGGCCCGGGAGATGAGAAGACGAGCTTACGGATTGATAAAGATGTCGACGTAGCTATTAGCGGACAGGACCAGGGTACTTGTCGAGATCTGCAACCTCGCGACCACGATGAGGGGCTTAGAGTCGGAAGTCTGCAGGGTGACTCGGACACACCTGGTTCAAGATCGTGAATACCAGTTGAAACACGTTGAGGGCCGTGATTGCACTATATCACGTCCGTAAGCATTGTCACTGACCCGAAAGTCTGTATACACCGTACATGAAGTATACGCTTCCTAACGTGTGAATTAGACATGAGGGACGGATGGTGGGCTGCACACGTACCGTCATACAGCATCACACTTGCCAGACCCCCTCTGGACAGTAATCCGCGCTCCATTCTGTACAGCGAATACGTGTTCCACCACGTGACGACTAGAACGATGACGTCTCCCGCAATTGCACAGATCCTAGTGACAAGGACGACTGGAAGGTCGAATCATTGTCAATTCACTGCCGATTATAAGTGGTAGATGGAAGTACGCACGCCTTTGAAAGGCAGACGACGAATTGAAGTGAGCTCGAATATATTGGCCTGTATTAGTCCAGAGACAGACAAACAAACCTAAGTTCTAATTCTGCCATAGTCCCATCCTCAACGCTGCAATTGAACGGTCTGGGAAGATTGACACTGTGATAGAACGCGAAGTCCACCTGTGTCACCGGTCAGCACATGGCATCCATTCACGCCAAGTCCTTGCATACCGCGTTAGTTCCAAAAGGGACACCGAGGAGCAGAAGAGTGCAACCGGCCAACACTTTGTTTCTCCCGGATAGAGCATATACCCGCAAGGCCGAGAAGACTATCACGAAAGCCGCGAAACGCTATTGAGCTCGAGGACACGGTACAGCCTTATGAATGCTCACCGGCTGGGGTAAGGAGCGATAAGAAGCTGGTAACCGACTGAATGTATGAATTGATCTCGCATCTATTTGATGTTTTCCATGTTAGTAAAGCCGTCAATGTTGGACCCGATAGAACATCATGCACCCCTAAATCGTGATGAGTTCAGTCTCGCGCGACTGGTTGAGTAGCGAACGCCAACACGCACCGTATCTGACATCGGTTGAATCGTCTGCACCGACAGTGCGAGCGCGATGATCAACGGATACCGGCTCAGTGCGTAAACGAGCGCCGCGGCCGTGAGCTTGCGACCATTGCGGAGGTCCCAGAAACAGCGGATCTCGTCGTCAAAGCGGATGATCCAGTCGTATGCCATCAGTGCTGTGTGAGATCGTCAAATTCCTTGCTTCAAAATTGTCGCAGAAGCGAAATCGGAACGTACAGAATGCGGCCAGGGAACAATATTCCGCCGTTAACCTTTTCGGACGTCATGAAGGTTTGAGCAAGGTGGACAATAAATTAGTGGAGAGTATTCCGGCTAATTCAAACGAAAGGACTCACAAAGACGATACGATGCCAGGTGTTACGGGAGGAGATGGCATTTTATGGGGATGGAGATGTCAACTGGCACTAATTTGAATGTCGTCAAGACGTGTACTGGCAGGTCGGAAAGCAGTGGAAGGTGAGGCTGTCTATGGAGCAGGCCACTCCGAGTCTTATAATGAGTAGGTAGGGTAGGCGCATTGTTTCGGCCATGACGGCTGCGGCGTATCTTGTCGTGTATGGTGTAAAAGCGACTCGACGCGAAGAGTCAACGCGTCGAAACCTGCCAGCGTATCCAACACAGCCGCGGCAGGGGCAGGCTCGGGCCGGGAGAAGGCCAGGAGAAGGGCCGGAGATTGACCTAAAACAAGTAAGTTAGACGCCCTAGTGATTCAGAGTTGTGGCTTCAACCCAGATCTTATCTCTCGCAGACACGCATTTCAAGCCATCGATTACGCTGATCTCTCCTGATCGGCAACCCCCAACTTGTATTGATATCAGCATGTGCTAGGAACATAAATATACACTGCCATAGCCCACCGTTCGATGAAATAATCCGCGGGTGACCGTTCAGTGAGTCCCGCACGCAGCCCGGGCAACTTAACTTCCGCCCTCGAGGCCCGGGGTGCGCAGGCCCATTCTCATCGCAAACGGATATCTCTATTGAACCTCAGCACCCCCGATTTTCTCCGCACATCAATTGACGTACACAAGCATACAGTTGAGTATCCCTTACCAAATGCTTACCGCGCCTAGATTGCGCGAGGACAGCATGCCCTGACGGAATGAACCCGGAGATGGTTACCTTGACAGCTCCGGGCTACTTCCCGGATCGGCACCGTCCTCGAGGCTCGCGCTTCTCGAACGTAAACTGAGAGAGAGAGAGAGAGAAAGAGAAGTGTGTGCGCCTATCGTACATTGCAGTGTCCCATATCGATACAGCTACATGCGTGTGTAGTACAGCAAATACGTGTGCCAGCTCCAAATGTCCCCAACTCACTTGCAAAAACAAAGCAAAAAGCAAAAAGTAAATGAAGGCTCTCCAGCTCCCCACCCTCAACTCCCCGGACGAACGCGATCGATCGACAACAGAATAAAAGTTGCAGAATCAAGGCAGAGAGCGCACGGCTCGTTCCCGTCGCGCAACTTCCGCCAGTGACGGTGACAGGCGAAAGCCCGGGACGATCACCAGACCCGGCCTGACTCGCGCTCGAGCGTGGCCCACGCCGCGCGGGTGCAGTTGTCGCACCTCTCGTGGATCAGGTTCAACACCCGCCGGGCCTCGCGCGGTACCTGTCAATCCCGGGTCCGCGTTAGTTAGAACGAGCAAGCACAGCACCCGGGTGTGTGTTTGTGTGTCGGTTTGGGCTCACCTTCGAGCAAGTGCAGCCGCGCTGGCCCGGGCGGTGCTTGTGGGCGGCGCTCATCGCGCAGCTCGGCGAGCCGCAGTCCGTCTTGTTCCCGCTCTCGTACAGCTTCACGTAGTGCTGCGGGAGGGGGAGGAAGCGTCGGGCGCGGTCAGCCGAGGGAGCTGAGATAGAGCGGCCGAGAGGGGAAGGCAGGGGTAAAGATAGCGTACCTCGCAGCCGCGGTGGTAGTTCCCGAAGCTGTGGCACGAAGAGAAGGTTGATCAGCTTACACGGTCATGCCCCCCGGGGGAAACTTCGTGGCATCTGTCCAAAACAGACAGGCTACTGTACGTACCACTCGATTTCACACATGATGATTGAAAGCTTGTGAAAGAGGTAGAGGTAGGCGGGGAACACGACACGACCCGGAGGCGCGGTCTCAAGGCCAGGAAAGGGGAGTTCGGTGAAGATGAAGAGGGCTTCAGTCGAGGAGGGGATGAGGGGATGTGTTCCGAGGTGTTGGTCTGAGTCCGAGGCAAGGAGTTAGGCCGCTTATAAGTACTCCTCCCGCAAGCTGGAAATATTCCAGCACGCACACGCCCGCCTCGCAATATCATGCCATGCCATGCCCCCTCAGAATCCCGATCACCACCACCCACGGAGACGCGGGGCGACCCAGCGAGCCGGGCAACAGCCTGTCACGGTTCCGCCTCCGCGTCAACGCCTATCTTGGCAGCCTGAGCGCCCGGACGCCGACCTGTCGCACCTCTGCGCCTGCGCACCCCCACTGTCAAACGCATAACTCCTTCGGAATCGGGGGCGGACCACTCGACCATGGTCCAGCGTCGTGTGATCGGCACCCCGGCCGGCGTCATGGACGCCTGCCCAATCAGAGTCCCAAACGGCTTCTGATCCAGCAGCTGGCACTGTCGACGCAGTCTCCTGCCCATGTCATATATCCGCACTGGGGTAAGGACAAGGCCAATGGGCCACCCCGAGGTTGAGTGACGGAGGGACGCTAAACCGCGATCGCGGGCAGGCCGGCTTCGAATAGCAGCCCGAATCCCTGAGTGTGTTCGAACGGCGAGATCGGGTGCAGACCCTGACGAGGTCGAGGGTGTGGCGAGCGAGCGATTCAGGGGGAAAGGAAGCCTCGTTGCAGACACGCCGGTGTGCGTCGGACCGGTTCCCGTGAAGGCGTCCGCGAGCCCGTGCCGTATTGCGATTCCGAATGAGCGGGAACTTCGTGGTGGAGGAGACGTGGCCGCCGGCAGGGCGCGCGAGGTCCTCGAAATCCATCTCCGCGAAGAGAGGGGTTGCTGGTCGATGCCGATTGCTATAAGCGGGAGGGTGCTGTAGTCGATTATCGATAGCGCCGCCCGCCCGACGCCGTAGCTAGCCTTGAAATATAGTCAGCGTGCGCAATTGCTAATGTGACATTGCAGGGGAGCTCCACACACAGAAGCTGCTGCGCCGTGCTTTATCCGCAAGAAGTACGATCTATGCTGCAGGGAAAGATTGGGTGGGGACACCCTTGACCTCAGTATGACGCTACCGCCTACCGAGCGGCGAATACTCTGGAACATTACCAGAGTCTCAAAATCACCCCCGTTGCTCCCCAACCGTAACATTCCCCCATCGATGGGCCACCCCAGCGCGCTCCGAGCAGTACACACGAAGCTGAGCGAAGCTCCCATCTTCCAGACCAGAAAGTGTGTAGGGCTCGTACGTTTTACGTTTTCGGCAACGCGCCCAATCACCCTGGGAGACCACATCCGTTTCAACCTGTCTCGTCCCGTATAGGCAGGAGGCATACATCGAGGAGCTCGAGAACCGCAGATAGAATGTCGATCGCACAGCGCGACGTAAGCCCATCTGACAGAGCGGGGCGCGGGGCATCCCAACGGCCATGGCCAAAGCCAATCGACGCAGCGCGCTCGCTCGTACGCGAAGCGCGGAGTTTGCGTTTGGGTTGGACCCACGTCGCACCTAACTCCGGAGAAGCACAGCCAGGTGAGCCCGGCAGCGCGGGGAAGCCCGCCGCCTTCTGTGGCCGTGCGCGTCTCATATCGGGGTTGTGATGACAGAGTATCCGGCCGCCCCCGACCCGACCCAACCCCGGCGGCTCGTCAGGAAAGCGGGCGCACACGGCCCTACACCGAACCCCATGCCCGCGACTTTAGGAAGGGCTTGCGGTCGGAAAACAAGACAGCGACATGAAGTTGCTCCCGGACGTTCCGAACGCGCAGGTCGTTAACGCGGACGCGAAGTCGCTAGGAATCACGAGGGCTGGCCGCACTTCCAAGTCCACGGTCGCCCACTGTCACGCGACGTCCCCCAAGCATGGCCGCTCAACACCACACGCCGGCGGCAGCCAGTCGGTGTCGCTGCCGGTGAATGGTGGACGACTGAGCCAAGTTCCCATCGGGATGACGGTCTAGGTGCGGGGCGCGCACAAGCAGAGGTGAACGACGATGCCATTGCCCATGCTAGCGTGCGCCGTCCGCCTGGGTTCGAGACGCATCCCAGAAAACCGGTCGTGCACGGGACGGCGATGGTGATACATCACGAGAGAAGGGGTGGATGATCGGAGGCCCAGACCGGCGATCCGAATGGAGAAGGGGGGCAGAAGGGGGAAGAACAGAAAAGAGACCGTCTGTTCCGTATTGCGACGTAGCCCGCACATGTCGGCACACGAGTACGAAATACGTGAATGCCTACTGGCTGGGGTAGTCGTAGAAGCCCTTCCCGCTCTTCTTTCCGTACCACTGGGCATCCACCATCCGCTCTAGCAACACGCTCGGCCGGTACTTGGAGTCTCCTGTGCCGTTGTAGATCGTCTGCTGGATCGCTAGACATGTGTCCAGCCCGATGCTGCCGAGTCGCACAAGGCAGGGTACCAGGGTTCATCCAGATCCGCAGAGAGCAGTGGGAAGAGAACCGACAGCCAAGACGAGCGTGCCGCAGCCATCCAGGGTAATCCCCGATCCAAATGGGAGAGGGGTCCGACGGGGGCAAGTAGAACGGCCGCACGCAGATCAGACGAGGCGCAAAATTTTCGTAGCCACGCCAACACCGAGGGATGTTTGTGTACGTGTGCGCATAGAGGTGATCGGGAGGCCGGTGGGATGAGCCATTTGTGCGAGAGAAAACGATCCGACCAGTGTTCGATCAGAAACAGTGCAGTGTGCACAACAAAACATAGGCACGGTGAAGTGAAATGAGTGATGAGACAACGAAGACTGACGGGTGACTCACAAGTCCGCTGTAGCGAAGAAACTTTGTGAGCAAAACACGAATGTTAAAACATGGGAACACAAACCTAATTGGAGAGGTCCCATCGGGTGGTTCATCCCCAGCTTGAGAGTCTTGTCTATATCTTCCCGGGTGGCGATGCCCTAGGAAAGAGGTCAATAAACTATCCTCGAATATTCGCGACCAATGGCGGGCCACCTTCTCGAGCATCATAATAGCCTACGCATCGCAGTCAGACTCGTTAGCATGGCAGCCACGCGAGGACGAGGGCCCATCTCCACGCACCTCGTTGATGAAGGGCATCAGCAGTCCGTTTGCCACGAAGCCAGGCACGTCCTTCGAATATGTCACCTCTAGACCCACCACGCACGTTTGCGTTTGAATTCGCAGTCAGCGAGGTGATGGGTGTTTAGATATGAGCGGCGTAATGAGTGGGAGAAGAGCGAAGGAGTCAACGACGCGATACGCACCCTTTCCACATGCTGTCGCGTAGGCCCTCGCACGCTCCAGGGTCTCCTCCGATGTTTGCACCGCAGCAATCAGCTCCACCAATTTCTGTGAAGCGATGAAAGAGGGGTCAGTGGCTCTGCTCTGCACCCGGCTTCCGTTGACGGAGTTGCGAAGCAACCGACTGCACGCACCATCACAGGGACGGGGTTGAAGAAGTGCAGGCCAACAACTCTTGACGCACTCTCCTTGCCCTCCGGGTCTGCGGCCGTCTTGCCTTCAGGGATGGTCGACGCAGCGATCTTCGTGATGCTGATGGAAGACGTGTTCGTGGCGAGGATGGTTTTTGGGGACAGCTCGGCAGAGAGTGTGCGGAAGATTCCTTGCTTGATTGCCAAATTTTCGGAGGCAGCCTGTGCGCGGTGATCAGTGGTGCTGGACGCGTGTAACACCGCAAACGTGGAATACGCGGACGAAGGAACCCCCGAAGACAGCGGCTATGAAGCACCCCAACACGTTGACTGCCATGTGAGTATCCCGAATTTACAGAACAAGTCACATTCAACCTTGATTTGCTTAGCTGGTCCGAGCATCCCCTAGAGTCGCGCACTATTTTAGGTATTTTGACCGCCATCGCACTGCGCTATGGCTCTACCTAACGTCCGTTTCAAGCCTCGCTAGACTGGGACTACTCGCACTCATTCCTCGCAGTGCGCTGTAGCCATGGTTGAACCCCTTCAAAAACCTGGCTATATGCGTGTGGCTCGGCCGACGCGCAGGCGAGATCACTGTGTATGTGAGCTTTCTCCGTCGCGACATAAAGTGCGCAAGTAGACGGAGGGAGCAGACGCGACACAGGGTCGCGCAGCCCGGGCTGGACGCGGAGGTCTCGTGAACGTCATGATCATGCCAGTAGTCGACACATTGTGTCGCGGTCGCGAGGGAAAGGGTTCGTTAGTAGGTGGAAGAGAAGCTTCCCCACCCACATATACGAAAATCACCTGACGTTTTAATACGTCCCCCGCTTTCTCGACTTTTTCCCGTTTTGCCGTTAAGAACGTATTGGTTTCTGGACTATGATTTTCCTAGGCCCCGCGGTTGTACGGCATGAACACCCCAATCATCCGAACCAGCTGATGTAGAGAAGGCTTTTGGTCGGGACAATAGGCCATCATCCTGCCCAGCCGGAAATGCGCCCTTCGGTTCGCCTTATGTAGACCAGACAGCCACGCCTACACTTGGGCCCGACATGCATAGAAAAGTAGAATCTCAAAGGAAGAAATATACAGAGTGCTCACCTCGACCACCATATCCGCATCCCTGAAGTCCTTCAAGTCATCGACTACGGTAATACGATCTCGGGCCTCCTTCGCCGCCTCCGAAGTCAGCTTGCCCTTCGAGACGTCCTTGGAAATGATCTTGTCGAACAGCGCGAGCCCAGACTTGACCTGGGCAGAAGACCGATCGTGCAGAAGCACGGGGACCTTGGCGTGCACCGCAGACACGAAGGCGATCCCCAAACCTAACTCGCGACGTGAGCATATAGCGAGGAACATGCGCTATACATGACGTACCCATCTGGCCCGCGCCGATGACGCCAGTTCTGCTGATTCCGTGTGCAATGCTCATGGTCGTCGTGTCGGACAGCGAGGAATAGTGGTATAGTCCAAGAGCAGTTGTTTTTGACCTCGAGGAGGGAGGGAAAGGCAGGAATGCATTCGTGATCCGAGCCGCTACCCCGTACTTACATGTGATACGAAACCCGATGGCCCCGAAGACTGACGCGGCAGGCGCCTCCTGTCTCGCCTCTAGTCCACATCCACCTCGTCACTCCGACAACATTCAATGAAGTTTTAGGTCAATCTGTAGGTCGAATGGCTCTTAGTATGTTCGAAATGCAATTGCTTTGGGCATATGGCCTACATATGCATCATGGAGGTACAGCGCAAACATTGCGGAGGGCATTTGTGCATGGTCTTTGGAGGCGCAACTGCAGCGGACTACGGAGCTCGAGGTCCCGCGGCCGACGACAATCTCCCGCTCATCGCACTCAAGTCACACCGTAAGTAGTTCTTTGAGGACTCGCATTCCGAGATGCGTTGGTGACGGGGAACGATGTACACAGACTCAAGTTACGCGAGACCCATGTCCACCTCGACCACCTGTCCATCCTCGTCCCTTTTCTTCCTCCCAACCTGATCCCCGCTCTTGTCTGCATTGACCAACTTGCCCCAGATCCTTCCTAACAACGCCGCCATCTTCGAACAACCATTACAAACATTCGTTAACCCGTCGCTCAGGCCTGGCCGCGGAGCTTGCGCGCCGCGTTATCGTTCGGCTTCCCGTCTCCGAACCCGCAGCCGCCGTCACGCTCCTGCGCGATGATAGCCCCAGCGCACTTGCCGGACTTGAACCCACAGCAGCCGGAAGCGCAGTCCGCGTCGCTCTTGCAGGGCCCAGTGATGAACTGCGTGCCCGGCGCCGTGGCGGGGGCGGGACTAGTCGGCGGCGCAGCGGCTGGGGCCGCCGGCGCGGCGGGAGCCTCCCCACGCAGCTTGCGCGCCGCGGTGTCGTTGGGCTGGGCGTCGCCAAACCCGCACCCGCCGTCGCGCTCCTGCGCGATAATCGCGCCCGCGCACTTCCCGCTCTTGAAGCCGCAACACCCGGACGCACAATCGGCGTCGCTCTTGCATGGGCCGGTGATGAACTGCGTGCCGGGGGCGGTGGCGGGCACAGGGGTGGTGGGCGCGGACGCGCCGGTGTTGGCGGGGGCTTCACCGCGGAGCTTGCGGGCAGCGTTGTCGTTCGGCTTCCCGTCTCCGAACCCACAGCCGCCGTCGCGCTCCTGCGCGATGATGGCCCCAGCGCACTTGCCGGACTTGAAGCCACAGCAGCCGGAGGCGCAGTCGACGTCGCCGGCGCATGGGCCGGTGATGAACTGGGAGCCAGGCGCGGCGCGCGGGACGTACGTCGCGGCGGCGACTGCGAGAAGAAAGCGGGCGGTGAGTGGAGCACGTTTTCATGAGACCCAAAGGACCACTCACAGTTGACGAGAGCGATAGCAACGATCACAGAGAAACGCATGTTTGTAAAGAGAGTGTGTGGAGGGTTCTACACGAATAAGTTGGTGAGTGAGATACATCCTGCCAGTAATCCCGGCATTGATGCAACATACGTTTAAAGTCGACAAAAGTCGTTGACGAACTCGTTAAGAAGAAGGGAGTGGCAGACAAGAGGCTTCACACAACCTGTGTGCGAGTAAAGATGAGGACAGAAGAAAGGGAATGGAGTGAACGCCTCCGTCCCTCCCTCCTTATATACTAGCGAGCCACAAAGGCTGCAAGGGGGATAGCGGCTGATAGCAGACACAGACCACTTGGAAGCAGTACGGGTCCGCGCTGGTCATGGTCACTGGAAGAATGCCAAGAGCAGTGTCTAGTCCCCGACCGAGCCAAGCCTATTGAAGCGCTTGGAGAGCGATGATCGAGGCAACGGATTGCATGAGACCGTTTTGGTCGTTTCGGGGTCTACGAAGTCGTGGACACTATTGGACGATTCCTGTACCTATGTCTAGCCCGCAGAGAGGTCGATAAATGGAAGCAGGCGAGCGACATGTACATCTTATTGGTTGTCCAGTTAGAGAAAGAGTCCTACCAAACGCTTTCTGCGTAAGCACTGCATTCATGGGTATAATCCCCGCAGCAATTTCGTATCGAACAAAACATCGACGTCTGCATTCCTCTCGCTCAACTTTGATTACCCACAGCAATATTCCCCTCTCAAACGGTCGACCTCACCGTACCCGGACATGCCCAACAGAGGACTCACTGTCCTACTCAACCGCCAAGCAAGCCGCCAAGCTATCAGTAACCAAGGTCCCGAGATCTCCGAGAGTTGGACGAACGTACGTTGTTAATATGCAATACTTACGGGGATCGCCCAACCCGTCTCCATCATGAAGTTACAGTACTGATCTCAGGGAGTTGAGACACGGCATACGATAGTCAGGGCTTGGCATTATACCGCGACAGATGAAGGCAGGGGTAATGGATATGATCATTGATCACCGCCTCCACGTCTAAGCCCCAGCGTGGTTATTTTCTGAGGACTGCTCCGGATCGAGAGCATACAATCATTGACTCCTTACTACTTAGTATAGTCTGCTAGGCCACTGCTGCTACAATTCGAAATCTTGCACGTTAGGAAGAGGCGTATTTCTTGGCTTGATCTTTGGTTGCCCACCGCGACTCCGGGTAGTATACAAGTCGCCATACCACAACTTGAATAACTACCATTTACAAGATGACGACCTCGCTACGGCGTGTTTTGTGATCAAAACGAAAGCGTACGCGTCATTGGGCCGGTCACAAAGGGCTAGGGTGATAGGAAATCCGACTTGGAGTGTTTGGCGTTGAATGATCAATCAGTTGCGTTGGCAGGGCGACCAATGACGCGCGTCTAGGTTTCCAAATTGAACCACATCTCCGCGCCGAAGGCCGCAGTGTCACTGTGGTAGTTGACCGTTGGCGCCGGCGCCATCTGACACTGGCAGCTGTTCTTTGCCCTCGTCTGCAGCTTCGGACAAGAGTCCTACTCTATATTTGTGTATATGCATGAACAGTCCATTTCCCGCCACTCTGATCCCTCCGAGTCGTCGCCCAGAGCGTAGTACCTGACTACGCTCGTGCTTGGACTCTTCCTGAGTGCACTGAGACCAGTCATCACTGATGGCGCCGTGGAGAACGAAGACTCAGAGGTGGACGGCTGCGATCCCCTCAGTACCCTTGATGTGCGCGACGACCTCGTCATCCCATGCCCGAGACTCCGCACATTCTGTGTGCACGGTTTCACCGAACGGCAAGCCATACTACTGTACAACTTGGTGTTGTCACGCGGAGAGGCAGCCTGAGGGTACCTGATCGGCCGCCTTGTTGTCGGGTTCAACAAGCCGCCTGAAATCACCTTGCTGGAGTTGATCGAAGGACTTCACGCTTCTCAAACACGGGGCGCAGTGTCCAGACGATCTGCTCTCTTCTGCTCTGGGAGCATCGCCTTCCAGTGTCCGTCTGTCGCGACAGCTTTAAGCGCAACTCGTACTGGCCTGCTTCAGGGGATGTAGTATATTGGGTTCGACTACCTATTGTTCTATCACCCTTTCCCCATAGCTGATTCATGTATGTCCTCATTCGACTCTGGGGAATGCAGAGAACACAGGCGTCACCGTCGTCCTCGAATGGTCCCACTACGTATAAAGGAAGGATATGTATGCCATCAGGTCCGACTGAAAAATGCTTTTGCGAGCACTCACCACCTCTCCCGACGCGTAGAACACGTCCTTCTTAAGCGAGTCCCATACCTGCTCAGGCGTATCCGCCTGGCAGACCATGTACGAGCCTACAATCTTCTCATGGACGTCTTTGTCAGATGCGTTCGCGCCCTCGGGGAGGAGGCCCCCTCCAGCGACTTCATTGAACAGCAGCCACTTCAGTTACCGACCGAACAGGGGGGTGAACAGGCTCTGACGTACCTATGTATCCGCTCTCGCCGAAGGGCTGGTTGTACGCCATATGCTCTGGTGTATGTTTCACTCGGCGCGCGCCGGAGTCGGGCTGGTCGTGCGCGACGACGAGGAAGTAGTTCTTCTTGAGGGTTGGGAGGGACATGGTGTGCGCGGAAGCTGGTAAACACGCACATGAAGCTCATATGGAGTAGTAGACGACCGACGTCATATCAGTAATATGCCGATCGGTATGTGGCCAGCCAATTCCCCCTAAAATCCTTCCGATCGGGTATCACGAGTGCCTTAGAAAGTGAGGACCCGACAAAACCACTTGTTAGAGGCCGGGGAAGGGTCTGGATTAACGGGCTGCAGGGCAGTCGCGGTTAGCAAAGGAGTTTCCAATAGATAGAAGTTCTTCGTGCCGTCACGAGAAGCACTATGACCCGACCATGACTCGGCCTTGAGCGGTTACAAGAAGCCTCGTGCGCCAAGTGCCAAGGACTGTGAGCTTGAACACGCAAATGCGAGTTGGTACGTCCCCTAGAGATATATTGGCCAGCACAACCGCAACCATGCAAACTGTAGGACATGGGAAACTACGGTGCCACAGCGTTCGAGAGAGGGAGCAGCTGATGCGTTGGACAAGGATTACGAGGAAATGGGTAGCGCCAGACCACAGACACCGGTGATTCACGATTACTTCCAGAGTACCGCGAGCGTATAGTGTGTGCGAAGTTTCAGAACGCACTGCAAGACGGAGGGAGACAACCGTGACATCAGCGATCCTGAAACTTCAGCAACTCAGGAGAAAAGACATGTACCCCAACTCACCTGCGGGATGAACATGAACCGCTCTAGACTCATTCCACATCCGAACAACATACATCCTCGCGATGCCCTTCGTCTTCACCGCGCAGGTGCGGCCCGCCAGGCTCGTCCCCACCACCGTCGATCTCGTCCACGAAGCGCAGCCCGGTGTAGACCGGCTCCCCCATCGACGCGACGAACGCGGGGAGCACCGTCGTCCCGTGCCCTTGCGAGCGCACCGAGACGTTCAGGTCGAGGTTCAGCGATTGGATCGCGGAGGGGGAGGACGCCGCGCCGGTCGTGCGGTCTGCCTGCCGCAGATCGAAGAGGAAGCGGCAGATCAGGATCGCGGTCAATCTGGCGCGAATGATCGATCACGGGTCAGAAGGGATCTGACGAGGAGCACTTTTGGAAGGATCGATCGATCGACGCACGGAGGGGCGGCGTAAGTCGCGAAGTTCCCGAGGGCGAGGACGGACGGCTCCTGGCGCGAAAGTGATCAGAAGGAAATATGATGATTGGACGCGGTGGCGGGGAGAGAACTACCTGCGAGAGGATTGATTCGAGAATGTTCAAGATGGTGATGATGCTGGTATCAGATTGAGCGGCGGCGGCGGCTTGAAGAGAAAGAGGACGAAAAGAACACTCACATGAAGTATGCGCTCCCTGTATCCCAAGGTTGTAAGTCAACCAGGCATACAGATGCAAAAAGGGACACACCGTTATACAATAGGACGCGGGTGAGCGACGGTCCGGTCAACACCCCCCTCTGCGCCCTGTACGTCGTGTACGTCTTGTGCCACGTTACGAACAGCACGATGAGATCTCCCAAGATGGAGCATACCCTCCCTGCTACGGTTACTGTATAATATCAGGGTCAGATGGCTCAGTTTCAGTGGTACATGGGGTACCCTACGTACAACTGGGCGAACGATGAATTAATGTCAGTATTGGCCGACGTATTCCGGGAGGAAGGAGTAGACTCATACCGATGTGCCACGACCGAGGGTATAGGGGCCGGATTATTGCTGCAGTTGAACGGGCTCGGGAGCACTTCCGGTGTATCACTGGCGTTCACCGTCTGCTCAGACATCTTGAGCGGGAGCTCAGAGACATCGAAGACATCAACAGGTGTACGCACCGATATGATGAATGCCGGAACAAAGAGGATGAGATATGTGACGATCGCTGTGGCTTTGCGTTCTGGGAAGAGCGTATACACCCGAATGGCGGAGAAGACTGTGAGTGAGGTTTTGCGTTGAGGTTAGCGGGCATTAGAGTGTGACTGCGTGTACGTACTCGCTGGAGTGAGCGCGAACGGAAAGATCGCTATAGTTTGGAGGCGGTAGTTGATTTCACAGCTGGAAGTACCTCCCAGTAAGTATGCAAGGGACGATCGCCATGGCGCGACGGAAAACGTACGCCTGAAAGGGTCTATGAGCTATGTGCAACTAGGCGTCTGCCGATAGCACAGCGCGCACCTTATCCGACATGGGGAATACCGTTTGCATTTGAAGAATCAGCACAACGATGGGAGGGTAGCGGCTCAATCCATAGAGGAGCGCTGCGGCGGTGAGTCTGCGGCCTTTGGGGAAGTCCCAAAAGCAACGGATCTCCTCGTCCAGGTTGATGAGCCAGTCGTAGGCGACGAAAGCTATACATGCACAGCAATCAGCGACCTGCGATGTCAAGACAGTGTCTGGACCCACTGAATGTAGCGAACGTATAGTATTGCGCGGTCACCCTGAACACGGACATAGACGACGAATGGTCAGAGGTCAGGCGCAAAGCCTATATGTGGAACTTACAAAGTCGCAACCGCATCGACAAGAGCTAGTTGTGAAGTCATGGCGGCAATAGATGTCTTCCAGTGTTGGAGAAGGTTAGAAGGAGCGACTTGGGCACCCGCTACCTCGATGTGGCTGGTGGTTTTATGGGTGGGGATGGGGCAGGTGCCATCTCTACTCCGACTCCAAACACCACCGCTCAGAGCTCCATCTATCGTGATTTGTATGGAGTAGAGATGGCACCTGCGTCGCTGGCGAGCTGGACCGTGGCACCGACCGAAGAACACTCGCCATCTGTGGATGTATGCGCGAACAGGCGACCGATGAAAGGAAGTAAGATCTGCATTGCTTCCGCGAGAGATCCGCACATG
This sequence comes from Ganoderma lucidum, assembly GCA_019426095.1. NCBI lineage: Eukaryota > Fungi > Basidiomycota > Agaricomycetes > Polyporales > Polyporaceae > Ganoderma > Ganoderma lucidum. The sequence continues at coordinate 1,026,540 of JABWUW010000042.1, forward strand.
ATCCACTGATACGAAGGTGCCTATGTTAATCATAGTTACGACTCCGTCAACGGCGCCACGCGTGGCTCTGAGCAAGAAGAGCTTACAGTACTGGATCCATGCGGCACCCGTCCTAACAGCCATACCCCGTGTTGACGACCCCGCTCGCACACAAGCTTGAGGAGAGACACGAATATCGCTGTGATCGTGGCCGTCGCATGGCACCGGACGTGCGGTGAGCATATACGACATATTCTCGTGTGAGGCTATGCAAGAGAGGACGACGGCCCCATTCTTTCTCCCTCGCGGGCGCAACGAACACGCTACGAGGCTGGTCATCCCTCGACAAACATAAAATGACACCAGAATATCGATGGAAGCTTCGAATGAGCGGTGTACACTGGCGCAAGAACTGACGAATCTCACCTGGGTTGAGGTAGATCTACTTCGGATCTGCAACAATCCTCGGGGCTCGACTGTGTCCAATGTTCGGAGTCCCTCTCAAGCGTGTGGACGGATGTAATAGGGTGATTGAGGGGTGCCCTCCTCGTCGATCGTGACAGTCGTTGCCAATGTGAGGAGCGAATGAACGTACGCGATGCTCAGGCAAGCGGCCACTAGCGTGCGGAGCGCAGTAGTCTGCTATCATTTGACATCGCAACTTCGGACGCGAGACCTCGGTCGGGTGGCCGCATGGATCGTAAGCATGGAAGTCGCGAAATAAGTTCAACGTACGACCTACAAGTGGGCGGAGTGTAAGCCTCTAACCATAGCTGAAGATGATCAGCAGGATCGCTTACGGCACTTACACTTACTTGAGCTAGCGCACACCTATGAGCAGAATCAGAATGACACCGCATATAGGAGGAAGTATGTCGAGAGTTGCGGGTCCAGGGTATCCCGGATGGATCGAGTGTTAGGTTGAGGACTAACTGCCCATTGTCGCGCTCAAGATCCCTTCGAGAGTTTTGGCCGTATAACCTCAAGGCGCAACAGTCCTGGAGAATGGAAGAGCACGGCAACATTCAGGAGGATGGAGGGGGACACCCATGACGGCGGGAAGAAAGCGAAAGCGTCGAGGCCGGGACGATGTGGCTGGGGATCGGCAAGCGCGTGGTGTTCGCTTGCAGTCGGACCTCAACATGCTTCCCTCTTCCTGCCACCGTCTATCACGCTACCTCTCCACTGGAGTCCTCCATGGTCAGCGCAATGGAGCCTTCACCATCGCGGTCGCCGCCCAGAGGACATTCAATTTCCAGGGAAGCAGGGCGGTAGGTGGGCGAAGGTACAGCGTGGGAAACTCAGCAAGAGCCATCTTGCTATGTAACCCACCTGACTTACATTAGCCTGATACGATTTATCTACCCAGCCTCTCCATCTCCATACCCACTCATTCTCCCGCCGTCCCCCCCGTCTTCAGAAACAGTCGACATACCCAGTCATGTCGTCAGAGACGATCACCTCCCCACCTCCACCACACTTTTCGAATCCACCGGACTACCAGTTCCCTGCACACCGCCTCGCCCCAGTCCTCCGGAACCCGGACAAACAGCCGGTCGTCCTCGTCGCCTGCGGCTCTTTCAGCCCCGTCACCTACCTCCACCTTCGAATGTTCGAGATGGCCAAGGACTACGTCCGCCAAAACACCGACTTCGAGATCGTTGGAGGGTACCTCAGTCCTGTCTCGGACCAGTACAAGAAACCCGGCCTTCTTAATGCGCACCATAGGTGAGCTTCGCTCCCTGTGCCTCGTCCCCTCTCTTCCGCTCTATTCCTCTTCCTCGCAACGACGATCATGCATGCCGTGGTTCTCACCCCTTGCAAGGGGTCACTGACCTTTCCGCTCCATTGCCAAGTCACGTGAGCAGCTATGCATACACTGCTGTTCTTGGGCTCCTTGCGTAAGGATCGCCGTACTTGCATCGCTATGTTGCACCGTTCGCGATGACAGCTCGGGCATGAATCTGCTGTGGCATTGGGCAACAGCGGGGTCGAGTCAGTGCTATTTCCGCGCCTCTCTCTCATCCTGAACTGCCCGAGCGTCTCAGGATATCCGCACCATTCCGAGCAGCTCATATGACGCCATCGTTGGATCGGTTCACCGTGTTTTCGTCCACCCTCCCGCGATACTCTTCGTTCCCCAATCCGTGTTCGCCTTGCCGCTTCTATTTCCCATGTCGGGCCCCATGACGCTCCCTAGTATGGCTCCTAACTGGCCCCGTGCTGGGAGCCCAGGCATTTCAAGCCCAACTTTCCCGCCGCGACACTGTTCTTCACGGATGACGCCGCGTATGCCCGTCCACCTCACGCAACTGAAACTGACACAACGAACCCCCTGTTCCTCCCTCGCAGAGTAAATATGTGCAACCTCGCCGCCGAGCAGACCTCGCAATGGCTCATGGTCGACCCCTGGGAGGCCTTCCAGTCCTACCAGCGCACCGCCGTCGTCCTCGACCACTTTGAGCACGAGATCAACACCCGCCTCGGCGGGATCGCCGTCCCCGCCACCCCCTCCACGCCCGAGACGCGGCGGCCCGCGCGTATCATGCTGCTCGCGGGCTCGGACCTGATCGCGACGATGTCTGAGCCGGGCGTGTGGTCCGAGCCGGACCTCGACCACATCCTCGGGCGGTACGGCGTGTTGATCATCGAGCGCGCAGGCTCGGACGTCGACCAGGCCGTGGACACGCTCGCGCGCTGGCGACACAACATCCACCTCATCCACCAGCTCGTCCAGAACGACGTCTCGTCGACCAAGGTCCGCCTCTTCCTCCGCCGCGGGCTGAGCGTGCGCTATCTGCTCCCGGCGCCCGTCGTGGACTACATAGAGCAGCATGGGCTGTACATGGACGACGGCGCGACGCCGAGCGCTGCGGCTGGGGTGGTGCAGGCGGAGCGGGAGAAGGGGAAGGAGAAGGAGATGGGAGCGTCGTCGTCGGCGGCAGGGGGTTGCTAGCCGTCGTGAGTCGTCGGTCGTTAGCGGTGAAGATTGTAATGGAGCTGTGTACGTTCATAATCTAGCTGGGGAGATACCTTGCATGCTTCCATCATCTGTAGATGCTTCGCGTATATATTCAGGGGACAACGAGCAGATGGGTCACGAGCTTCGCACATAAATTATCCTTCATAGGTGAGAGGGCGTACAAGGGGGACCTGTTGATTTATTGACCGCACATCTACAGTTCCGATCCCTCGAGGCGGGCTGTGGGCTCACCCGAGGTAGCATTGCCACTTGGTCTTCTCATGAATCTTCTTCTGTCTTTCGCGCACCTCCCACTGCACATCATCGGTCGTATCCACGGTCCTGCAAACGTTCCCGCACTCCTCGACGTGTTCCCTCGCGGGGCGATAGTGAATTCGTCAGTGATGGTAAAGTCCCTATCCACCCCTTGTCACCAAGGTATACTGTGCCCGGACTGGACTTCGTCAAGGTCGGACGTGTGGACGGCGACACTCAATCGGGTGAGATAGTGAGCACCGTGCAGCTTCAAATGTCAAGAGGCTTCGTAAGCGGGGGCTCACGATGCCTTTGATTCTTGAAGCAGCGGTATGCTTCGTCCAAGTTCTCGGATAGAATTACGGTCTCTGGTCTTGGCCTTGGACGACTTAATGCAGAGCTTGATTTTGCTGGCGTTATTTGTATGCGCGGTTGGCATAGTTTTGGAGGCTGCGGTAGGCTGAGGCTCAGGTACATATCATTTTTGGCCTGCTCACGAGCTTTCATTGCGTCTTGCACGTTCGTTTGCGCCCTTGGTAAGTCGGCGTACCTTCCTTATGACAATTCTATGTTCATGGTTGCGCCAGATATGTCTTCAATATACATGGTCATCGTTTCTACCGAGGTCCGATGGGCCGGCTCCGACTAGCGTCGCGTTTTGAGTGAGCATGACCTTACTGCCACCCGCTTCATCGTCGTCTTCCTCGTCTCCGCGCAGTATTCTACCTCGACGACCCAGCATTCTTACTCTTACCGCAGCATCAACCCAGATGCCAGCCGTGCTGCTGCTTGGTACTCGGTAGCTCTTCGAAGCCTCGTCCTTGTATCTCCGACATCCTTCTCGCCTGTGTTCTCTGATTCTTGTGCTGGATGTCAGCTACGGCAGCACCTATCGAGCTATCTTTACGCCACGGAGACCCAGAGCTCGATGCGCAGCTATGAATGCAAGGATCAGACCGTGCTGGAGTATATAACCCCACACGCTTGCGACGACGTCTCCCCACTGGACTCTTTCGCGTGCTTTCCAGCATGCGGTCGCAGGAAACCCAGTCTGCAGGCACGGTACGTGTCTTGCCTTGCTTTCACCCCGCTCCCCGTTGGAGCCGTCGACTGCTTACGTGTTCATCCACTCGTGCTTTCTTTGCGTCTACCGTAGGCCGCTCAAACTCAGCTCTCACTTGAGTGCAAGAGAGAGAGCTGCCGTACCGCTTGCAGTTTGTGAGTATCCCTCCGTGTCTTTGCTCCTATTCATGGTCTGCGCCATCATACCGCGACACTCTCTAGTATATCGCACCGCTGCCCTTGGTATCGTCTTCTTGAGCTCCGATCCAAGTTTTCCGTACGGCTGTCGCTGACTCTCCTGCGTCCTCCGCTTCGCACGTATAGCACGTCCCCGGGGCCATCCAAGTTGTGCGGTCGGTTCTGCCATCTTACCGCCTGTCCTCCCGGCCCATCAGCGAATGCACTGAGAGTCGTAAAACGCAATTGTCTGCAATACGTATATAATTAACGGGATCGCGGCAACCGCGACCCGGAGAGCGTCGGACGCTCTAAGCTCAATTTGAGCTTTCGAAAATCAAATACCCCAGGACATCCCTCCGCGACCCGCGCGCTGTGCGTGTGCGGCCGCGACCCCACTCTCAAGCTCAAGGAGCCGTGGGTAAATAGATACTGCATGTGTAGGAAGTGAATGCGATGCGTTTGGGTTGGCGATGTATGCGTGAAAATCGGCTTCCATTGTCTCGCTCTGCATGGCTGCCAAAAATCTCAAGACCCTCCTCTAGTAGAGTTTGTGGAGAATATGTATCTTCGTCGCTGACATATAAAAACAGATTGAACAAGAACTGAAAGATGAGCGTGGGGAGGATCGGGTGAGGTGGGGGTGACGAAGACATTCAGTACGAGGTTTGCAAAGAGGTCCGGGAAAGGTCGTCACGTTCGAATGACCTCCTCCCTCCGACCCGCGCGTCCGGTCGGCCTGGAGTGTTTGCATCCGCTGCGTGCAGACAGGCTTGTGGTAGATACCAAGCGAGTCGTATTGGCGCGTAGTCGTACAGCGATGATACACAGATGAGTGTTTCAACTTCAACTTCCATCCCTTCCTCACGGGAGCGGCTTGGCCGAGACCCAAGGATGGATGACCGTCCTCTCCTTGTCCCACTGCCACGCCAGAGTATGAGAGAGTAGCCCCGTCAACCAAAACGATAGTCCACATACGACGTTTCCCGTCCAGTATACGTCGTTCTCGATGACGGCCTTGACCTCAGCGTACGAGTCCGCCTCGAAGATCATCGATCATGAGTGACCCAGCCATCTTTCGTTCAGCGTTGGGAGAATCGAGGGCTTCGTTCGGGGTCAACGTCGCGCCTCCCAACTCTAAGTTGCATAATCAGCATCCCCGTGGAACCTGATGCGAGTGAGGCTACGCACTTATTTTGGGGTTCTGGTGGGCATTGGCAAGGTGCGCTTCGCGAACCTTGAGACGGCGCTCCGGCGCGCCTTCGTCGGTATAATCGGGGGCGTAGACGGCGAAGTAGGGCATCAGCGTCCAAGTGCAAGGGGGAAATGGCTGGTGACTGGTCAGTCAACACTTCTTATATACCACTGCAGTCTAAGGATGGCCATGGTGCGAAACGAGAGGTAGTTTGAGTGCTGTGCGTGCATCGATCATCATAGGCGCTCGTCGCGCGCCAGCCGGCAGCTCTTCGGCTTGGAGCAGCTTGGAGCTCGGTCATCGTCTTCAACGGTGACCGCGACCTCGAGTTCGGCGACAAACGATTTCTCGATATCTTGGCACCAACCATGAATTCTCGACGCTTTACAAGTGTGCTAACGCATCGCTGAGAAGTTGGTCCTCGCATGCGACACTCCTACGACGGTGTTCTATTCCATGAACATCGGATGGCTCTTCACGTCTCCAGCACGGCCGACTACTGTTGCAAGGAACGCAATATTCTGCTTGGTCATCTCGTTCGGAGGCGGGCGGAAACAGGAGTATGAGCATGAGCATGACGTGGGCTTCGTGCCCCGAAGCGTAGCTGGTTAATAGAGCAGTCAAGGTATGTACGCACTGTCACTCCATCCATCTTGTCCTCCGACACTTCAACAGCGCGGCCAGCGCCGTCATCTGGAGGATTCAGCTACACGCTACTGCCCCTTGCGCCATCTGCATGGCGAATGCGCTCGTTCTATCTATTCGGAATTACTGTCACACAACATATGCGGGGACGCCATGTCCCTCCTGCCGCTGAAGGGCTCGCGCACCATCGTCAGGTTCCAGATGGAACTCGCAGGAAATGGGTTCCGTATGAAAGAGAACGTGGAGGTGAGCGGCATTGCGCTCCCCGTTATATCTGGTGTACTTACGATATGCGAAGCAACCGCTTGGAGATCAAGGAAAGACCTTTTACAGACGCAATCTGCGCCTATGCTATGATCGCTCACCCGCAGGCCATCGTGCTGTTCACCTTGGTGAGCCCTTACTTATTCAAGATGGTCGCGCTCGGATATGTTTTACCCAGATCTTCACATCGTCGTTTCAATGCTTTCGATAGTTACTGCGGTACACCGACTGCTTCATCTACAGTGCTTTGCAAAAAACACTGCAGGTCGCGCTTGCGCGACAGCCTATTTGTTCATATTTGTCTCACGCGCTAACTTCCCGTTTTGGGGTTCGCGCGCTTGCGGCCCCTTCGTCCTCGCAGTACGTTCTCCCGCTACCGCCCATTTTCTTGTTCGAAATGTGGATGGTCACCTCCAGGTGCTGAAATAAATAGTTTATGAGGTAATTCATCCAAATTTATGGACACGGGTGGCCCCCGCTGTAGGATGCCTAGAGGCCGAGCGGGCGTCTCCGCCACATTCCAAATAAGCACAAACATGCTCGCGCGTGAAGCGGACCAGAATGGACCTGCAGAGTTTTTTGCAAAGCACTGTAATCACCGTACCTCGTACGCTTCGCGTTTCCTCTCCTTACTCAGCGTATCGCAAAGGTGCGCTTCGGCACAGTCATCCATCTACAAACATTCACACGTCCTTACCAAATCGCAATTCCGCCGGTAAACCATTTCCGGGCTCGATCAATGTCCTGATAAGGGCATCACAGGTTGAAGAACGACGACTTCTCCCCACAATTCTCGCAGCGATGCTGGACAAGATCTTCAGACTCGTCACCGTAAACACCGCGCCAGAACGCGCGAAGAGGCTCATCGGCCGCGTCGTTGAAGACGTCAAGGACAATACACAATCGTGTACGTCGCTAACGTAGAAAGTAAGTAAGTACTTCTCTCGCATGGCATTCACTTTTGTGCTAACGCTGGCGCGTGCAGAGATAGCAGATGTGAAGGCGACAGTGGAAAGAGAGCAGCCGAACCTTCTTGTGAGTGCCTTTTAAGACCTTCCGGAACGACGTCACACTTATCGGCGCTCCTTACAGTTCACAGCCTCGATGTGGACGCCGGAGCAGGCGCAGGTACGGTGACATCCGAATGCGCAAAGTCTGCGACGTTGGTGAACTGACATGGGGTGCCTGTAGGAGATCGTGGGCATCGCAAAGGCGACGATCCCCGGGATCAAGACGTTCAGCCTCCCTCAAGGCCTTCAAGTCCAGAAAGGACCGGACGCTGTCGTCGAGTACATCAAGGAGAACCTACCTGGCCTCCTAGACTCGTACCAGCCGACCATCCGCACGTTCAGCACAAAATTGTAGATCATTGTGCCCACGCTCTGCATGTATTGATGACCCTATCCACATCGCTTCCCCGGTGGACTTTCCCCTGGGTTGCAATGTTGCTAAATCTGACAAGGGCTAGGGTGCTCCATTGACTGAAGCGGAGCTCAACGTTGTCGCGTTGCGTGTTCTTCGATGTTGCAGTAAGAGCACATGCCTTCTTGTCCCTTGACCCGCGTTGCACGATAGCCTTCATTTCTCCAACTGTTACCAGAGCTAGAGGGTTCTTGGTCGAAGCCAGGTGTAGCTTGTACGAACCAAGTTGTTTGTGATGATCATTCACTTGAGAGAGCGAATAAGTGCCTTCGTGAGTGAACAGGCTAACCACTTACAGTTACAGGTATGTTTGGGAACTCCAAAATGGACAGCAGGGGTTGCACGCTGTCTAGCCTTCGCCATAGCACTGCTTGAGCGCGCTCTGTCAATGCTGCAGCAGCTAGTGTCCCACGAAGCTCTTGTCTTTCGCAATCGATCTGCGCTGCATGCAATATTTCTTCAACGTCATGGCAGTGCGCCGGAAGCTCAAGATGAGAGAATACCTCCGCCAGCAGTTCTGGACACTGCAAGAGCGGCTCTTGATTACAGTCACGTGCACAACGGCGCTAATGGACGCTAATCGTCAGGTGGTCTGACTCTCAACCGCTCCCTTGCTTTGCCACAGTGCCACTGCATAGTCTACCCACCCGAGGGCTCTCTTCTGATAATATTGCTGTCCCAAGGTCAGTGCACTACAACCACCTCCATGTGCCACATTCTCAATTGTCACCTCCATTACTGCATGTACCTTACGCAGCCCACGACATCGAATCTACTGTCCATCACATTGCGACCCGACAAGTCACCAGCATTCCCGGCACTCTGCATTACGTGCGTAGGTGAGTCCCGTCCAAGAGAGCCAAATTCGTTTCTTTGATCCTGGCAGTGTTGACTAGCGTGACCATGCAAGTTCCTTTCATTGCTTTGGCCGGCTGGCACGATGTCTTCCACGAAATCCTGAATCACCTGGAGCCGGCGGACTCAGACTATGATTACGATGATCTCGACCATGCCGAAATTCGTTTCGGTGCACGTCGCATTTTTCGGAGCGCGTTGCTGTCTCTCGCACTCTCCTGTCGCGCTTTGATGGACCCTTCCTTGGACAAGTTATGGCACCATTTGGACAGTATCCATCCTCTGCTCAGGCTCTTGCCCAACTACCAGCGCCGTGATTATCCGTATGTGAGTGAATCAGTGCGTTTCGCTACGTGTCTTATATCTAATAAATGCTTCCCTTGGGTAGCATCTGATCGGAGGGATCTCGCCTGAGGCATGGTCGCGGTTGCAGACCTACGCAACTCGTGTCAGAAGCTCCAGTTTCTTTCGAGAGGCTAGCATCGATACATCGGTTTGGCTGACTATTCTCCAACAATGCCAAGATACCGTCCTTTTCCCTAACCTGCGGAACATGGACGTGCTCGTTTGGCGCGCAACCCTTGACAAATTGATTCCGATCCATCGTTTTGCATCTCCATCTTTGCGCCATCTCTGCCTCTCGATCGACATGCACCAGGATGCTGATACGACTACACTCTCCACCCTCTCCGGTCTGATGTTGCAAGAGTTCGCCGCGAAGGCTCCCGGACTTGTCCAACTCGTCTTCTTGCCGAGTCCGTCTCTTACCATTGGTCGTGAACACCTCATGTGCTTATCGCGATTCACCAAGATGGAGCGACTGGATATCAGTGATTCTGTCCTCCTTGATGAGGCCATTCTTCTTACCTTCACCAGTTTCAAAAACCTCACGCATTTGCAAGCATCCATTCTGCTTCAAGACGAGTCCGCGCCACTCCACTTCGAGAAAGGCTTCCGAAAACTTACCATGCTTGATATTCGCTCCCAACCAGCCCATCTTGCTCGCTTCATGCTCGCTTCCTCGATGTCACGACTTAACGATCTTCGTCTCCGGCTCAACTTCCATATAGCCGACGGCTTCCGCACGTCCTTCCCTTCCATCTGCCAGCACATCGGACCGCACCAACTTACCCGCCTCCAGGTGGCACTCGGCGACTTTGTCCGTCCTCCGCAACTTCTGATGGACCTCCTGGAGTCTATCCTATCATTCGTGAATCTGGAGAAACTCGAGTTCTTCTTCGAGAAACACCTCCCTCTACGCAACGAGGACCTCGAACACTTTGCCCGCGCATGGCCCAAGCTGCGCACCCTCGTCCTCATCCAATCCGAAGACACCATGTCCGAGCCAGACCGGACCCCGGGCTCGGTCGCGCGGCCTACGCTCCACGGGCTCGTCGCGCTCGCGCGCGGATGCCCCCGGCTCGCCCAGATCTGCATCCCCGACCTCGACGCGACCTCCGTGCCGCAGGCCGACAGCGTCCCGCTTACGGCACATGGCCCGCTCAACCTGTGCATCCAAAACCTCGTCGGCGCTGTGGAGCGCGAGAGGCAGCTCGACGTCGCGGTCGTGCTGGATCGCCTCTTTCCGCGCCTGAGGCTGGGGTCCCATGGCATCGAGGATTTGCCGGGTTATGAAGATAATCCCAACCCACACTTGGAGGATTCGAAGAATATTTCGTTCTTGCTGCGCGCGATGCAGATCGCCCGACAACATTACCCGGGTGGTATGTGACGGGTGGAGTGGATGGTGTCGTAGTTCGTTCGTGTAGGCTGTTACATGGCTGTTACCTATTCCGCGCGTGAACCTCCGTTGATCGAACCCGGATTACGATCCCCGCTGAGCCGCACCACAAGGCCAGGTCGATGAGCTGCGTCTACTTCACGCCTGCCATGGTGAGAGATGTCGAACGTTGTGCTACGGCGCCAAGCTGCAGAGGGGAACCACGTGGAGATGCACTACCAGGCGCCAATCTGCCTCCCGTCCTCTTTCTTTGTCCCCCAACGTCCAACCCCGAACCAGCCTGGCAACCCTCTCATTGCTCCCTTTTCGTCCACGGTGAGTCTGTAATCCCGTTTTATGCGCTTTTATAAATCCCTATGCTCACTTAAAACATTTTCATCCCATCTCCAGCATCAGGAGACTCTATCCAGCCCTGGAGGCCTGACGAGTGGCGACGCATTATGTGAGTTTCGCACGAACAGAAGATACAAAGTTAAGATGCTTACTGCAAGGATCAGTGCTACCATGCCTCCGTCTTTTCCCACTTTGGCAGGCTGGGAAGACGCGTTCCACGAGATTCTCAGCCACCTGACGCCGTCGGAGTACTTTGTTTTCGACGACAACGAAGAAATCGCTGCCCGCTTTTCTCTTCGTCGCACACTTCTATCGCTTGCGGTCTCCTGCCATGCATTCTTGGACCCCTCTCTTGATATGTTGTGGTACTCCCTGGACAACGTGCATCCTCTCCTCAAGCTTTTGCCGAACTATCGGCGTCGCGATTCTACATATGTGAGTGGTGCACGCCATATACTCTAATACTTTCATCTGACATCTGGCATCTTTTGTAAGTATCTTACAGGAGATATCGCACCCAAGGCATGGTCACGATTGAAGACCTACGCCGCTCGCGTGCGCAGCATCACCCATTCTCGCAAGGCTGGGATCGATCCCTCCGTCTGGCGGACTGTATTTCAACAATGCCAAGATGCTCCCCTTTTCCCCAACCTGCGGAAGCTTGACATGATCAAGCTGAATGCGACTCACATCTTCGCCCTCCGTGTTTTCGTCTCCCCATCCCTCCGCGAAGCTTTCCTCGAGTTTTACGAAGACACGGGCTCCGATCAAAACACCGACGGCGCCGCCCCCATCGCTGGGTTGGTGCTAGACGAATTCTCTACCAAAGCTCCTGAGCTACTCAAACTGTGCTTCTACCCTGACATGCGAGTCGATCGCGAACGCCTGGCGTGCATATCACGCTTCACACAGATAGAGGAGCTGTATCTTGGTGACCATTCGGTGTTCGATGAGGACCTCCTCCCCATGCTCACTCGCCTCAAAAGTCTGGCGCATCTGAAAATAAACATTCAGCTCCGAGACCCGCCCGAGTCAGCGCAACTCGTCCTCACGGACGAGTTCCACAAACTGACTGGACTCGACCTCTGTGGCCCCCCCGCGCATCTCGCGCGCTTCATAGTCGCGTCCTCGATGCCTCAACTCGACAATCTCTCTATCTGGTTCGGTTCTCACCACCCCGACGGCCTGGACTCCTCTCTTGCGTCCATATGCCGACACATCGGGCCGCTCACCCTCACCCGCTTCAAGGCGCAACTTGGCAGCTTCACCCGCCCTCCGCGGTACATGATGAGGATCATCGAGCCCCTCCTTCCCTTGGCAAGCCTGGAGGAAGTCGTTTTTACCCTCGCAGACTACATACCCCTCCGCGATGAGGACCTCGCCCGCATCTCCCGAGCGTGGCCGAAGCTGCATGTGCTCCGGTTGCAACAATCCAGCACTGCGCTCGAGGACCCGGACAGGGAGCCCGGCTCGATCGAACGTCCGACGCTCGAGGGGTTGATCGAACTTGCGCGCCGTTGTCCCCGGCTCACCGAACTGTGCATCCCCGAGCTGAATGCCAGCAACCCCCCGCAATTCGACAACGTCCCTCTCATGGGGCATGGCTCGCTAGCCCTGTGCATCCAGAACCTCGTCGGGGCAGAGGGGGACGAAACTCAGTTCGACGTCGCGGTGGTCCTCGACCGGCTCTTCCCGCGCCTCGATCTGGAGTACAATATTGACGAGCTGCCACAGTATGGATTCGACAATATAAACCCGTACACGGAAGAGGCGGATAATATTTCCAAGCTCTTGCGCACGATGCAGCTCGGGCGTAGTCACTACCCGCGCGGTATCGAACGCTTGGGGAGACCAGAGTCGTCATAGAACGTTCATGCTAGTGTGCGCCGCTTCCCGTTCAATCCCCACGGCTATTCGATAACGATGGCTGTCAGTATAGGTCCCACCACTTTCCATACGAACTACACGTACCAGAGTTCATCTTTTCTCTCATTTTGTTGTTGTATGTTGTATGTTTGTATACTAGAAAGTATGTATACGAGAAAGTAGGTGTTGTGCTATGTCTCGGGTGGCTACCTGACCGATTTACCCTATGTAGCGCCTCCAAACCGCCGGTTGCCAGAATTACGTGATCAGCCAGCACGCACATCGACCATCAGCCCAGACTTTCATACGAACGACCAGTGACCACGTTCCAAAGACGAGCCTCCTCAATCCGTAATTCCCTTTGCGTGGCTATGGGCACCCGTCATAGTGCGCCAAAATACGGTAATGTCGACATCATGATTGGTGTTCGATGCTGACTAGGACTCCTAGTCAGCATCGGACTGATCGTACTCTCCGAAGGCATGCCCAACACCGTACAACGCGCGATCGCCAGTCCAGCGATTATGGCGCAGGTCTTTTCTCAACTTTCTCCCGGATGGAGCAGTGTCAGGGGCCCCAACAAGGACAGTGCCAATTACAAGGACGAGGACGAAAGTGAACGCGAGGATCGCACGTCTTGCCGCAGGACACTGGCCGCCTGCGCTCGGGTATGTTGCGCATTCTCTGGTCCCGCTCTGGACGCGCAATGGAGAGTCCTCGACGATGTCGTCGACTTACTCAAGATACTACCATACTCCGTGAATCGTCGGGTGGGATCCAAAGACGGACGGGATATGAATTCGGCGCAGTTTGACGTCTTGGTCTGTCCACGCCTTGGTCGTATTCTCCTTTGGTCTCTTCTAACGGCGAATGTGACGCTGTTTGTAGGCCCTCTCACCTGATATCGACGACTCCGCGTGGATGAAGTTTCAAGAATTCGCGCGCCGGGTGCGCGAACTGAACTATGGTCCGCCAAAATGTTTCATTCACCCCGATATCTGGAACACGCTCGCCGCTCGACTACAAGGCACTCCTCTTCTACCACGTCTCCGGCGCCTTCACATATCTATGAAATACGACGACCCCGCTTCGCTCGTGCTCTGCCTCTCTCCGACGCTACGGCAACTCAGCTTCGCGTGGTGCGATGATCAAGGCCCGCTGGTGCCAACGGATGGCGAATTTATCCAGAACATCATCTCCGCCATTTCTTCTCCCGATGAACTCTCTCAGTCGTCCTCGTACCGGGCGCTGGAAAACGCACCCCTACCGGAGTGCACTGAACACATCGCACGGCACCTTCGCTCGATGGGACGTTTCTCTCAACTAGAGGTCCTCAACCTTGTCCCTGCGGCCTGTCAAATCGAAATCCTGGCGCTCCGAGCGCTCTCCACTCTCTCTTCGTTGCGCACCCTGCACCTACTCGTACCACGCAAGTGCGAGGACAAAGATAACCCGCTACGTCTAGAGGGTCTGGCAACGATCCGACATCTCCACCTCAGCGGCACAGTAGACGACATTTACGGGTTCTTGTCGGCCATCCCGCCCGCGGACCTCCGTGACCTGAGTCTACGCATCGGGGGCCCCAATGCACACTGGCAGGCCATTGCCGGCACGTTTCGAGGGCTCAAGCGCCACCTTCCTGACGGCATTGAGTCCTTCGAGTGTACGTTCTGCGACTCGATCGCGCACGGCCCAAAGGCGATGATGAGGATATTCTACGGCTTCCTGAAGTACCGTTGCCTGAAGCGGTTCAGCGTCCACATGCTCAGGGGGTACGACCTGCGGGTCTTCGAGAAAGACCTCCGCGCCATTGCGGCCTCCTGGCCCAACCTCGAGCAATTTGTGCTTCGCTGCGACGAGCGGACCACGGACCCCGATATGGGGATCGTCATGCCCAGTATCGCGGGCGTGATTGAGCTGGTGCGGGGCTGCCCCCAGCTCCACCTCGTTCGACTCATGGGTTTGGACGTTGGTGTGCTACCTGCCGCCGATACCATGCCTGAGGAGGGCCATGCGCGCATGCGGTACTTCGACCCACAGATGCTTGTTAACGGTGAGAAAGCGGACTTGGACGAGGTCGCGCGGGTACTCGACCGCCTCTTTCCTTACCTCACGGATATCCCTCAAAAAGACGTCGATCACGACTCCCCCAGAGACATGCTTTCTTGGACCAAGGTTCAAGAGTCGATGCGGGCGAGGAGAGCTGCGCGTAGGCTTCAAGTCGATGTGCACAGCGACCCGTCCCGTGAGCTACGACCGGACGATGCTTTGGCGATGATATCTCTTGTTCTTCTCTAGACGAAGCGAATATTAGAATTAGTATACAAAGCGCAGAATTGGTAGTACGTAGTATAAGTCAAGATAATCCAATATTGCTTTGGCTCTTTTGACCCAACCTGCGCTGCGTGCAGTGACATCCAGTGGTCAGACAGAATAGAAAAAGATTTCAACCATTGCAGTTGCATTCCCAAAACAAAAAAAGTCCGGCAATTCTCCTAGGGCTACAAACCCCTGCCGACCTGCAGCAACTGCGATACAATACAAGCAAGTTCATCTTCCAAACAGTCCCAATGCATCAAATCACGAGCGTTTCAGGCTCAGCTTGCGAACCAACGTGCCAGCCCCAGCCCAAAGCGACTTGGGTGCGGCAACGACGGGAGGTAGCGGCTTGTTTTTGTGGATGGTTTCGATCGCCTGAAGCCTCTGGGCGGGCCAGACGAGTTTGCTGATGTAAATTGCGTGACGCCAGGTCTGCGGGGCCCGCCCCAACGGCGATTGGGGGCGACGGCGCGCGAGCTGCAGCCCGGAGTCGATTCCGTCGCTGGGGAACTCCTCGCTCGAGTCCCAGTCCCAGTCCGAGTCAAGCGCCATGATGTCGGAGATCACGACGTAGTCGGATTCCCAGGGCGACTGGGGGCGCGACGACATCCGAGGCGATGGGTTCCCTGCCGCTGCAGAGTTGCTGAGTGCGATGGCCCTGCGTTGGAGCGCGCTTTCTCCAGCCGCGTTCATCGCCGAGAGGACGTCCCCACAACTGAATCGCACGTCGCCAAAGTCGAGGTCCAAACGAAAGTTGTCGTTCATATCCGCTGCAGCGGATCGTGTGGTTGAAGGAGTGTGGGGTACCCCCTCG
This sequence comes from Ganoderma lucidum, assembly GCA_019426095.1. Taxonomy (NCBI): domain Eukaryota; kingdom Fungi; phylum Basidiomycota; class Agaricomycetes; order Polyporales; family Polyporaceae; genus Ganoderma; species Ganoderma lucidum. Next base: position 1,042,429 of record JABWUW010000042.1, read on the forward strand.
TGCTTGTCGTCCTCAGGCTCGTCTTCAACCACAGGAACGCGTCGGGGACGCCTGATTGAACGGGCGCGACGCTGCGCGAGTTGGCTCGATGGACGGTCGAGAATCTAAAACACGAATCAACTTCGCGTCCTCCGCGGAGTGGCTCAAGTGGTGGACCACTTACCGAATCCAACGTCGAACGCATTTCCTTCGGCAAGGAGCCCGGCGACGGAAGTGCCGGGGTGACAACGATACTCGGGATGCGAGATCTGGAGTACCTCGAACCCAAAGGCGAAGCCATCTGAACCACAAGTCGACAGAGGTAGTAGCGGGTATCAGGTATGAGTGGCAGGATGAGTAGTCCGATGGGACACGGCAGACCGACGTCGGGTCAACTTATATGTCCCCGACCATCAGCAGAGAGTGTGGCCGGCCACACAATGCGTCGGCCAGTGCGGCGGGACTATGCACAAAGCGGGATTGCTTTGTGCTCATGCGATCCACACCTGCCATTGGCTGAGGAAGGCTAGACGCTCAGCGATCACGCTTGTCGCTCATGTTCAAGTTCATATCGAAGGCTAAGCGGGCGTGAAGCTATGGATTTGCAAAGCGATCAGAATATATAACGGCTTCAAAAAGTGTGGCGAACGCTTTAACACGGTAACAACCATGCAACATCGTGGTATCTAAGAGCTCACGCTTTGACGAGGATGTCCCAATCGCTGGCGACCGCCAGCTTGGGGTCCCGGATGACCAGCACGCTCGCGGTGCCCTCCTTCTTGTCCGACGACGCGACGCCATCGGTGTACGTCCACTGGAGCTCCCGGCCGCCCTCGACCGCGACGCTCGACGGCTTCGCGGGCAGGCCGAGGACGACGATCTTCTCGACGCGCACGTCGGCGATCGCCTTCGCGAACTCGTTGCCGCTATCGTACGTGGCGAGCGCGACGTGGTCGACAGCCTCTGCGGGCTTCTGCACGGCGAGATCGCGGCTGCTGATGCGGACGCTCCTGCTCGTCTTCGCGGGCTTCTCGGCGACGACCTCGCGCCACACGAGCTGGCCCTGTTGGTGCAGGAAGGTCTCGCCATCATCGAGGTAGAGCTCGCCGCGGGCGCTGCCATCCTTGCTGAGCGCGACGCGGAGGGTGAACGGGTCGCGTTTCATGAGGGGAGACGAGCGGCGAGGACGTTCACGAGTGGAGACGATGGAGCCGCCACGAATGAAGAGAGGGATCTGGTGCAATTCGGCGGGAACGGTGATTTCCCTGCCCTTGGCGTCGCTACGGTATGTGTTGCTGTTGAAGTAGTCGTAGTAGACCTTGATATGGTATCGTAAGGACAAGCATAAACAGATTCCAACGAAGACGACTGACCTGGTCCTCAGCAGGGAGGTAAATCGTCTCGTCCGTAGCACCCTTGCGAGTAACAGGCTTGACCAACAAGCCGGAGCTACCCAGGAAGTACTGATCATCGAGGGAGAAGCCCCTCTCGTCCTGGGGGAACGCAACGAAGTGCGGGCGTAGGACAGGCAGGCCCGTGACGCTCGCCTCGCGGAACGCGGTGTACCACACGGGGAGCAAGGAGTATCGCAGGCGGAGCATGTCACGCACGAAGCCCTTGTAGGGATCGGAGAGCAAGTACGGCTCGCGGCGCTTCGTGTCGATGTGCGCGTGTGCACGCATGAATGGCGAGAAGATGGCGACTCCATACCACCGCACGAGCATCTCCGGGTCGGGGTTGCCGAAGAAGCCTCCGAGGTCGGCTGCGCAGAAACGTTCCGTCAGCGTGAAAGGTGGAGCAGGGACGTCAGGGGTTTCACGCACATCCAGAGAAGCTGAAGCCGGCGATATTGTTTGCCAGGACCATCTTCACGCCAACGGCCATATGCTCCAAGTGCCAAGGTTGTCGCCGGTCCACATCGCGCCGAAGCGTTGAGAACCAGCGTAGAAGGAACGCGTCAGGACGAACGGGCGTCTTGGTGGATCCGTCCGTGCTGTGACAGCTTGTGAGGTCAAGTTCGCCTGAGAACGAGGTCATGAGTCGCCAGACTGAGATGATGGGAAGACAAGCACCCACAAAGAGCATTCCGTTGATGTTGTGAAGATCACGATGCTCCCAACCCCCGTAGTGAATGTTTTCACGAGGCATGCTGATATCCGGGCCGTTGAAAATAGCCGGCTAGGACGTGCATAAGCGCGGATCCAGTGAAACCACCCGAACCACATACCTCGTTCATGTCGTTCCAAATACCAGTGTTGACGGTACTCTCCAACCATGACCATTGGTCACCGTGCTGCTCGGTCTTGAATAGCGACTTCCACCAATCCCAGCTGCGGGGGTGGAAGTAGTCGACCCAAGCGCTACTACCGCTCCAACACCAGCCCTCGTAGTCCGTCGTGCCATCGCCCTTCTTGACAAGTACGCCGAGCTCGGTCGCCTGCTTGTACACCGGATAGTCGTCCGTGCGCTTCAAGTGCGGGTCGACAATGACGACTATCTTCCGCCCAACAGCCTCGACGTCTTTGATCATCTCGACCGGGTCGGGGAAATGCCTCTTGTCCCAAATGAAGTACTTATGTTCTTCCGCGTACTCGATGTCGAGCCAGAACACGTCGACGGGGATATCCTCCTCATCGAAGCGCTTCTGCACGCTACGGATGTCCTCCGAGCTCACGTAGTTCCATCGGCATTGGTGGTAACCGAGAGACCAGTGGCGGGAAGTGCTTGAGTACCCGTCAAGCGCGTGTACTGCGCGAAGATATCGGCAGGAGTAGGCCAGGGAGGATGAAAACGTCGAGAATGCCCGACTCCGATATCCAGTGCGATGTCGTAGACTTTGCGGTAGGACGGCCAACGTCGATCCAGGTTTCAGAACCAATTGCGTTGAAGACGGCGACGGTGGAGTCGGCAGAGTGCGCATGCATGAATGGAATGGAACCGTATAGCGACATGGGCGAGTCTGCGAGGTACTCAAACACATCGGCATTGAAGAGGCGGTACGGGTCAGTGTAATGCGCGTTCTCGCCGGTGGTGGTGGGAAGATCAAGACGCGTCGCGTGTTGGGGGATACCGAAGACATGACCATGGTTGGGGAAGTCAATGTCGAGCGAAAGAGACTCGGGACCTAACAGCTGGTCAGGACGAAAAGATGCTACAAGTGTTTAGAAAACATACCCTTAGGTTCGGATCCGTGAATGAGTTGAACGTCTCCTCCCACCAGCCGTCCTCTTGTTCGCCCTCAAACCAGGCGGCGCGGGGGTGAACGCCGAGGACGGCCTGAGCACCGTCGCCGGTGTCCACACCTTCCTCTGGAGCTGGGATGGCAATGCCTTCCTTGCTCTTCTCGACAGACTCCTTCGTACGGAAGTGCTCCATGTGGAGGAGACCGCGGTTGTTCAATACGACCTGCTCCTTCCCGTCGCGCAATAGCGTCACCTTTAGCGGCTCGAACGCGACTTTGACCTCGATGTCCTTCTTCGCGCCGTACACCGCCTTCACGCTATCCTTCGCAACCGTCCACTGTACCTTCTGACTGACCTTCGGTTCCTCAACAGCGCCCAGGACGCCGCCTCGTCGTAGCGTTTTCGCAGCCCGTTCACCTCGTCCATCCGTACGCGTACTACTCCATCGTCGTGTATCCGGACATCGAGACTGAACTTGACGTCAGGGTATATGGAAGACTTGATCGCTGCAGTGAACGCGGCTTGGTCGGGTGAAAGTGTCACGCTGGATGCGTCGACCGAGTACGGAGACCGCCAAGATGGATTCTCTGCAGCCGAGCGGAGAGTGCGCGTCCACGTCGACAGAAACCAGCTTGAGAACATGTCTTGAAATCGTGACTCTTGACGGCGAGGACCGCTGGGATGGCGGCGAGCACCAAGAGGGAGCCAAACCCTCGCATTACGAGCTAAACCAGGTCTCTCGACAAGTCCTGACAGTAAAGAGACGTCGAGCCTGAGTAGAGGAGACAGGTGAGGCAGAAAGACCGGGATGCAACTGGGATGCAGGCACTTTCAGCATCGGTGTCCCCGGCGACCATCATACGTGGAAGGCAAGTTCAAACTCCGTTTCAGCTCAGATTGTCCGTCGTCTAAGCCTCTTTGAATATGAGGTTACAATAGTTTGGACTCCGCTTTACTTCTCAGTTCAGTGCTTACAGGCTATTTACTTCTTCATCTCATCCTTCGTTATTCCTCGAAGTTGAAAGCCATGCCAGCCACCTATGTTGACCTCTCGCATACACTCAATGCAGATGTTCAGATATATCCTGGCGACCCCCAATTTTCCTGTTGCCCTGTACAAACGATTCCGAAGGATGGAAACAGCGTCCACGGCATTCCATGGGTACGCACACCGGGACTCACGTCGATGCACCCTCCCATTTCACTGAGGACGGATCTCCAATCGACCAACTCCCTTTGTCCACGTTCATCGGGAATGTCGTCGTAGTCGACCTCAGGCACAAGTCCGCGAAAGACAGGATCCCGTGGTCCGATATTTCTGCGTACGGGGAGAACATCCGACGCAAGGCCGCTCTCGAGCATGGTGTGTTTGTCTTCTTGCACACGGGGTGGTCCAAGTACTGGAGGTCCGAGGCGTACTATGATCACCCTTTCCTCGATGCGGAAGCCGCGAAGAGGCTGTTAGAGCTCGGAGTGAAGGTTATTGGAGTGGACACCCTCAGTCCGGACGAAACCCGCATGGATGGCTCAACGCCAGACTTCGCCACCCACAACGTCGTGCTCGGCGCCGGCGCAGTGATTGCGGAGAACCTCACAAACCTCGAGGCCCTCGAAACAGGAGATTGGCTCGTCAGTCTCATTCCTCTCAAGCTGGGGGGGCTGGATGGGTCACCCGTGCGTGCATTCGCGTGGAGTACGACCGCGCTGGCGCAATGAGGCAGGTGCGTAGTCGAATCCGGCCACCTTCTGGTTTCGATAGAATTTCTCCAGAAGGCCTCATTGCATCGTCACAGCTCATGACGTTGGTCTATACTTGGACCCACAACCCAAGCAGTCGAGATACCACATGTCTCAGACCTCATCAAGCTCCGTCGAGTCCAGTCGGTACCCTTCCGTACCTCTGTTCCTCGGGATCATACCTTTGTCAGGGTGATCTGCAGCCAGGCAACGCAGGCTGCAGCAGGCACCCCCCTTTCCCTCCGCGACAGTGACACCAAGTTCCCAGTTGACCACGGCCGCGGACCGCGCGCCCGATCTGGTCTGCCAACGGCATCTACTTAAACACCACACGTTCTCCCTACCACCACCACCCCACCATATTCGTCTCGGGGCCCCACCTCCCCCCTTTTCTTGCCTTAGCCCACCACAAGCATGCCGGACTCATCACGCACGGTAATCGACCTCAGCCACTCCCTCGTCTCCGGCCAGTGCCCGCCTGCACTGGGCACCCGTCTTTTCGCGCGTCCCACACCTTCAGTCTCGCGAAAGGCGACTCGCGAACGTCCACTCGCTCACCCTCGGCACGCACACCGGTACACACATCGACGCGCCGTACCACTTCTTCGAGGACGGCGCAACTGTCGACCGCCTCGACCTCTCCCTCCTCATCGCTGCCCCGGCCGTCGTCGCCGGACGTCCGGCACCGCGGGGCGCACGAGCGTATCGTTTGGAGGACCTCACGCCCGCCGCCGAGGAGGTCGCCCGGCGCGGCGCCCGCGTCCTCCTCCTGTGCACAGGGATGGGCGCGGAACTGGCCAAGCCCAACTACGGCGACCACCCCTATCTCGACGTCCAGGCCGCAAAGCAAATAATGGGGCTGGGCGTGAGGGTGATCGGCTGGATACGCTCAGTCCGGACGAGGTCACCCCTGAGGCGGAGGGCGCGGATGTGCACCGGGTCGTGCTCGGGAGCGGGGGAATCATCGTTGAGAATTGGCGAGGTTGGACACGTTGGTGGAGAGCGGGTGGAAACATGTTACGGTCAGTCTGTTGCCCTTGAACTTGGAGGGTGCGATGGGAGTCCGGTGCGAGCGGTCGCTTGGGAGGGACGGAGTAGCGCGAGCGTGCAATAGATGTACGATTTGTACCCTACTTGTCTTGACCCAAGTCCTATGTGCCAATTTTATCCCAAGGAACATGCCGTGAGTATAGCATCTTCGCTGTCGCCACGGGCTTGCCGGCAAGCCCGGCAAGGCCAGAGGAACAACTGTGCTATGGATGATGCAAGAAAATTCGATCCGTCAAAAGCGTCGCAGTGTATTAACTCCTAGGTACTGTACGGTCGTACTGTATGATCGTGATCTCCTTCACACCACCACATTATACTATCCATGTAACATATGTATACCACTTTGCACTTAAGAGCACTCGCCAGCGGTCTCGGCGGCGATGTTCCACTCCGAACGGAGCGTCTGGCCGTTGTAGCTGAACGCGGGGAACTTCGACGTGCCGGGAGCAGTGGCGCCGCCGTCGGCCTTGAAGCACTTGGCCAAGAACTGGTTCGTGATCGTCGCCGGGAGGACGAGCTGGCCGGTTTTAGCTGGGACGGTCACAGTGTCAGCACAAGCGACATACGATACAGGAAATGAGGCACAGGGCGGGAAAACAGTAAAAGGGGACTTACTGCTGCGGTTAAGGAGGGAGAACTTGACGACGCTTGTGGCGCTAACACCGGGGACGGCCTTCTTGATGTGCGCAATCCGCGCGTCCTCGAGCTGCTTCTTCTTGGCCGCGTTCGAGGAGTCGCCGACGAGGTTCTCGGGATGAACGACTTGCGGATGGCCGTGCGCCAGTTCGACGAGGACTTGGCGAAGATAGCGCAGAGCTGTGCGGTCGTGTCCTTGTTCACCTTCGCGTTGTTGTTCGCAAACGCGATGGCGCTGGAAAAATGGGCTTTCCATCAGATCCGCGCGCACGAAGACGGAGCAAGGCACTTACATGTCCTGGTCGTCGGTGACGTACACGCCCGGCCCGATCTCGGCGTCAGCACCGCTCGTTCCTGCGGTGGTGCCCTTGGGCCGAGACGAGGAAGTCGAGCACACCATCGGCCTTTGTGGGCTTCTCGAGCTGTCCCTTAGAAGTCCAGAAGGTGGCGGTGTCCTACTCGAGGCATCAGCTGTCTGGCTTGGAGCGAGTGAGCGAAGGGGCCTACGCTGTTGGTGCCGTGCCAGCCGATGAACTCCTCGCTGTCGCGCGCGAAGAGGTGCGCGACGTAGTCGAAGGCGCGAGTGAACATGCGCGCCTTCTTCGTGGGCTTCGTGGGCTTCTTAATGGGGCACTTGTAAACAGTAATGTCAGTGGACAACGAACGCGCTGATTTCACAGTCGGATGTACCGCGCTGGGCTTAGCCGTTCCGGAGGCCTTCGTGGTCTTTGAAGCCCCAGACGTCTCGCGGGCTTCGCTGACTTGGTCGACTTGGTCTTCGTGGGTTTCGCAGACTTGGTTGTTGCGGCCTTGGTTGTTGCGGCCTTGGTTGTTGCGGCCTTGGTTGTTGCGGCCTTGGTTGTCGCGGCCTGGTCCGTCGCGGCCTTGGTTGTCTTCGCAGGCTTGGTCGTCTTCGCAGGCTTGGTCGTCGCGGCCTGGTCGTCTTCGCAGGCTTGGTGGTCGTGGGCTTGGGCGCCTTGGTCGTCTCCGCCTTCGTTGTCTTAGGCTTGAGCGCCGCCTTGGTCGTCTTCAGCTGGGAGGCCTGGTCTTTGCGCGGCGCTCGAGGGAGAGTCCTCGTCTTCCTCATCGTTCCTCATCACGTCACGAGCCTCAAGGTCTTCGCCATCGTCCTCATCCTCATCGACGTCGCGGGCCTCGAGATCACTCGTCGTCGTCCTCGTCATCGAAGTCATGAGCCTCGGGCTATTGTCACCCTACTCCTTCATCGTCGAAGAGGCGAGCTTCGAGGTCCTCGCCACCCCTCCTCTTCGTCGAAGTCGTCGACGGGGGCCAGGAACGATAGAGGGCTCGGTGGCCTCGTTCACCTAAATACAATCCGTCAGCACGATGACAAACGCATCACACGAAGTTCATAATACGTTACTGAGGCCAGTGTGGGCGGCATCGCCGACCGGGGCGGACTGCACAGAGGCGGGAAAGAGCGAGAACGGCGAGAACGAGCAGGCGGGTTGAAGGACGGCATTTTGACGTGATAGGTGGCGTTTCATACGTTACGGAGCAATGGATGTATTGGCGATAATAGTTTGTGAAGGAAAAGCCGCACAGCTGTCAGAGGGATATTAGCGTCCATTAATGGTAGTGATGGCATGTTATGACGCACCAGCTATAAGGAGTTGAGAGAAGAAAAGCGGTGAAGGGGCTCGAAATAGAAACGAAAGCGAGCTGAGGAACTCGGTCGTGGCGCATGGTGGGCATTTATAGTAGAGGAGGTCGTGCGGCAATCTTCAATCTTCGTTCGGGCTTCGGAGGGATGCCAGGCTAGCGAGTAACACAGCGTCTAAGATTTGCATATGTATGTGCGTTTGAGGAGCTGGCTCTAGAATATGTGATCAAAGTATCAGCGTCGTCATGGAAGTGCGCAAAAACATTTCATAAGGCTTCGGTGCTCTAGCTGAACCTGGCACTGGCCGTTCTGTACTATTGAGTCTTTGGACAGAAATCATCTTCAGTGGTGCCCACATATCCGAACCTTGGGGGGGGGGGGGTGATATCACGGCATTGAACAGACCAATGATCCGCTCTGGACGTAACCGTTGGCAGACGTCGATCCATGGCGGAGGAAGATCTAGAGAGGGGATTAACGATTTTTTGAAAAGTCGGTCAACCGTAACTTCCATGATGACTAATCTGATATAATCCGGTGCGTTCGGAGTGAGCGCACCCAAAGCGCACCACAGCCTCCGTTGTCAGCGCTCAACCATAGTTCCGGCGCCGGCGGGAGCGTTAATCACTCTCAGTTGATCACCGTCCGCGTTCCACGCTGTTCCACGTCGCCGGAGTGTCGCCAGCCACGCCCTGCTTCATATGCTGTACCTGACTACTCTAAACGCAGTGTCTGTGTAGTACTTCCCCCGACCCACATAAGCTACCATCCTCGTCAACGGACTCGAAACCCTCCACCATGCTCATTTTCACCTCAGACCATGTCGCGAAAGGCGGTTTTGAGCTTGCCATCGCCCGCAAGAGCCCCGGCACCTACCTCCTCATTCTCGCCCGCGCGTATGGCATGGTCGAAACCCGGGTGTACGCCGTCCTCAACTCGTCTACGCACTCCTCCACGATACTCCCATCGCCTGCCGGGCACCCTTAATCTGGCTCGATACGGACCTTGACCGTGATCCGCGCAACCTCGGGCCCCCGGAAGGCGTTCTTGCGGCTCTCAAGGCCGCCGACAAGCAGGTGGTGCAGCCTACCGGGCGCGTGCAGCGCATGCACGGAAAGGAGGGCGGCGAGCGCGATGCCCACGAAGTCGAGCTCGTGCTTGACGAGGACCAGCTCGCACGCTGCTGCTGGTACTGCGACGCCCTCGAGACGGACATAGACTACCGTGATAACACCCGCTTCCAACGGAGCAGTGGCGAAGGCTATACGAGCACGTACACGTGCCAACAGGTACGATGTTCTCTCACCGTGAGTCTGGACCAGTCCATCTGACAGGCGACCGCTCCCAGTGTGCAAACAAATCCGCGTTCGCGAGGGCCGTCTCCGGCTTCCTGCGCTCCTTCTCGTGAATGGCATGCGCAATGCCTTGTACTTTAGAACTTCCGGCCTCTAGTATTTATGAGCAATGGGTCCAACACGCCGTGCATGCTACGCATTTGGATGTAATCTTCGAAGTACGACCGGAATCACATGTTGCGCTTCTAGCCTTCACGACATGTCTGGCCACCGGAAGCATATTCAATTGGCTTGATGGGGTTTTCGGTTTCTCCGCCTTCGTCAGTTTCATCCGCTCGACAATCGCAACGTTTTTCAGCCGGACCTTCCTTCCCTCGGAACTCCCGGAAGTATACTACTGTACCCGAAAAGCTGTACTTTGAGCTCTATCCATATGGAGATGCTGAGGGCGCACGCGTGATACTCCACCAGTCATAGACCCCAGTCTATTCGAAATTGCCCACATCATGACACACCTTTGACTTTTCTCCCTCACACATGTGAGGATGTAATTCCAAACGCGGCCTGGAAGGTGGTGGCATGGTGAACTCCACTGATGGTCGCCGGGCCTTCGAATTGAAGAAGGGCTTGTCCCTTGCGCGTGTGGTCGGCATCCTGTGGTGCTCTCCGTCATGGTACTATGTCTGCAAATCGTAGTCGTCCCCTGCAACACATGTGCACCCATTCAGCGCTGCACGAATGACAGTCTGCCGGTAAGTCACTATGTATTTGCATGTTGAGTAGGCGAACACTCTGCGGATGTGTTTCGTCCGACCAGTTCGGGTCTACATGTTGAGTTGAACGCCGGTCCCGATGAACCGTCGACTTCGCACCATCTGTCCCGACGATGTCGCCAACTGGCATGTGCTGGCATGCGAGAGCAATATAGTACAGACCTAGCCATCAATCTAATTCAACGTGGCTTGGTAAGGCTTTCGGGGGCTTTGAAGACTACTTACTGCCTACTACTGCACCCTTAGGACCAATGGCGACAGCCTTCGGGTGCGCATGTGCAGATGTGTGATTTTCATCCGCCACAGCATCTGGAGAGACGCCGTCGTTTATTCCTTGGGGTATTCTGCGGTTTAGAGACACTCGTAGTAAGTTGGAGATGTCTCAGTTGCCAGCGAAACGAACCTTCCTGTAGCTATCTAGAGCACCCGACAACTGTATTCTTCCAGCTGCAGCACTCGCCCATGGCAGGCACGGTGTTACGTTACGGAGGAGGTGCTCTCGCAACCGCCACCAGCGCCTTGATCTTCACCCGACTCCGCACCATCCTGCATCATCCAACTGCAAGCATCCTGCCATCGTGGATGTACTATTTCTGCATCACCCACGAGATTACTGTACCCTCCTGACTCCTCTTCGCTTCAGCTGACCCTCACCTTGACTGTACTAAGTACTTACAGCCCGGGCAGACCTACAAATCGCATGGCGTAAGTAGCCAAGTACATAGCGAGGTCGCATGGCGACGCACCCGTCGGCGATATCATCCTCTAACGTAGAGGGTCGAGCACGCAAGGCCAGCAACGGGGCAGGGTCGAAGCTGTGGTAGGAACCTGCTCGTTCAGATGACAAATCACTATTTCGAATCTCTGTAAGCAGTTGGACGGCGCGCTGGGAGGGGAGCTCGGGAGAGGATAGAGGGCTAGATAGCGGAGCATTAGCGCGGCAATGCCGGTGGCTCAACTATCTGCTAGGAGTCTAAACGCGTTGGCAGGGTGAGTATAGAAGTACACGGAGCGGAGAGGACGGAATTCATTGCGTTGTGTTATTACTCGATAGATGAGTCCTACGCACGTGTTGCGAGTCAGATTACGAGGCGCCTTCCCAAAACCCAAGACAAGCCGGGCTTCGGTACGACAGCGGGCCCGGGGCCGGTGACAACTGCATCTTGTCGCGAACTATTCCGTGTCCTGGGATGCCGCGAAGTTCCACCGGAGCGCTGCTCATATCCTCAGCTTCTCAGAGCAAGTGGATCATGACCAACAGAGGCGCACCTGTTCATCGTGTGGCACATTGTGGTGAGTCAGCGTGAGTCTTGCACATTCCGGCAGGTCATGGCAGATCCCTCGTTTGCGCCAACCAACACGGCGAGATGTAACCGAGTCCACGTGCGATCGCATGGTCAATATTCCGACCGTGACCTCGCGGGTGATTTGGCAGAATACCCTAAGTGAGCTGATACTGCTGCAGCTTCAGAATCACAACCAGAACTGCTGAAGTCCGCACTGGTCTTGAAGATTAGCGGAAGGGTGTGTGTTCAGGACATCGGCCTCGCAAGGGCAGAGTAGAGATGGAAAATCGATGGAGGGTGGGGAGCGCAATGTATTGAACAATCGAAACTGACCAGCCGATAGGTAGGGTAGGTAGGGATCCAGGCTCGGGAATCGGCTTGCAAGTTCTTACGAACGAAATTGATGCCACGCACGCCTCAGACATCGCAATTCCTACCGGCGGGATGAAACTCTACATCCGTAAGCTGCCAGCTAAGGACACGACAGGGACGCGCACCAATACGACTGTTTCAAAGACGGGGATCGTTCGCTTCATCGCTCGTCTGCGGAGCTCGTCTCGCGCTTCTCGGGGCTTGGAAAACCGACCACCATGGCAGCCTCCAGCATGCGGGGGGTCGGAGTAGGAAAGCCTCGGCATACAACAGGCGACCTGGCTGGCATCATGAGGGAATCCAGCGAGGGGAGAAGGAATGTTGGTTGAATGTAGGAGAAAATATGAGGAGTGGATATGGACACTCACCATTTGTATTACGCCTGCGGTACCTCCAAATCTCCAAGCACGAACCCAACTGGTTTCCTTTCTGCGGCGCACGACATTTTCGGGGGGCATCAGGCGGTTCCACGTCTGTCTTGAAGGTTGGGGAAGTGCGCGGAGTTGGCTAGGATGGGATAAAAGAGCGCGGAAAGAGATCTTGCCCTGCAATCGACGAGGTGGGTATAGAAATCAACAATGAGGTCGAGTCGTCAAAGGTGCCGTACTTCTAGTGCATGATGTTGAGGTGGTTGTACCTTGCACAAGTGTACGATGCGTGGAGGATGGATGTAGACGCAATCACGTAGACGCAATCATGTAAGTATGTGGGGGTGGCAAGCAGAAAAGCTTTACTTAAGCGCTAATATCGAGGGCCTGAGGTTGGCCTGAGGCGCCGCAACTTTGCTACGGCTGGCATCGCTTCTGAAGTTTGCCAACTATCCCAAGTACATTCACAGCCTCCGAAAATCTCGTGTTTTGATGCTTATGTTTTCGCCGACCCGCTGACCATGCGAATAGGCAATGTTCTTCGGAATATAGTATATCCTTCGCTTCTCGCTCGTTCAAATGCGTGAGCGTGACACTACTTCAAGTTGTACTTACCGCAAGCAACCTATCGTAACGCGCGTCGCGCGTATCCCCAACCCAAATTCGCGAATATAGGCAAGCGAGGTGTTGCCGTCACCTGGATGGAACAACACACATGACGTGTTTGCGTATCTTCATCACAGATAAGCATCGAGGGCCCCGGATCTTCCGGACAGACTGGATGCCCATACCGACTCGGACGGTGGTGGTTAACTGAACGTTCACACTTCAGAGGGATCTCGTGGAGATTAAAAGGCACACGAGAAGTATCAGGAACGAAATAACTCTGATGCCACCAATGCTACAGTGGGATGTACATGATACAAGACGAGTTACTGGTACGACACAGCCCAGGGGTTCTAATGGTATTTACAGACTGTATGTACGCTAACCAGAAGCAACATCTTGCATACTGTGAGTTTGGAGGCAGAAGGTACGGATGGAAGGATGAAGAGAGAACGACGGAGAGAGTGTAGAGAGAGATGGAGACGGACGGGTGATTAGCTGCCTAGTCGAGGTCACCCACGAGCCGCGGTGTTGTCCTCCTCCTCAACGTCACGGGGGCCATAGAACCAGGATCGTAGACGACGCGAGCCTCGACATCGCGGGTGGCCGTAGAAGCCCGGGTTCATGGACGACGCGAGCCTCGACGGTGTGTCCTCCTCCTCAACATCAGGGGGCCGTAGAAACCAGGATCATAGACGGCGCGAGCCTCGGACGGTGTTGTCCTCAACGTCGCGTGTGGGCCGTAGAACCAGGATCGTGGACGATGCGAGCCTCAACATCGCGGTGGGGCCGTAGAAGCCGGGTTCATGGACGACGCGAGCCTCGACGGTGTTGTCCTCCTCCTCAACATCACGGGGCCCGTAGAAACCGGATCGTACGACCGACGCGAGCCTCGACATCGCTGGTGGCCGTAGAAGGCCATGGCCAGGATCATTGCGACTCCGAGTCACCTGAACGTATGCACGTCAACAATGGCGATCATTGAACGGGAACGCATGGGCCGAAAGGATGTATGTATGACGGACGTACATGACCGAGGTCGCGGCTTTCAACCGTCCCGAGCGGCGCGGCCTGGATAGAGACGGAGGAGGGCGAGAGCGGAGAGGACGACAAGGCGGCGGAAGGCGGGCATGTTTGATCGTGTCGGCGTATAAAGAGTTCTGGGTCGAAAGCTGCGCAGCATGGAGGAGGTCCATGGGTCAGTATAACAATGGACATCGACGTTAAGCATAACCTTGGAGCTTACCGACTGTGGGGCGTTGCGGAATAAGAGGGGAGGCGGCTCGCAGGGGAGGCGAAGACGAGATGGAGAGCGGTCGGGATCATGCTTGCCATTTATATTGGCTGCAGCAATCTTGGCGTTACCTAGCGTTACCTGGCGTCATCGGACGCAGCATCGAAAGGCACACACTGGCAGTGGTACACATGGCGAGGACTCACTTTTGGTTGCCTAGATCAAACGGGATGCGGAGTCGGCTTGATAGCTGCGGTTATTAGTACCAACCGTACGCAAAGGTACGCCAGTTCATCAATCGATTCTTGCAAAGAGACCTTACTTATAAGGCATGTGTGATGTCCGACGTTCCGACAGAGTAAGACATGAAGTTGGGGGACAAGCGCTGGTTGCCTCGAACTGTATCAATACCGCCACTCAGGTGTGCACCTTCGACAACCCGCGAGGACTTTTTGGCCTACACATCGTTTGATCTACCATTTCACACCATAGACGGCGAAAAACGTACCCAGAAAATGTCGCTGCATGATCCATGAAGAAGTATCGATGGTAGAACATTGCAATCAATGGGCTCTTCCTCCTAGGCCTCCTCGGAAACCCCGATTTAGGGGTACATTTGGTGGCATCAAGGGATGCCTCGTGGTTTTTCTTTACTGAGGTATGCCCTGACGTGTAAATAATAGTCGAGCACCTTCCAGTCTCTTCCAGTCGCGCTGAGCTATTCGAGGTTCACCTCAGGCACATAGGACTGCGGAACTTCCAGGGAACTTCGGACTCGTTCTTATCAGCCTGACATCATCGGCAGCGGAAGGGCGACGAATCGTGAGAACTCACAACCTGTAACTTAGTACCGCGAGTCCGCGTTTCGGTGGAATTTGATGACGCTTAGGCGCTGTGAACTGGACGCGGTGTCACGAATCCTTAATAGACTCGGATAGGCTTCTCGGTGACCGACTGCGAAACGTTGCTGGAGTGCCTTGTAATGTCACGTATGGAATTGAATCTTCCAAGGCTCTTGCCCTGCACATCAATTGGTCTACCCTCCCTCTCCGATTCTCACCTCCTCCTTGATGGTCTCACTGACACACCCCAGCCCAGCTCTCCTCAACAACACTCTTGGAGCTTGCGCGGTGCATTGCATCTCATCGGCACCGTCTGGGTGAGGGCGCCTGGATCGAGCCACCGCTGTGAATATCTTTTGTAAATACTCCACCGAACCGGAGAGAGGGTTAGAGAAGGGATTCTGACCTTACAACACCGTGGCAAAGCAGACGGCGATCCATCAATGTCGCAGTACTGCCAGAACGAAGCCGCAGGTGCTGCAGGCATGGACAGAGACGGAAGAGGACCGCTGGCATTCACATCAGCGTTATCAGCGGGCACAGCAATCCTCCGAGTCAGAGTGATCGTGGCCTATTCTGTCAATGGTCGGGGGTCACGATGGTGGTGCAGACTAGCGAAGACCGCTGCACGTTCATGGCTTTGCCTGGAGACTCCGGGGGCTGAGAATTCAAGGAGTTTTCCTGATTATTACGCTGGGACAGCGAATGCTGACCGTTGACACGTTGAGCTTATTGAGACATGAACATGAACATGTGATGCGGTGCAGGATGAATGTCGGAGCAGATGGTCATAGGACTGCGGCGTATGCTACGACAGAGTCTGGTATCATAGTAACTTTGCACGCCATAGCAGAAACAACCTGCTGGCAATGCTCGTCAGTCTGAGTCGGTAATAACGACTAACGACCAAGATGACAGTAGCATGACTTTACACGGGGCGGTGCGGTGGAGTGCAAAGTGCAACAGTGTGCAACGACTGTGCAAGCTTTTAATCGTGCTAGCTGTAGCCTCGGTTGCTACAGCAAACTAACTGCGCGGTCGATCCACTCCGAGTCCCGGACAGTGGACCTGCGTATCCACGCCCACGGCCAGGCCTCACATTTCAGACCGAGTTGGGACAAGCCGCTTGCAAGCCTCCCGGTTAAGCAGCGGCTGAGCAGCTTCCACTTGACCGTTGCGACCTGAGGAGTCCGTCCCAGCCACAAAGAAATGCTTTCAGGGTTGAATTCACAGCAACTTCCACAAGTGTTGCCACCACTGACTTCGGCAGCGGAGGAATGGCAGATCTTGTAGTTATAGCGAGGATTCCCTGCTCGTGGAACCACTTTTCGAGGACGACTATGAGTGGACGAGCCACCCAGTGCACACTCATCCAATGAACGTCCCGGGACCACTGACGTCGCGCAGATTCTCGCATGAGGAGATCGTGCGAGCACCTGAACTGTGCCGCGCTACGCGCATCCAGTGATGCATCAGGGATGTGCTCACTGCAGAGCACGAGCGGGAAGTCGAAAGTGGTGCCATTCTACAACCGTTCGGATCGTATGGAAAGACGCACACACACCTTCGAACCATGAAATCGACGTTGGTACTGCTCCGAACGCTCTACGCGTGTGCGTACCAGGTCGACTCTGCGCCTGTTTAATACCATTCAAACTGAATCAAAGGTTACGGGTAATCGCCTATTGCGTGAGCTCACCATTAGAATGGCAAGAAACGGATATGGTTTGGAGTGCTTTAAATTTCATCGCAGTCGCCGTGACGGAGTGGCCGAGTGGGAACTTGAAGGATGTCGATAACCAGAACCTCCCCTGAGGCTCTACCAGCAGACGGGAAGCCGATCGCGATGGCGACTCCGTAAAACATAAGTGCACATATACAGAGGAGAGGATTGCGCGACCCCCCGACGGGGTGGCGGTTGGAGGGAGAGGAATAAGCGCCATGCGATGAGTCTAGCGCCGTAACTGGAATCGATTCGATGTCAACGCGATGGGTCACGTTCACATGATAGGATGTCACGGGTGTTCCGGGTGAATCGTGGCTGGGAAATGGCTCTCTTGCGTCACCCTATCGCTCGACTCGAGCCTCGAGTCCAATAACCACTCTACTTACACAGGCTCTCTAGCACTGTGATGCCCGTGGGGTTTCCACTGAAGCTTACCCAGGTGCCTCCTTGCTTTAGGACATGGAATCGACCCCGTCCAAGGCTCTTGCATCTGCACACCGATTGCTCTTACCGTGGTTTCCCTCTCCCTCTCCGACTCTCACCTCCTCCTTGACGGCCTTAGCTTTACGCTAAAGGCTACAGCAACCAACGCCAGCCCAGCTCTTCTCAACAATACTCTCGCGTTGACCCTCGAGAGTTTGCGAGGTCTCCCTCTACATCTCATCGGTACCGTTCGAGTGAAGACGTGTGGATAGAGCCACCCCCTGCAGATATCTCAATGTGCGTCTTATATTGCTGTGTACCCCATGCATTGTGGTTCTTATTGCCTACGGTTCAAACCACAGTGACATTCACCCAGAGGCGACATTGACGCGAATATACTTCGAGAACCTCTTCTGCCTGAACCCCATCACGTCCGAGGATCGCAAGTCAGAATATGGCATCCGTGTCAGGCTTACAGACAACGGTGAGTCTCAGAGCAAGACCAGCGGATCGGAAACACTCGTTCCAGGGATAGCGAGCACCGAAAATGAGAAGCGGAAGCTTAATCCGCGCTGGTGCGTGCGCTCATACTGGATGGGTCTATGCAGTATCATCGGATATGCGTACATGTTGTCACGCAGGACCGGGTGTGCATATATGCTACCTGCCGTGGGCCCCAGGGGCATACATCCAGCTCCGCGCGTTGAAGTCGCGCATACACCCACCTCCTCTCCACGTAAAGCGCAAAGTGGCCGATCCGTACGCGCGGCAGCTATATGCGCTATCCCGCACCCCCCCTCCCCCCCCATCTTTTCCACCGTTCTGTTTCCATCCCGCGTTCACCACTAATATAGCGCTCCTCCGCAGACGACCCCGACGCGCCAGACCTCGTCATCTACGCCGAGCTCCGGCCCTCCCCTCCTTGAGCTCCTATTCTACCTCTGCCCCGCCATCGTCCCCATCCCCAGCGACAGTGTCGACCTCGCACGCACCACCACACACGCTACATGTCCTCGCCGCGCGTATCCTGCCCGGGCCCCCGCCCCCGCCGACCTTCCGCCTCCCCCGCCCGGATGACCCTACACCGCGCCGGCCCCCGCTCGCTTTTGGCACGGGCGCGGGCTCGAAGAGGAAGAGGGAGTCGGTGCTATTCGACCTGTCGGGCGCGCAGGGAGAAGCCGCGACCAAGCGCGCGAGGGACGCGAACGCGAAGGGCAAGGGCCGCGCGGTGGGGACGCTGGGGTTGGGCATGGACGCAAAGGCGCTGGGGAAGGAAGCGCGCGTCGGCGTGGCAAGGATAGAGGAGGCGACGTGTTCAAGGTGCGAGCGTGCCCGTGCGACGGACGATGTCCGAGGCGGACGTGTTCGGGAGCAGCGCGACTTCTAGCAAAGGGAAGGAGAGGGAGAAGGCGAAGACGAAGGGCGGGGAGACAAACGAGAAAGAGGGCGAGGGCAAGGGCGAGGGCGTGGAGCGCGACAACAAGAACGTGCGTCGCTCACCTCCCGTTTCCCGCGTAGTCGGGCAGACGCTAACTGGACACCGTCGAGGTAGGCCGTGAAGCGCGCGGCGATCAAAGCCCTTGCGCGCGAGGGCATCGGGAAGACCCACGCCGAATTTCAAGGAGCTGTACAATCCGACGTACTATGGCGTGTGCGCCGCGCTTGTGAGTCTCCTTCCGCTGGCCCCGAGATCGGTGCGCAATGGACGGTGCTGACGGATGCCACAGCGGCGACGAATGGCGACGGGCCACTGGACGGTTCGATGATAGAGCACTTTGTGGACGCGCACGTTAAGGATGTACCTTAACGACGCTCCGGAGTAAGTGCATGCGTAGCGCAGCGCCTGGGTTACAGGTCGGAGGGTTCAGATCAGATCTAGAGGTTAGAAGTTGAACCAGTGCGTTTACGACTACTTATGCTATCGGCAATGTTTTCAATCGCTATGACTGTACCATACAGTATCGTTCATCTACCGCATCCACAATCCTCTGCTCGGCGGCACGGGACACCGCTCCCAACGACTCCTACCCAGACTCGGTGCCGCTGTCATCCAGGCCCATCAGGGTTGAGTCATCATATTCCAGACATGGCATGGGGATTCTGTGATAACACGGTTAGAAGGCAGAAAACGCTATACCAACATAGCCTGAACGTACCGGCACCTCGTGGACGGTGGTGGGTCGACGACGGTCGCCCCCGTCCCCAGGCATCTCGGGCACCTCGGGGACTGCAGACTCGCACCCGCCGGCCGACAGCGCGCGGTTCTTCTGGCCCCAGCGCATGATCTCGAGCGTCTTCCACATGTTCGCCCAAGGCCCGCTCCCTCGACGTCCCGCGATCCCCCGGCGCATCTTGCGGAGGTCCAGGTGCGGGAACACCATGTCGATGGCGACGGCGGCTTCGTGCTGAGGCCTTCGTCGACGATGCGGTGATGCTCTGGAACAGGGAGCTCCTTGAGGCGGTGGTCGAGGAAGGGGATAGGGATCGCCCTGCGCCCGTCGGTGCTGCCGGTGGCCGCCCCCGGGGGCTTGCTGATGTCGAGCTCCGGTGAGGGCGATTCATCCCGAGCTCCGGGCAGCGCTTCGCGAGCGCGGCGAGGCCCCAGACGTCGGGCCGCCGCACGTCCTTGAGGTTGAACGGCTCGCGGAATGCCCGACGTTGAGGCGCTCGAGGTGCGGCCAGGCCGTCGCCGAGCCCTGCGAGGTCGTCGTTCGTCACGGAGAGGGGGGACTTCTCGGAGGTGAGGTTGAAGGCCACGAGCTTTGGCAGCAGCGATGGGAGCGGGCCGAGGAGAAACCGCGAGGGACTTTCGGGAGGGGTCCAGCGCTGCGCAGAAGGTGGAGCTGTAGTGCTTGACGGTGTCGGGACATGGGGCGCGATGGCGGAGAACGGCGAGTCGGGCGCGTTCATCCGAGGCGAGTCGGTTGAACTGTAGCGTGATCAAGTCGAGACGTGGCGCGGATATGGCGATGAAGACGTCGGCGACGTCTTGTGCTTCCCCTGAGCTCGAGATTGCGCAGTCCGTGGAAGCGATCGCCGAAGTCCAGTTCTTCTTTCCTGTCTCTATTTCGCAGACGGACCTGCGACGTTGAGGTGCCGTATGGGGGTATCTTGGACAGCGCTTGCAGTACGGCTCCGTCGAGGTGGAATTGGTGGCTGAGGTAGATTTGTTGAATCGAGGTGAAGCGCTCGAGGTAAAGCAGATGTTCTCGGTGCAGGGAATGATTTCCCAGGAGACTGAGCTCCTTGAGCTGCGGCGCGGTCAGGGCAAGGTTTTGGAGCACCGAAACCAAGGATGTCAGAGAGCTCATCTACACCCGGGTGGCCTTCGTCGAACATTATCGAGACCTCGCGAAGTGACGGACAGAGGAGCAACAGGAGTGGTGCAACCTGCAAATCCGTTATGAAAAACGCGTCCAACGCGCGCAGGTTGGGGAGGAGGGGGGCTCCGGCGCATTGTCTAGCCAAGAACGGCCAGAAGGTTGAGTGGACACGGGTAGTGTGGGTGAGCGTGAGACTTCGGACGCGGCTCGCGTACGACTGGAGTCGCGACCAAGCTTGGGTAGATATGGCTCCGCGCATGGTTTGCTACGAGAAATTCAAGTTTTTCAGTGATGTCTAGGCGTGACTCGCCTTGGAGTAACTCACGAACTTATTTGTCGGCCTCGTAGGTGATCACCGGGTAGGAACTGGAGGACAAGGGCCTAGGTCATCCAATTCTGCCCATAGGACGTTGAGTGCATGCTGTGACATCGTTCTTGATACCATCGCGCATGCCACCAGAGCCTTACGGCACGGGAACGATGCATCTCCGAACTCATCTTCGTCATCTCTGCAGACGCCGAAGTGGCGGGTGCGGGTGCCAAGTGGTTCAAAACTTCGAGGAGGATATCTTGGCATAGCAGGATCTTCGAAGTCTGCATGATCAGGTCCTAAAAACCGTTTCTGAGCGGTGGCCCAAGTCAGCAGCCACATCGGGTATCGGAGAAGGGTTCAAACTTCGAAGATCATCACTTACTACGACCCGGGACTCGAAATTCGAGAGCTTGCCGGCAAAAACAAGCTCAGCCTGTAATTTAAGTCATTTATGTATCGCTCATACAGGAAGGAGATCCAGCAAAGAGGAGGACATACCGCCGCCGTGTCCAGGTTCTGGGTGATCGTAGTGGTTGTCCGTACAAGAGGGCGTGGCCCTTGCGAAAACTGAGACACCGACAACCAGGCTAAACTTGGCAACTGAAGCGCCTGACAGGTACCACCGCGATATGTTTGATATGTTTTATTCACGCCGAGGACCGTCTGTTGTCCGCGGCAAGGCGTTTACCCGTGGTAAGCGGTATAAGATACACTACCTGACCATATCCCAATGTATTGCTATTTCGACGATACTAGCATATGCACAAAGGTTTTTTGCAAGCGGACAAGCCTCTGGAGTCCTCGGACTACTAGAATCGGTCGGTGTGCTGAATGCCCAAGTGACATAGCCGCGTATCAACAATAAGTTGAAACACATTATGCTCCTATGATTGGAGGTGGTTACGACTGAATGGGACTATATGCTGCATGCAATACCTATTACACGGGCAGACCAAGATAAGTATAACGAAGCGCGACTCTAACCTCTCAGCCCATTCGTAGGAATATGTTTGAATCTGAAACGTACCTGCATCCGAGTCCAATCAGCGGTCGTCCCGGTCGAAGGAGATCTCAGGCACCTCGGGGACCGTAGACTCGCAGCCGCTCTGGGAGAGAATGTAGTTCTCCCGTCCCCACCGCATGATCTCCAGGGTCCTCCAGATGTGTGCCCACTGGGCGTTCACTCGGCTCGCCGGTGGGATGGCGCGAGGTTGCATCTCGTGAAGATCCAGGTGGGGAACATGGTGTTGATAGCGACAGCAGCTTCGTGCAGGTGCCGACGCCGGCGCCATCGACACATTCACAAAGATGAGCTCCTTCAGGCGGTGGTCAAGGAAGGGCACCGCCCTGGCTCCGGCCGCCTTGCCGACGTCCGAGCTCCGGGAGGGCTGATCAACTCGAGTTCCGGACAGCGCCGAGCGAGCTCGGCGAGACCAGAGACCGTGACGGCTGGGTCGTCGCGTGTTGGACCGGGGAGACGTCCAATGTCGGATGTGAAGTGCGGGTGAGATGTGGCCAGGCGTCGGCCATCCGGACGAGGTCATCGTTGGTCGCGGAGAGAGAAGACTTCTCGGCATAAAGGCCCAAATCGTCGAGTTTCGGCATTTTCGACAATAGCGGGCGAATGAGATCCACGAGTGTCGTGGGAAGGGGGGCTGAGTGGAGCACAGAACGTGCAGATGTACTGCATGATCGTGTCGGGGAGGTGTGTTTGCGATTTCAGTGAACTCAACATCTGAGTCGGTAAAATCGAGCGAAAGGGAGTTAAACTTAGGCTTTGATATAGCAACGATGACGTTGGTGAGATCCTTGCACGTTCCTTTGACCGTGGATATGTCCAACGCGCAGAAGCCGTCTCTAAAGTCCAGCTTCCTCTCCGTTGCCCAAGCGAATGGTACCACCGGTCAGGACTTGTAGAGTGGGTATTGTGGAAATGGCCTGCAGTACTGCTTCGTCTAAGATGAAGGAGTCGCTAAGGCCCATCTCGACCATGGAGGTGAAGCGCTCTAGATAGAGCAGGTGTTCTCGGCTCCAAGGCGTAGTCTCCGAACAGAGAGAGGCCTTCCAAATGCGCACTGCTAGAGCAAGCTCATCTAGAAACGAGCCCAGATATCGGAAGGGCGCACTGGCTGTGGAACCCGATTTCAACGATACCGAGACCTCGCGCAGCGAAGGGCATAGGACAAGCAGAAGGAGGCCAATGTGACGTTCAGCGATGTTGTCGGCCTCAAGCTCAAGCAAGCGAGGAAAAAGAGGGCACCGGCCGCAACGTCTCGCCAAGAAGACCAAACCGAGGGATGGATGAGGTCTGCGTGGGACGGTAAGGTATCGACGTGGCTCGCATACGACTGGAGTCGTGACCATGCTTCAGGCGATATCGCCCCAGATATAGTCTGTTATGGAATATCAGGGACGCCAGCTTCAAAACGTCTGCGTACATGACTCACTGAGTACTCTGAGCTGTGTCGCCGTTGGTATTCCGGTAGGAGTTGGAGGATGGATGCAGGCCTTCTAATGATGCCCACAACAGTGTTGAGCGCATGATGTGATATCGACTTTGACACGGTCGCACAGGCAATGAGGTATGGCGACACTCGGAGCGATGCGTGTGGTTGCCTCGTCGTCGATTATGAAGGACAGTGTCGGTTGGTGACAGATAGCCAAAAACTTCGAGAAGGATATCCTGACATAGCAAAATGGTCGACCCATTCAGAGCACAGACAAGAGAATTTAGAAAACACGTTAACAAGGACGGAATGCGAACGAAAGAGCTTCAATGTTCAATGACTTACCATATCGCCAGAGCCACCGTGACCATGATTTGAAGTTCCTCAGAGAACGCCCCAAATCCACCACAGGAATACCGTGCTAATCTCGTATAAACGACTTATATCTTGGCGGATACATGGATGGAAAGGACTAACTTGTAGTGCAGGATATGCCTCTTGTCCTAATCGTCGTGGTGGTTGTCACGACAGGACGCGTGGCGCTAAGCTTTCTGGTTCGGGGCGCCAAGCGCCCAGCATGCCTCACGGACTCGGATACAAGTTACTACATACCTGCGACTCTCATGCCTAAGACAATGGGGTTTGGCACAAACACAGAGTTCGCGGTCACACATCGTGTTAGTGTTTTGGGGTCTCGGGTATTCCCGAGCCCGCGCCTTCGGACTTTCAGGCTTTATGTTCGTTCGACGTTGCAAGTTGCAACTACAGTTACTGGCCCTTGCTAACGGCCTAGGCCTCGGCCCCCTGCTTTCATCAGCAAGTGCTGACTAACCTGAAAAATGATTGTCGCCCAATGGCTTTCCGCGAAGCCTGTATAGCCCGCATCGCGTCCTGCCTGCGAACCACGATTTGGCCTGGGAGTCCACAACCCAGCGCGCGAGTACTCCTCCTGACACGGATGAGCCGGTCCAGATCCTCGCCACGTCCTCCTCCACAACCCCAGCGTCTCCACCAGCGCGCACGTATTCAAGATCCGGACCCGGGTATAGCGTCAGGCGGGAGCGCGTCCATTTGGGGAGCGCGAGACACGTCCAGCGCCGGGAGCGTCACGCGACGCAGCCGCGGGCACCCCCGCGCGAGCTGACGAGCCCGTGAACAGAGGCGGACGCGCAGCAGCGGAGACAACACGGGGAACGCAGCTCCCTACCCAGATTGAAGCACCTCGAGATGCTGCCATGCCGCCGCAAACGCGCGCAAGTCGTCATCCAGGACATGCGGGACGTACCCCCGCCGGAAGGAGATTCGAAGTCTTAGATCGCTGAGGTGTGAGAATGGGGCGAACGGCAGGAGAGGCGGAGCGGGGGCTCCTCGCAGGTATGTAGAGGAACAAGAACCGGAGCGCCTCCACGATATGCTCCCGCGAGCAGGCGTAGGACTGGGTAGTAGGCTAGTGCGACGTCGAGGAACCACGCGAGGAGGTCGACGTACTGATGAAGCACATAGACATGAACGCAGGCATGATCGCGCCTAACCCTCGGAATCATTTTGTTTGCGGCCAGTGGCTGTCAGGGGGGACGGTAGCGAGGCGATGGCTCGGGTCTGTGGAAGCTGGCAGATCTGAAGTTGGCGCCGAAGTACGGGAAGGCGTGGGCGTCGGATCTTGCAACACGTCTCTAGATAACCAGAGAACGTCACGGATGGTCCCCTTCATTTTCGTCGACAAGACTAGGTCATCCACTTCGGATTGGTTGTAAGCGACAAATATACACGCGACGCCACGAACAGCGACCGTACCTTCGTAGGCTGAAGATCCTTGGCTTCCTCGAATGTCAACAACCCCCCTTCACCTCAACCCGCTTGAAGGTCATACGGACGGACGCATACTCAGCCTCGTCGACTTGCGAGTTCAACACGGCAGACAAGCGGACCACGACACGCTCCAAGTCCTTGAAGGCGCAGTTACGCGATAGTGCAGCAGCCACACTCCACCGCCCCGAACCCCTCATCGCAAACTAGAGCCTTCACATCTAAGCACGCAACCTCTCTGTGGCCGGCACCGTCGGGCGCGAGCGTGCTTATCTCCGGAAGCGCAGACACGTCCAGCAGGGGCGCCACCTGGGCGCAGCTGCGGGCACCTGAGCGCGACCAGCTCGGAGACCGTCCTCGCCGTCCGGTGGTGGATGCCTCGGCGAGAGAGAACGTGGGGGCGTGCCCCTCCGAGTCCCATATCGCGGAGAGCACCGGGAGGTGGACCGTACCGCGGCGAGCGTGTGCAGGTCGTCATCCGAGCCGTGACGCGCGTGGCCTAACCTCCGTGGAAGAGACGTCGGAACTGTTGAGATTGCGGAGGGAGAGGGAGGCGAAAAACAGCGCGGAGGGCGAGGGGTGGCTGCTCGGCGCGGGTGTTGGAGGGGCCAGTGAGTTTAAATCCGATTGACTTGGAGGCCCGATAGCCGCTTGTGGTGAGGATCGCGCCATTTCGTCAACTGTGACCAGAACGACAAAATCGTCAGCTGGGTCTAATCATATGGCAGAGGCAGCACCGCTAAGGAAGATATCCAGGCATGCGGAACCCGTAGGTGTTTGCCTCGCCAACTCACCCGATGCCTGCGTCCGTGTATTTTGAAGGAATAGCTGATGCCGCGCTCGTCATCTTATACGTCCGCAGACATAAGTTCACATGCACTGCGGCGTAGCTGATCAGCATCGACGCCATGACTAGGATCCAACCATTCAACGCACCGAATGCCTGTAGGTTTGCGCTCTTCGTTGTCTGCGACAGCCTCATTGCTGCCCGGCAGCAATCATTCCCGGGAAGGACGCGCGCGAAGGTACGTCGCCAATCGAGACACTCGTAATGACCGTGCTCGCGACGGACGTGGGGTTTGGTGTCGCCAGAGGTGTGCGCGAAGCGGATCGCGCGCGCACTGCCCTGAGGCGAAGGCGAGGCCGAAGAAGTGGGGTGCGCTGAAGTGAGAAGTTTGCAGGATACTTGCCTGAGGAGTTGGATGCTTCATGGAGTTTGAGATGTCGCTTCACCAAGTCAGTTTATGTCGCTACGGCCTCTACCAAGGGTCCATTGTCGAGAAATGCATTCGCTATATGATGTCCGAGCCTTACTTCAGACATGAGATGCAGCTATTGTTGTACGCAGCGCGCATTGCGGGTCAAACCGACGAATCCGTACACGTTCACAGCCGCCCCGTACACTGTGCGTCCGCTGACATATTGCACAAGCCCTGCAGACGGACCCAAAGACCTTCGGGTTCGCGACATGTGGTATAGGTAGAATTGCGCTCACATGTAGGAGGAGAAAACGAAAGCAAGATGCAAAATATGTCGAAGACGAGAGCTGTATGGGCCCAGTCATCGATGTTGTTGAGCCATAATGAGGTAGAGGAATTGGACGCACCAGAAACAGCACTAAAAACGTGCGTACCACTCGGTAGCTCTGCCACGATCATGACGATTGCGAACGACCCTTCAATGCGGCCTGAGCGGCTCCGTGAGAGCGATCTCGTTCTGTTCCTCCTACACATGACCAATATGAGCGAGAACAGAGCACATACTCGTGTGAACACGTATATACGAAGAGAAAAGGCGGTCGTAACACGAGGTACTCACGCGGTTCGCCGGCGTAGTCTTCGTTTCTGCCTGTTATTTCGCGAGTGGCCTCCTGACCGTCCAATGGGTGCTGCACCTCGCCATAACATTTCGGGTCATTCTCTCACGTCTAACGACGGCAATATAAGCGGTTAATCGGGCCAGGTTGTAAGCAACAAAGAGTGCGTAATAAGTAGGCGCACCTCTGCCGGCAGCCAATGACCAACGTGTTCTATGGACGACGCTAATCATGACAGAACCCCATAAGTGGCTGTCACCCCCGAGCAGTGACCTAACGAGACCACGGTGGAGGATGTGTCGAACAGAAAGACAGGTTATGAAAGTCATGAGAGTCCCAGATGAGAGCAGTGTGCATGGAGGGTAGGCTGTCGTCGAGGCTAGAAGAGAGCGGCACGAGCGTTACCTTACACGACAAAGGTCGTACAGTAACATACATAAGTGTACAGTATTGAAGCTTAGCCTAGCTTAGCTCCATCTCAGCGGGCGCTAATCAAGCACAAGCACATAAGACAAAACAACCGGCATTTCGGCCACAGCGACAACGACACGGGCGTCTGCGCGCTCCGAAACCGTCACGGTCTTGTCCGAGCTCCATGTTTTGGACTCTATGACATACGTCCTCCTCCTGGCGAGACCTCTTTCCGTTGCTCTATATCCTTGCCGCCGCAATATTCTGCATGATTTACCTGATCACTAGTACTCACGCAGCACGCTGGAGGCGTTTGCGATATCAGTCAGGCTGCACGGGCTTGGGCAAGTTGAGGTTGCCCGGTACCGTCGCCCAGACTGTCGTCCTTGACGCGTGAACGAGGGAACAAGGATTCACGGTGCGTAATCTTTTTTGATATCTGTCCGTTATTCCCTCTCTTGCACCGTACACTTGTTTCTCAACAAATGTCTTTCCATGTCCGCTACTCAGCATTCTTCCCGAAGCAAGATTTCCCATACTCGATGATCTCCGTGCACTCTCTGCGGCGGCGTCACGCCTCCGCCCTCGACATCAACGGCGGTACCTTCATCACCTCCAGCACCGCGCGCGAGAGGAAGCCCTGTCACGACCCCGCCCACGTCGACCGCCGTGACCGTGGCGTTCTGGACCGTGCTCCTTCCCCCTGCCTCCGTGTGTGCCCCACGCCCGTCCAGTCGACGACTTCAGCAGGTGCCCGCGATCACCTCAACGCTGACAGCCCCTCCCCACCCGCGTAACGACCGTGGATCAAGCTCGACGACGTCCAGGATCGGCCTCACGAACGGTGCGGCATCCCTGGACGCACGGAGCACACACTCATCTTCTTCATTCCTTAAAACGCACGGATCCGCGGAGCGCACGCTTCATCTCATTCATTCCTTATCCCAACTAAGAGCCCACCCGATTAACCTGGGTTTGGAGCTTAAGTGCTTATGAGACAGTTTTGTTTTTTGCGAATAGATTCGTTTGAACGGTGACTCACGGGGCTTATAAGTGTCCAATTAGTGCGAATTTTGGCTGTTAATTCACTAACATCATGTGCTCAGCTCGTCTCAAACGTATGCGCTTGCGATCTGTTCACGTCTCGTTTGTTTCCAACGGCCTACTTTCGCTATCCTCTTCCTTTCGTAAGCCTGCAGGAATGTCCGAGTCACGGGTCCGACGTCTCTCGAGAGTACTCCTGGCCCTCGTCCTCTCCGCTGCCCCTCGACCTCTTTGTCTGTAGGCTCGATACGGCGGCCTTGCAGATGCACCTTACTCAATCTCGTCGAGGAAACATGTCAAGCTACATCGGGAGCTGAGTCTAACGGAAGGCTGTACGTGGGCGGGCGAGATTATGTGACCATGCCACACAGGGTGAGATGCGCCGTTCTAGTCTATGTATAAGCATCGCCCATCCAAAGTAATCTTTCGTTTCTCAGCTTGCCACACAAACAAGAGCTAACGTTTCGTGCCGACGATCGAAGAAGTTACTCGGCAGGTACGCCATCCTTCCGGTACGCATACGCATGGTGTGGTCTATTTCGCAGACGTCCCTACCCTCTGACAGCGGTCTCTCGTTCCCCCAGCATTGAGTCCGAACAAGACAAAGACTTACACGCACTATCGTTTAGACGTCCCAGCACGGTTCGCAGCGGTCGTCTCGGGCCCTACCTCCTCTTACCGCACCATCCAAGCCTTCTTGATCCTATTTGACTCGCCATGGCCCACCTGCCCAGACATTCTCAAGCAGCCCCGGCAATGCCTTGCAGCCTTCGACGTGCCCAACCTCGCCTATAAGTCACCGCCGCAGCGCATGCGTGGTACAAGCGAGACTTTGTTTGTGCGGCATCAAGAACGTGCTCGCCCCATAGCTGCGCTTACTTACACCCCCAACATGGTGTGCGGTTCGGACGCGATGTTTCGGCCTCGACACAGCTGTTGGGGCTCGTCCTCGCCCTCCGGACTCGTTAGCTAATAGCAGCGCGCCTCGCGTCGGCTCGAACAGATCGGGCCGTGGCCTGGGCAGGTTGCTCAGTGCGCGGTTGCTCCCTTCCTGCTCAACATCAGTAACTCGTGTTATTCCCTTTCTCTGCATCTACTTCGCCCGGGTTTCCTCCTTAATTTACATATCCCTGTTGTGCCGTCCTGCGTGATGTGAAGCGGTGACTGACCTTTCAAAAGTTCAACCGCAATCGCATTGTTAGTGAAGGTCTTGCGGGCTGGGCGTAGACTCGAACCAGTCGATGAGGACACATCAGCGGAGAGTGAAAAGAGAATGTCTCCCTACGCGACGTGGGTGGCAGGATTGATTGCGTTTGATTCTCAGTTTTCCACCCGCGCAGCCGACATTTCTGATGGACAACACTCCCGATGTAATCTTATCGGTCTGGGACAGACTTCTCTCCGCCTTGATGTCATGCAAATGTCATGTGGTACACCTGTAGGGTCGTGCCTTCCTTCCCCCCATATGCCCGTACACCACTCGGACGCGCGGATTCTATTGACTCGAAACAGTCGATCGCGAGACATCGGCGGAGAGTGAAAGAGAGAGAGAGAGAGAGAGAGATGGTTCGCTTCGGGTACCCTCCTTGAGTGCGGAGTCTGAACCCGAACGGCTGGATCGAGCCGGCTATGCGAAGTCGTGCATCAGTTGGAGTAAGTCCGCTCAAGCTGTGCTGAAATTGAGTAATGTTGAGTAGATGTCTCAATTATATTTTGTTTAGGCGAAAATTTCTCCTCCACACGGCCAGATGACCCCGCTCTCGATCTCGCTTGACGCAGGCGAAGACGTGACCCGTGATGCGCCTGTCCGATCCGCATTGTGACACCCCACTGGACCAGCTGCTTTCGAGGTTGCGCCATCCTTGCGCGTGCCCCAACCCTCGCGACCTTTGGGTATAAATACTCCGTAGCCTCGTTCTCCAAAAAGCCAGGTTGCCGCAGTCTCCTTTTCCCGCCTTCATCTCTCCTCCCTGCATCACATCCCGTGTCAAAAACCTCATCGTCTTCGATATGCACGCAAGGACCGTCTTCCTCAGCATCGCTCTGCCCTCTCGAGCAGCACGTCTTCGCCCAAGCACCACTGGTACGCCTTCCCCACCGCTAGGGCCTTGTCCTGAACCTCACTGATGTCATGCCACTCTCATTGCAGAGGCCTCCGCCTCCGCCTCCGCCTCGGCTTCCCCGCCGCTTCCGGCAGTGCCTCGGCCAGCTCCGCCGCGACCGCCACTTCCCCCGCGGGCAGCGCATCCGCCTCCGCTTCTGGCAGCGCGAGCGCGTCCCACTCCGGCAACAGCACCGCGTCTGCGACCGGCTCCGGCGCATCCGCGACCTCCACCGCAAGAACTGCGCCGCGTCCCTCTCGGGCGGTCTCGAGGGCGCCATCGCCCGCCGTTGCGGCCTCGTCGTCCTCCGGCCTCATGCTCTGAGGAGCTTATACCCAGCAATCGTCGAGATGGATTGAAGGCAGGGGGCGAGTTGGACATTCCGTTGGAACGTCCATGGACTGTAGTCTCCTTACTCTAGTTCTTGCAGAGGGCGGCCGAGCCCGATAGTTCACTGTTGCGATGTACCTTAGACGCGTCGTGTGCGGTCGTGTAATCGGACTTGGACGTTTTTCTGCCTTATTGTCTTCCCATAGGGCGGCCTAGCTCCGATAGCTTGACTGTTGCGATATACCCTAGACGCGTCGTTTGCGGTTGCGCAATCAGATGGGGACCTTTTTCTGTCTTACTTGTGAGCGGGGGACGTGTTCTGAGCGAGAAGGACCCTGAAAAGACCTCCGGCGAACACGGCTCGGGAGTCCGATGCTCAGGTATCTCTGTGCCAGTCCGTCACTTTTAAGTGTCGTCGCGCAGCTCACTTTCCTCGATAATATCTACCGGTTGGCAAGGGATAAGTACTATACTGAGGTCGAAGCCATCTTGTGGTGCAATGGTTAGAAGGATGAGGTTATTAGAGGCTATTTGTGGGGCTCGCTAGTGCCCGCTTGGGGGTTGCCCTTGATCGGCCTCGACACTGGTTTTAAATTTTACATCAGCTGTCGATGTCGTCTGACCTCGCGTTGCTGCGGTATCCGCGCATGATCACCCAGGACCCACCTTGCGGCGCTTTCTCGCCGCCGCCGTTCCGCGCCAAAGGTTCGCCCCCATGGATGTGGCGCGGTCGCCGCTGCGTATGCTTCACATTGTTCGAAAAGAATGTCCCAGGTTACCACGTACTCAACGCCGTGCGCGCGACCCCTGCTACCGCGGTCCCGTGCTTTTAGGCCCAGTAAACGGGCACAAGGTGGCTCAGGGCCGTTACCATGTTCCTGGCGGCCTTCGTTGGCGTGCACATCGCGCAACCCTTTCCTGCGGGGAGGCCCACCAGCGGGAATGGGCTTGCTTGCTTCCACTTTCTTGCGCCGAGTTCGGTTGGGCTGCGCAGGAGAAATGGCAATGCATGCTGGTCCGACATGGAAGTCTATGAAGCTTTACAAGGCCGTCCAGCGCAACTGCGTTGGAGGAAAGCCAAAGTGCCGAGAGAGAGAGTTACGGTGACCAAGACCTGCGCGTTCTGGAGGCATGGATGCCCATGGAAAAACATTGGGGTGTGATCGCAATTATGCAAGGCACTGTAAGCTGGATTTTCAAATTGATGAAGACGTTGCGCTCCTCCACGTAACACTCCGATGGGCGGATCGGAACGACTTCACTGCCATGCCTGCCATTGTGGGGCTTCAGTGGGGCGGCCCGGCCTCGCATCAAGCTTGGCTGTGGTGGCAGCTACCTTACAGGCTTTCGGAGAATGAGGCCAGCTATTGCATTTAATTCAGGGACATTCAGTCTTGATTAACCAAACCTGAATCGGTTGTTCGAGGGCTGGTAGTAACTTGACCCGGTTGCCCACACTCTATTACACTGCAACATAGCTAGACCGGGTAAAACATCAGCCGAGTGTGAAAAAGACAGCGTCCGTCCATTAAAATCGCCATCACCGATCTTATGCGAAGCCTACATCACAGCCACATTGATTAGTACGTTGAAAGTATACACCGGCATAATCCACCATTACGACGCCCCCGAAAACGCCGCCGCCCCGCCACTTCAAGGCAGGACTCTCCCGTTGCACACACGTGACCCTGGCAAGTCGTCCAAATCATACCGTGAGCTGCAGCTGCGCGTTGGACGTCCACACAGACACCCTGCTCCGCTTCCTGTTCTCCGAGGACCACCACACGCTCCCGCTTACCCTGCCCTCGCGCTCAGAGCACCACGTAGTCGGACACGCCGTCGACGCCCCGGCCCCGAGGGGGTCGGGCCACGCCGTCGCGCTCACGACCGCCGGCGCGCCGGCGTTCGTCGTCCTCAGGTCGAATGCGCCCCTCGAACGTCTCGTGCATCGCGACCTCGGCGCGCGCGGTCGACGTGCGTGCGATGCGGTCAGGGTGTACTCCGGTCTGTGGGTGGCATCCACGATGTGACGTC
Source organism: Ganoderma lucidum (assembly GCA_019426095.1). NCBI lineage: Eukaryota > Fungi > Basidiomycota > Agaricomycetes > Polyporales > Polyporaceae > Ganoderma > Ganoderma lucidum. The sequence continues at coordinate 1,075,188 of JABWUW010000042.1, forward strand.
GGAGCGCGGCGTTCGAGGTCTCAGCGGCGATGCGGTTATGAGGGAGAGAAAGCGGGGGGCGGGGTGGACGGGCAGGAGAGAGATCTGGGCGTCGAGGCGGCTGGACGGGAGCAAAGTTTAGACTTACGATGGCTAGCGGAGCCGTTCGCGATGTAGCTAAAGTAGACGCGTACCCGTTCGTCGAATGAAGGTCGAGCTCGGAAGTCGTCTTGAACCGACCGAGGATGGCGCTGTTCGTGGTGTGTAGCTCGAGTTTGTCTCCGGCGACAGACTGTACGAACGTCAGCAAACAACGGCACGGTCGGACCAGCCGTGGAACTCACATCCACCGAGATACGACCGTTGGTCGATTTCAAGGCGAGCTTGTTGAAGTGGACTGAGCCTGCGAGAGCGTAGAGGTGCTGGCTGAAGTCGTTTAGGTCCGTCTTGAGCTGGGGGATCGTTAGCTGAGGGGCGGACGGCAGCCGAAGGTGAATTTCGAAACGAAGCCGATGGAATGGGTCCCCAGGAGGAGACGCCTCGCCGCCGGAGTCTGAAGATGTGTAGGCTCAAGTCAGTGAGCATTCGAGCCACAGTTCACACTAACACCTGGTGCATGGCGAGACGTACGAAGATTCCAAGACCCATTCGTTACTATACGCGGTGCGCAGACGGCAGACTGTCGCCTCGTCGAAGTCTTCCTGATTGCGGTAGAAGGCATCGACTTCGACGACGGCGTCGGACCCGGCGTCGGCCGTCTGCGAGACGTCGAGAGAGCCATGGATGCGAGCTCCTTCCGTGATGAAGACAGGATCTCCGCCGACATAGGGAGAGTGACGGACGTGCGCAAGTGAAGCGGTAGGCCACCGGGCACGGTCTGAAGCTGGTCCCAGGTGGCATAGTCAAAGCACTTCCTTGGACGCACTACAGCGGCAGCATGTTCAATATATACTAAAGCGCACGGTGGTCAAATTTCCGGACGTCCTTTGCGATTATGAGAAAAACTCACTGCAGGTTGAGAGCCTGTTTCCTGTATAACACAAATAGGGTACCTAGAGAAAGGAAGGAAAAGGCCAAAATACGCCAGAAGAGAGGCCCAAAGCGCTTCTGGGGCGGTTTTGCTGGATCGTATTGGCAGTGAGATGGATGGTAACTGAATACCCCGGAGGATTAGGACGCAAATGCACCTCCGCACCCTTCTCCAAGCCACGCTTGCCAGTTGGAAAGGGCATGTAGCAGGTGGCCAGTCTGAGATGCGATCGGCAGAAACAGCGGAGAGACAAGCTTAAGTGCGATGATGGAATATAACTAACGGGCAGGAGTCCACGTCGTCGGCGCCACCCCCAGTTACAGTGTGTCATTTGCTCTAGCACAGCTTCCTATGTCCATGATGTGAGGTCCGAGAACTGGCTCAAGGGGGGAAACTGGGATCGAAACAGCCCACCACTGGGCAGTGCATCAATGGAGGTGCCATCGATTGCGAAAGGTGAATGCGCCGGAACGTCGTGACCCTTCGTGACCTTGCTGAATTTACATTCCCAGGCGGCGAATATTCACCGAGTCCGCTGCGGGCCCCCATGTCGACAGGAGTAAGTACCTGAGTGTGTCCTCGTCGGGGACAGAAAGTCGATCAATGCGAAACATGCATCCTCGAGTAAGCGAGAAAGACGGAGGGCAAAGGACCGCATGGAGCTAGTGCGCAATCCCTTGAGATCGCGTAAATATCCCGCCTTCTCCTTCCCGTTCAAACCCGCGCCGACTGTCCTACTGGATCAAGACCAAACCGCCCACCACACCCATCAAATTTTTCGCCATATGATATAACCCCCGTATCGTTGGATAAACCCCAAGTCCGATTAAAACTTATCATCGTGATAACCGGTCCTCACTGCCCCTGGAGGTCCCCATGATCTTCTGCACGTGCTCTGGCGCGATGCGCAGCAGGCGAGGAGTGATGCCCTCGTAGCATCACCGCACGCCATCCTGCCACCACATGTCGCGTATAATCACGGCGATTCGCTGAAGGTCTGGCTCGAGATCGCCGCCGCCTTATGCAGAGCTCAGGCCAGGCTCAGCCTGTTGTTTCAAAGGTCACGCAAGGGTGTGCGAGGGAGACGAGGGAGAATCGGCAAAAGCACAAAGGGACGAGCAAAATCAGACCAACACAGAAGCGGCATAGGCACATCAGCAAAGGGTCCATTGTGTTGGCCCGGCGGACAAACGGGACAGGTCTTCTCAGGCGTCTCGGGCTTTCAGGCATCAGGGCTTTCAGGCATCTGATGCCTGAAAGTCCGATGTTCCGGAGGCGGTCGCCCCAGTCACTCAGGGTCGTTCAGAAGGATACGCATTTTTTGCTGATAGTAGTTATTGATCAGAAACTCTCCCGCAGAACACACATCACAGAGAGAGAGAGTGAGTACGCACGGGTTGGAATGGTCAGGTATCGATGGGGGCGTTCGAGAACGGGCCCATCCCGCCCGAGATGAGGCCGGTGACCATGTGCCAACGCGATGGCAGCTCTTGGCTGCATGCTCTGTGCGAACCCGAGACTCAATCCGGCGTTTCCAGTTCAGACTCCGCACAAGGCCGTCTCCATTTTCACTCTCCGCTGATGGGTCCCGATCGACTGGTTCGAGTCTACGCAAACCCCTTAGTCTCAGGTGTGACCTCCATCATCGCCTCCGTCACGCCCGCGCACAAGGCCGGCTGCGTTGGGGGATCGTGGGGGTTTCGGGTTGGGGAGCGCAGAGACCTTACTGTAAGGTCGTCACACGGCGCACGACAGGCGTGGGCGTGGAAAAAGCACAGTCGGGGAGAGGGGGATGGGCATGAGGCGTAAGCATAGGAATCCGCGGCGAACACAGCCTCGTTGGGTTGGAAGGACGGATGCATGCCCTTTGCGGGGCGAAGTCGGCGCAATGAGTACGAACACGCAGCTTAGGTGAGTGCGATGTAAACGTATTGACGTCACCACCTGTCAGCTCACGGGAGCAGGCTGAGGAGAGGGAGAAAGTGCGCACCGGACCACCGGTGGAGATGCTCTCGACGCTCGTCTTGCCCCAGCTCAGCACTTGTGCTTCTCGAATTCGCGAGCGGGATCGTCAACATGCCCGACAGGTACCGCGCTAATACCCTGTAGAGTGCGAGCGGGGTCTCTCGCCGTGCAATCAAACGCACCGGCCACGAGGAAAACCCGGCGTGAATTAGTCTGTGATGGGCCGAACATTATTGTCATGGATATGCATGATCATATGAGAGACGTGAGATATGCAGGGATAGTAAATGAATTCAGCCTCTACGCAACAGACGCACTCAAAGAATGGAATCCCTGACCACCGTAAGAATTCCCCTACAGCTTCAGTGTGCGTCGAAATGTGCGCAAGGCTGGATGAGAGCTTGGGGATTATGGTGGCAAAAAGGCCTCGACCATACAAGATTGCAAGATGCCGCTTCACGCTAACCAGCACACCGAAAGGTAATGCATAAAACACTCGAAAACATCGCGTCCCCTGGACACGCTGAACATGAACGAAGTGGAGTTGTGCCAAGACGCCAACCCCGCACCCACCGGCCCTGACAAGGAACCCAAATTCCAATGCGCGGATCGTGCGGCGGGTGCCGACACAAGGCCAGCGGGCGGTGGGCATCCGTGCTGCCCTACCTCCGTCCGCACGTTTTCTCGACGCGTATATGTGCACTCAGCGATGGGCGGATATCGCAGAGCACCATTCCCGGGAAATACCGCGGGTGATGCGAGAAGGTACGGGCCGAGAGGGAGCAAGAACGAGAAGGCCAGGAAGGGGGAAGGTGTGGAGGACTCACTCCAGTCTCCGGGTACAAGGCCCGGCTCGTACAGCTGCATTCGGTAGCTGTATGCGCGCGAAAAACGAAATCCGGTGATCACGGTGGGCGACACGCCGTGCACACGGCCCAGTTGGGCAAGGTGAAAACAAGCATGATCAGCGCAACCGCGAAGGTTCAATGTTCAACGTTTGAGGAGGGGGAATACTTACTGACTGTTTCCGCTGCGCCTGAGATACCTCCGGCCGTCACGGTCAACTGGGCGGCGAACCCCACAGTCTTCTCTGTCCTCGAGTTAAGTACTCGTCTCAGAGCGCCCCTTGTCCGGGTGTCGCCGCCAAGTAAAGAAGGTAATTGGCTCCCGCACCCATTAGGATTAAGAGTAGAACAGATCCGAGCCTGGAGAGCACCATCGCATGCGCCATCCAGGGGAGGCCTCGGGCGGATTTGCGACCAGATGTACCTGCGGCTGTGATTACAGAGCCGTCCTCCTTGACGTCAAAGTAGGGTGACCTGCGCGCAGAAGGCGACAGATCGCCACAGATCGCCACGCGCGGGCCGAAGTCCTCCGCCGCAGGGTACGAGCTCGAGATCACAGGACCCAGATCGGGGACGCGCGCCGAGTCGGACTCTCCATGTCTGCACGTGGGCTCTGCGCCGAGGAGATGATGCAGGATCGGATATGAACACGAAGAGGGAAGGCAGCAGGGACGAAAATCAATTTCAAGACGAGATGAGATTGTGGACGAGGACGAAGACCCCAGCGTGCGAACGGTGCATGCGGAGTGGGCGGCATCGCCGGTACGAACGGGGGGCTGGAAGAGGTCTGCACAGAGGCCGGTGGTTGATGTAGTGTGGAAATGCCGAAAGATGGTGAACTAGCGGCGTGCGTCGCAGGATACATAGAGAAGGATATCGTGTCTTGTGTTTTATTCAGCCGGTAAATTAGTCTATCCACTTTAAACCTGCGTAAGCCACAATATATCCGATGCCATGGACGGTAACCGTACCTTCCTGCCATACTCTTCGATATCTCGAATACCAACAACCCCTCCTCCTCAAACCACTGAGATGCGAACAGACGCACACACGCCTCCCTGACTCGTTCGTTAAACATGTCAGACAGGCGAATCATGACACGTCTCAAGTTCCCCGAAGCGCGGGTTACATGACAACGCAGCAACCACCGCCGCCGCAAGCTGAGCACCGTCCTGTCCAGGTTGCCCAATCGGACCCCATCAGGTGAACACAAGCGTCCGGATGTGCGAGAGAATCGGGAAATACGCGGGAATATTTTCGGTTTGGATGCTCGTTGAGGAGAATTGCAGTCCTTGAGGTTCGTGCACTGCGCCTGATCACACGCATAGAGCACTACGCAGACGTGAGGTCAAGGTCTGTTGTCCACTGGCAGTCATACAGCGAGAACACTCACTGTCTTCGCCCGCAACGTGGTTACGATTGGGAGAGGCGCAGCTTGCAAGCGACATCGGTTCTGAGGTTCTTGCGGCGATGGGCGCAGTGAGCGCGCCTGTTGCCGAGTCTTCGTTTTACAAGACAGCGATCATGAGGGGGTTGTCCCGACCTCGCTGAATGGCATCCCATCACTGACCTGCTGCTTCCGGATTTCACCATCCCGCCCGGCTTCTCGCTGCTTCTGCATGCCTTGATCCTCCTGTGAAGGACATCGTCGTGCGCTGGTGTTCCGCAACGAGGTCCTCGAGCTGCTAGTTCACGCACTGGTCACCGCATCATCGTACCGTCGTTTCAGGGAAGCGCGTGTGCAGGTCCAAGATGCGACTGACGTTGTCGTTATACGTCTGGATGTCGTCTTGAATGGAGGGATCTACAGCGGAAGACCAACATGAGCACCGCCCATTCTATGCCCCTGAGAAGCCTCGCACCTGGCTGCATTCCCGCGAGGCCAATAGGGTGGGGAGGATGAACAGACGTAAACAAGGCACGCACCTCGCAGTAGAACGTGGCGGTGGCGTCCAATCCACGGTGGGGTTCGTGGGGCACGTACTTATCTCGCTGTAGAAACGTGCTGTGGCGTCCGATCCGCCGGCGATGTTTTGTTGTGTGGGGTACCCCTAGCCGAGCTCCTCGCCCGGACCCTTCGCCCATTGTTGTGAAGGTATTCCCGATCCTGTCAAGCAGAGCATCAATACCACGCATCCGTTAGCAGGCCGGATCGCTGAAGCACACTCACAGCGGGTCCGCCGCCCATCGCCCATGCCACTCGCGAGCTTCGCACCTCTGCGTTCGTGGACACGAGGGACATCAGCGTGTGGGAAGTAGCAGATAGCCAGGGCCCCTGTCCGTCCACTCGGGGTGGCGGCCCATCGAGAAGGCCACCTTCCTAGGCGCACTCGCATGCACGCTGAGGACACGCACTAGGATCCAACATGTCGAAATGTCGTGCACGTCTGAGCTCAGGTGCTAGCCGTCAGGTGGGAGTGTGTCAGCGTGCGCAAGCTCGGAGTGGAGGAGCCGTGGCGAGAGACGGATGATCGACCTTATGCAACTCACCATTATGCAGAGCCTCCGTCGGGCGAGCCTCAGCACATGTAGGCGGCATTCAACGCTCTATGCTGACTGACCGCATGCGCACCACGGAGTCTCTGTATCATGTTGAGCTGGATGGGCCGTCACGCGGCCTTCGACAGGGAGTGCAACACCTTTACACCCAGTGCGTTCAATGCGGTAAGAGTTGCTCGGTAAAGTGCGTTGTGGCATCCACTGACAGGAAATGGAATTAATGTTCCGCAGAAGTTGTGCAGGAGCCACTAGGACATCCAACCTTAGGCTTGGACATGGGACATTCCACCCACCGTCCTGCGAAGAGAAAGAGACGATAGTCACCTGCACAAACGCGCACTAGCAGGAAGAACGGTAGAGATGCAACTTAAGGTAGCTCAGGCTGATTCAGATGGTGGTTGGGAGACGCGCCGGTTCAAGCGCGCCGGCGCGTCCGACGCGTATGACATGCCACCCGTAACACCTTGGACTGTTCTCCGTCAACGGTGGCAGCCTGCAGTGGTCCTAAAAGCATCTGCGCCTCTTTTTGTCCCTCTGCAGCTTCAACGAGTGCCCCAGCCATCCAGCCCCACATCTACCCTTAGCGTGCCACATCTACGTCTTCGCGCTCCCGGACGAGAAGCCTGGAGAGTGGGAAGCAGACGAAGGACTACGGGAGACGTCGTTGGCATTCCGCGCCTGGATACCGAATAGGAGAGCTCGCTGGTGTGAGGACTATGAACTTGTGAGCCTTGAACCGCTTGATGCGCCTCTAGAGGAAGCTTTTGACTGTAGTTTGACCTTCGTGCCAGTTCACTGGCATGATCTCCCCCCGTTCTCCCCCTCTGCTCGGCCTCAACACAAGCGGGTGTTACCTCAAAGACCAGCAAAGACAGCCCTTGAAGTCGTACTACATATCTAGGAATTCACTTTCACGAAGGGGGAGGTCTTGTTCGCACATTCAGACGCACTTCTTCCCGGAGTACTATGAGGTCTGTCCGGTGTGCTTCCGCCGTGTTTGGATCTTCGCTGACCCCACCACGTCTCTCGCATCCTTATCGATCCTCGTCGTCGCTAACGGCGTTTTCGACACCAGCGATCTAGTTCTATTCCAGCTTGATAGCATCCTCTAGGGCGTGGACAACGACATTAGGTGAGTGCTTTCACTCTCTTGACGCATTTGTGTGGCGCCCCTGGTTTCGCGCCCCACGCCTTTCGACGCCCGACATGGCCAGCCTGAAGTCCAAGGTCAAGTACGTCGCCAAGAAAAAGAAGCGCATTAGCAGCTTCATCCCCTCATGCAAGGCACACATGTTCTCGCTGCAGGTGACGACGTCGCTCCGAGCGCGCTACAACTGCGCCCTGTCGTTCGGGGCCTGTGGAGGTGGTCCCCACGGACGTCCACGACGCCGACGAAGGCGAAGCACACCCGCCCCATGCAACCAGGCGATGTACGACAGCGTCCGGCAGGCGACTACACGATCATCACGCATCCTCGACCCCGACAACCCAGACCCCACGGAACCGCCGTCTCCAATCTATGGAGTCCATTCCAAATGTCCTGTTTTGCTGATCCGCTCATATCACACGTTCAGCTAACAGACGGGCTGCCGGCCGAAATGACCGCATGTGGTCGTTCCCCTGATCGGCGAAACCTTGCAACAGGAGCCATTCGTGAGCGAGTCCCATACAGGTCCAACACGCAGCTGTACGTGTTCTATTAACACCGCCGCCATCGCAAACGGCAGCAGCCTTATCCGGCCCCGCGCCCCGTCCGAAACACCATCCGACGGTGTTTGCAACCTTGGCACGTAGCGGCGGCGGTCGTCCAGACGGCGCCATACCTCGGAAGGCTAACCATAACGTGAAATGGAGCATCTCCCAGATAACGCGGCGCTGTGTCCCGAACGTAGCTGCGGCCCCGCCAACTGACGTACTTCGTGCTGTAGGTTCGCTTCCGGGTCAGCGTGAACGTCATGGCGGGTGCTTGGGGCGATAAGGAGGTTGGCATCATCGGCTCGTGGGTGAGTTTCGAGTTGGCCACTACCTGGATGTGCGTGTGCGGCTGATTCGCTCGTGCGTACGACAGTGACGGCGCTGCAGTCCAAGGTGGGCGAAGTTGGTCAACTGCGTCCGGGGACAGACGTGGATTGCGCCCTCCCGTCGGTTTCGAGCCGCTCTCGCATGTCCTGGGTTGGAGAGGAAATGGTGCTCGATGATCCTGTGTGTGAGCTCATTGGGGAATATTGCCGACATTTCGTCTCCGCGCCTGTGCGACGAATGTTAGCATAGCACCCAAGTCGCCACGTAAACGCACAACAACGGTCCGATACATTCGCTAGCGTCCAGTGGGTCGGGCGCTGACGATAGTCGGAATAACTCCAGCTCGAGGAGCATAGGGAGTATACGTAGCGGTTCATGGAGTGATAGTAGCCGCATGCTCGCAAAATGCGCTCCCTGCACCGTCGGTTGTTCGTGACCGCGTTTAGGCCTAAGTGTACTGCCTATACTAACTACTTACATACGAACACTGTAAGCTGGATCGTGACGCCTCGGTTTCTTAGATGCACACTTTCTCATTGGCAAGCCTGACACTGGGCCGGCTTGGGGTCGGCCATTGTAGCTATTTTATTCTCAATCCACTCTAATAATGTGGCGGAAAGTCGCAGCACGACTGAATTCAGAAGCTTGCTCAACGCCGATATATCGATGGATGTGGACCGTGTACGTGTCCCCGACTCACCCGGCCGAGTCTGCGTCTACTTCAGATGGCACGTGTACGCACGTATAAGTTTGCATGTAAATCGTACTTGGGTAGGTACTGCCAGTCAATAGACCATCGACACCAACGACTGCCCAACAGCCCTGAACGTACCAGATGCCAGTCAAGTTTGTACTCTTCGACATCTACGACGACCTCGTCGCCGCCTGGCAGCAGTCCTTCCCAGCCCTGGTCCCTCCCGAGGCCCTTGAACATATCACCATCAAAGGAGCATCCATCGACGACCTCAACGTGTCTTTCGACGCCATCGTCTCTCCCGCCAACAGCTTCGGCCGTCTGGACGGCAGGTGCGTGCGCCTGCCTTATCTCCCTGGCATCTCCACCCTATCGCCTCCACTGACCGCCGCCCCTTCGAACCCGGACGCAGTTTCGACCAGGTCCTCTCCGACTCCATCGCCCCGAGAGCGACAACGACGCCCTCACCAGCGCCGCCCAGGCCGAGCTCTACAAGCGCTGGCGCGGCTACGCCCCCGCGGGCACCTGCACCCTCATCCCGCTCGCCCGCACCCCGTGCGAGCACAACCAGCTCGGCGTGCGCTACGTCGCCCTCTGTCCGACCATGCGCACCCCGGAGAACGTCAGGTGGCACAAGGAGGTCATATACAACTGCGTCTGGTCCCTCCTCGTCGCGGTCGACAACCACAACGCTGAGGTCGCGGCGGACCCGAGAAGGCTGCGCGCGAGGGCGCGTCGCTGATCGAGACGGTCGCGATGACGGGCTTGCGACAGGCGTGGGCGCGGTGTCGCCGGAAGTGTGCGCAAAGCAGATGGCGCGCGCGTTCGCGCACTACCACGAGGCGAAGACGACGCCGGAGAAGTGGGGTGCGATGAAGTGGCGGGATATTTTGAGGCTGCCGGTGTACACGTCGGAGGAGCTGGACGCTTGAATCTCGAGGCCATTCTGGAAGACGCGGTGGGGAATCTGAGGAGCTTTGACACCTTCTATAACAAAACGGATTGAATGTAGGTTCTGTGGACTTTAAGCGCGAAATTACGGTACGTATCAAAAGGGGTGATTCCCTCTGATTTTAGCCTCAATCAGACACCAGCGAGGTTCAAGTCCCGCCAGCACGTATCGTGTAGAATCAAGGGATATCCCTGCTTGAATTTAATCACATCCTGTCCACGGTTTACGCAATGGCTTCACGTACGACCTTAAAGCAAACCCAAGAACCCGTTAGAAAAACCTGCGCCCGCACAAAACAAAAACCCCACATACAACGCACCGCAAACCCCCTCTCGACCCCCTCCGGCAGGTCCTCCTCCGAGTCGACCCACTCGTACACCGACCGCAGGGCCCACGCTCATCCCGGAGCATCCTCAGCACAAGCCCCACGTTCCCCCCAATCGTCTTTCCCCACGTGTCATGGCTCAGCATCTCAACCTCGCTCCGGCCCACCCGAACGGGTGGCTGACCAGCGCGCCCCGCGTTCCCGCGTTCAGGACCCGCGTGACGGCAGGCCCGCCGCCGCCCCACCCTCTCATCACGCCGTGGAACCCTAGCCACTCCAGGCTGCGGTCGTGCCCCGTCCATTTGGCCCTCCACTCCGAATCGTCGTTCCCGCCCGGGACGTCGGGCACGGCGGTGTGGAACGCTGGGAGGCTCGGCTTGGTGAGGCGTGAGCAGCGTTCTGCGAGCGCGAGAACACCGTGCACGGCCGGGAGACGGATCGGGGCCACGTAGACGAGTTCGGTGTCGAAGGGTTCAGTGAAATGATCGGCCACTACGGATTCGCGGAGATCGCGCCAGCGGTCGCCGAAGTGCACCAGATCCGCATTGATTCTATAGAGGATGGCCGTTTACAGGACGTTAGGACGGGGTGGTGGAGGGCGGGCAGGTCCAGGAGCCGATGAAGGAGCTCCGTGAGGGTCGTAGGGTGCGGGGAGAGCTCCTCTTCGAGTTCTAGTTTGATGGAGGTGAACGTGGGGCGGGAACGGATGGTCGATAGCATGTCGTGAAAGAGGTTGGCATGGACGGGGATTGAGATGTGCAGGAAAGGCTTTGAGAGATTGGTCGTGGTGCATGCACGGAATATGAGTTCGAAATGGCGGGGGGTGCCTGGAGGACACGAGGGAAGTGAGCTCGGAAAAGCCGTATCCGAAGTCAAACTGCGCGTTTCATTCAAGCCGCCGAGGTCGATCGCGCCGTCAATGCTCCGGATGGACTTGTGGCTCGCCAGCACGAAGAGGTCGCGAGTGCGAAGAGAGAAACGCTCGCCTAAGATGAGCTCCCGCAACCGAGGGAGATCCTTCAGAAACGCAAGAGTGTCACCAAGTGCACCGGCGGATGGAGCTGTCGGAAGGCGGAGGACCTCCAGCTTCGGCGCCTTGGGAGCCATGGCACGAAGGGTAGAGGCAAGGAAACGAGGCACCGTCTTATACACGAGACTCTCGTCAATCGATAGAGTGATCTCCTGAAACGATGGTGATGAGCATAGAAAGATCGCATTGAAATCGCCGAGGTTGACAGACTGAGCCTCCAGGGACTTGAGGTGGGGGAACAGAGGCAGTTCCGCTGCATGTCGCCGAAAGGAACATCCCATACGGGGGGTTTACCCAGGGCCGTGCAGACCGAAAGGTAATAAACCGCATATAGGTCGGCATACACCTGCAACCTTGACCATACTTGATCGGTAATTTCTCTGCTAATGCGCTATGCATGAGCGAATAGTCGGTACGTCGCCAGCAACTTGTCACTCACCGCCGTGGCACCACAATGAAGGAGAAGATGACCCATGGCAAGGGAGTCTCATATGGTAGCGACTCCTAAAGCACCCTCCACGCGTGGGGAGAAACTTGCGTCCTGCAAGTACGGCCGCAGAACGACAGTGCATGGCGACAAGCCCTCCGATCCTAATCTGCGACTTTCTCCTCGTCATCGTAACCCTGGCACAGTTGAAATCTTCCGAATGAAGATGGCTGAAGATTTCGATGAGGATGTACTTATTGACGATAACTTTGAACGGGCGTCGTTCTGGCTCCTGTTCTTGGCATTGATTGCGTGTTCTATCAGGTTCTGTCATACAGATCACGGCCTTTTGAGAGACTTTCGCGTTGGGTTGGCGCAAGCACGCCTTCAAGGATCAAGGACGGATGGGTGGATCCTTGAGTACAAGTGCCAGTGCGGTTTGCGGAGCCACTGAGCCGAGTTGCACCGTACCATCGTTAATCTAAAGAGGAGCATGAATTCAGCTCCGCTGCATCGGCTCGTAGTTGCAACGAGTAGTAGACGTACCGATGAGCTTGAACCGTACGCCTCTCCGCCCCGCCCTGATCTCTCCCGCATCACATCCTGAACCTCAAACCAACACTCCGCCTCGGGATTCCCCTCACCAGGCTCATCGCGCGAGTGCGAGTGCCCCTCAAGCCACGGAAAGATCTAGTCCGAGACCCTCGCCACCTCCCCCCGTGCCACCCCCTCATCGCCAACTAGCGAACCCACGTCCAGGAGGCCGTAGGCGAGAGCGTGCACACATGGTCGAGCGCAGGCACTCGCGCGCGAGGCTAGCTAGCCCGGAGACCGTCACGGGGGGAGGGTGCACCCCACACTGAAAGGACAGAACCGGGGGGGGGGGGAGCGCATCTCCGGGTCCCCGACCAAGGTGGAGAGCAACGCGAGGCGCAAGCGCGCGCACGGGGCGTATCGCCCGCGGGACGAGACGTCGAGTTGTGAGGGCGGGAGGGAGAGGAATGAAGCGAAGAGCGCGGAGAGCGGGAGTGGGCGCTCGCGCTCGCGATCGGCGCAGGTGCTGTAGGTGGGGCTGGTGAGCGTGAAGAGTAACGACTCGAGAGTGTCGGGGAGGGCGGCCTGGATGAGGGCATGTGGTGCTGGATTTCTGAAACTTGGGATGGGAAGGCGGGGAAGGTGTCGGCTTCGAGGGCGATGGACTGGAGCGTGTAGAGGAGGCGCAAAGGCCGCTGGTGGCGAGAATCGCGCTAAGCGTGCGGAGCGGCGAGCGACAGGTGTCGCAGGCTCGCGAAGAATCCTTGATACGGTGGCGAGAGAGACGTGATCTACGCTCTGCAGGGTGACTTTGCTGAGGTCGAGCTGTTCTAGCATCGTCAGTCTCGCGGAGATGCGGAGGTGTCGCGCTATTTCTTCTGCTTCCTCGTGGCGGCTGATCAGCGTGCGCTCGTCCAGAGGATGTCCAGGGGGTCAGATATGAGGGTAAGTAATGGGTGGAAGAAGTCTTTCAATTTGCTCCGACCTGAGACGATCTCCAAGCGCGGGAATCCCAGTGTAAATGCGAGGACGGTTAGCTACAATGAAAACACAAGGGCCACGATGCCTCCGGTCATTCTCATAGACATCTGGAGACGATGAAGGGATAGGAAGGGCGGTTCTCCTTGGAGGTGGGACGCGAGTAGATATCTGCCAAGTGCTGCGGTCGGTGAACACCGTTGTCTGTGTAGTCCTGCCCATCATCTCGTACACAAGCACCGAGTACCAGCGGTTTTTATCTATATCAGGGTTTAATAAGCATCAGTTAGCAAGTAGTCCGTGGAAGGATCTGGGAACATGCGCACGAGCACTGCGTCCTTAAGCCTCCCTCATCGTCCATGGCATCAGCTTGAGCAGATGGGCGTGGTTTTCGAGGATTCTCCATAACTCCGCCAGTGTGAGGTCCGAAAACGCACGACACATCTGCGCACAAGCCGCCAAGGTCTTCTGGAGGATCTGCAGAGCTTTAAGATCTTTGAGATCTTGAGAACTTGCAGATGGTCTCAGTCTGGGCTCCATCGGTTATCGTTGCAATGGTCCCATGCGAAGTATCCGAGTGAGAGAATTTCGATCAGAGGGTCGTGGCAAAAGCGTACGCTGTAGTTATAGGCTGGATTGGTCTACGAGGACCGATTCAGAGGTAAGCCAACGCTACGGCATTCCAGGTAAACTGTGATGCTCACCAGCATCATGATGTTCGATCACAAGGAACTCAATCGATAAGAGAAAAGCGCAAAAAAGGTGACACTGACGAAATGTCCCGAGGAACACAACAGTACTTATGTCTGTGACGTCGACTTTAGCTGCACTGTAAGTTGGGTGAGAGGGGAAGCACGCCAATTGTGCGTATTGCTTCGTCCTGTCCTGCGAACTTGAACAATGTCTTCTTCAAGCCGGAAATCGCACGACTGCGACACTTTCTACGACCCACTGCTAATCTATGCGACCAAATTCAGACCAAGAGCGGCTTCAACTACAGGAGGGACAAACCTTGTTAACCACATCCCCTCTGAAAAGCGACAGCGAGTCAAGAGGTCTGGACATGAGTCTGTATATTCAATCCCTGATAAGTGTCAATGGTCGATACTGGGCGACAGTTTGAAGGAGTCAGACGAGAAGAGAAGTACAACGTCCATTAAGCCGGGAGGAGGAGACTGGGAGGAGGAGGAGATCGTGTTCAAATGGACGTGTTCAGAGATTCAGACTCAACTGGTAAGTAAGACGAGGTCCGTGATTGGCTGGAGATCGGGCGCTCCGTAAACGTTGTGGCCCGGACTCCGCCGGTCCGATGCTCCGGAGCGGTTGCGGTTGCAGGGAAGGACGCGACGAATGTTGGAGGAAACGTGCACTTGACTGTGACCTCTGTCCTCTTCTTCGCTCCCACCCATGCTCCTCTGACCTCTACATTCCGTAATATCCTTGCCCCCAGACCGATACGCTCTCAAGCGGCCTCAAACACCCCGCGGCGAGCCCTCCCCACCCTCCTCGTCCTCGCCTCCACCGACCGCTCGCCACCATAGACGCAGTCTCCTCGCCATGGATCCTCACAGCTCTGGCAGCACCACAGACCAAGGTTCCACGCCACAGTTCAACATCGAGTCCTTCTCCGGTTACGGTTCGACAGTTTCCAGTTTACCCGGCAGTGGCGCCGTGACTCCCCGCACGACGGTATTCGCAGATGCCCATCCTGACGAGCGTGCAGCGCTCCTACCGGGTGTACATGGAGACCCAGCAGAAGCAGAAGCGGGTGGTTCAGGTTCCAAAGGTGAGCCTTTCAATTCAAAATGTTCTCAGTCCGGAGTGTTCTTCGGCCCCAGCACTGTGCCTTCGCGGATCGTGCTTGTGGCAGACGCATGGAGTTGTATGCGCAATGAGTTGTATGCGCAATTGCGTTTGCCGAAAGATCTATCAACCCCTCGAAGCACGTTGTTTGCGCGGCACAGTGGTCTACGACCATTCAAAGAAGGGCACCGATACTTTGGTATGCTTCCCAGATCGTCTGGGTGTTCTCGCCATATTCGTTTTTGGTATTTCGCGCCCACTCTCCCGCAACTGTCATTTTGTGGGAGAGCTGAGGGGCGATCAGAGTTTGGGTGGTAGCAGTGGAGGCAACGTACTGGCTAGCAAGGTCTGACCGGCCTGACCATGGTCACTGGTCGGATCGGACGGGACAGTGAGTGCCGCGGTGTCCATGGCCCACGCTGCTCCGACACACGACGAAAGAACTGCCGCATATGCGCCGCAGAAGGGGCACGGGCTCGTCCTTATGCAAAGCGAACCCGAGGGCGGCGAGTGGGAGGAACGGCGAGCGCATATATGCGCTCTTTGTGCATGTGGGGCGAACTGAATGATAGCTCTATGGCAGCAGTGTCTGTCGTCTTGTCCGCGGTCGTGATATTCCCATACGTCGTTGTGGGTCGATAGAGGCTGACGCGTGGATTGTGGCGAGATAATTGTGCGAATGTCATGACCTTTCCAGGTGCTACCTTGATGTTCGCACTATGACTTATAAACTTGGACGCTCCACTGAGCGTAACGTGTCAGCGAGGGCCGCCCCCGTCCCCTCACCTTGCTGTTTCATGAATCGAAAGTTTCATATCACAGCAGGGGAGATGCATTGTGAAAGTTGCCCTGTATCTTTAATCCTCTTCGTCATACATAGTTGTGTCGTCCTAATGCGGTTGCTAACCCGCCGCACGCCTTAGCACCTGGTGATCGGCCACCTCTATGGCGCCGGCACTCCCGGAGGTGGCAGCGAATGAAGTACTATGTCCCCTCGACATCGTGGATACCTCAATATTCGCTATCGCTGTAAGTTTACAACTATCTTTCCTTGTATATGTCCTGCATGTTGACCCCATCGTTCAGACTCGCAGGCGACTTCCTGGCGGGAATTACAATTGCGAGCATGCTCATCCCGCAATCCGTCTCATACGCCTCCTCCCTGGCCAAAATGAGCCCAGTAACGGGTCTGGTGCGTCCTCCTCCACCGCCGTCCCCTCCGTGTAGCTCACGAAGACGCGCATATAGTTCTCCGCCGCGATTCCAGGGATCGTGTATGCGTTCCTCGGCACATCGCGCCAGCTCAACGTCGCGCCCGAGGCTGCGCTCTCGCTGCTCGTCGGGCAGGCCGTCCAGGAGATCCTCCACTCGGACCCGCACACGCACCCGGTCGACCCGCACGCGACCTCGATCGCGATATCGACCATCATCACGTTCCAGGTCGGGCTCATCAGCTTCCTCCTCGGGCTCTTCCGTCTCGGCTTCATGGACGTCGTCCTCAGCCGCGCGCTCCTCCGCGGCTTCGTCACCGCCGTCGCAGTCGTCATCATGATGTGCGTCCTGTTTTTTTGATCTTGCCTTGCCTATGCGGTTCGGGACTGAGAGCTAACGGGATGCGACAGCGAGCAGCTGATCCCGATGTTCGGGCTGACGGCGCTGGAGCGCGTTGTGCAGCCCAAGTCCACATTGGAGAAGCTGTTCTTCCTGCTCGAGCACGCGTTCACGCGCGCGCACGAGCTCACGACGCTCATCAGCTTTGGCGCGCTCGGAGTGCTCGTCACGTTCCGGACCTTCAAGCAGGCCTTCAAGCGCTACTGGTTCATATACCGCCTCCCCGAGGTGTTTATTGTTGTCGTCGTCTCCACCTGTGCGTTTTCCTTTTATTTTAGGCAGGAAGGAGAGTGCTGAACATTGGTGGCGTGTGTAGTTTTGTCGGACGAGTGGGGGTGGGACAAGGACGGGGTCGAGATCCTCGGCTCGGTGCCCGTCAGCACGGGCAGCGGCTCGCTTATCCAGTTTCCGCTGCGGCACGTCACGTTGAAGTTCCTCAGGAAGACGACCTCGACCGCTGTGTGCGTTTCAGTCCTGCGGAGCTCGTTCTCGTCCTCGCTCTTCGCGTTGCTGATTCATTCTCGTCCGGTGGCAGGTTGATCTCGGTGGTGGGCTTTCTGGACAGCATCGTCGCGGCGAAGCAGAACGCGGGGCGTTTTGGGTACAGCATCAGCCCGAACCGCGAGCTCGTCGCGCTCGGCGCGGGGAACATCGTCGGCTCGTTCATCCCTGGGACTTTGCCTGCATACGGCTCCATTACGAGGTACACTTCTGCCATTGTCTCCCAGAGAAACCCCCTGTATGTGCCGTTTTGGAACCCTTAACTAACACGTTCCAGGTCGAAGTTGAACGGAGACCTAGGCGGACGCACCCAAATGGCGTCGCTTGTGACATCGACCCTCGTCCTCCTAGCAACGTTCTTCCTCCTCCCTTGGCTCTATTTCCTGCCGAAATGTGTGCTCGCGTCAATGTCAGTCCAGACTATCCCGTTTTGGAAGAAGCATGCTGACCGCAGTGTGGTTGCGCGCGCAGCATCTGCCTCATCGTGTTCTCGCTCCTCGCAGAGCTCCCCCATGACGCAATGTTCTACTGGAAGTACGTGCCCCAAAACGTGAAACATTCGCTAGTAGAACCGCACTCACCGGTGGAACGTTTCCGCCCGGACACAGGATGCGAGCGTGGATCGACCTCCTCCTGATGTCGCTCACCTTCTTTTTGACCATCATCTGGAACGTGGAGATCGGCATCGCCGTCAGTGTCGTCATCTCGCTCCTGCTCGTCGTCCGCCGCTCCTCCCGCACGCGTCTGACCATCCTAGTAAGTCTCCGCTCCACTTAACCCTCATCCCGAACCGAATGGAGCTGAATGGGGTCATGTATAGGGCCGCATCCCGGGCACGGACCGGTGGAAGCCGATCGACGAGAACCCGGATGCGGAGGAGGACGCGGCGGGGGTGCTCATCGTCCGCATTCGCGAGAATCTCGACTTTGGTGCGTCTCTTGACCGTTCTGCGCCTGTCCCGCTATTAACGTGCGAGTGCCCCTGACTAAATCACACACCCCCTTCTCTCGCTCTAGCCAATACCGCACAGCTGAAAGGTGTGTGTTCTTTTCGTGGAGTTCCTGAAAATCCTGTATGGCTGCGGAGTGCTAATCAAATTCATTGCGGGCATCGTGATATCATGCGTTGGTGGCTTGTTGGCGTGCCTTGCCTTTTGCCTTTGTTTCGCGCCGCCTCCTTGCCAATGTTGGACCGCGGTGCCTTGTCTCGTCCTGTCTTGTGTTCATCTTTTCTTGTACAGAGCGCCTGCGGCGGCTCGAGCTGTATGGACACGACAAGCACCACCCTGCGGACGAACCACACCGGCACGACGCCAACGTTCTCGTCTTCCACCTCGCGGACGTGGATAGCATCGACGCCTCGTGAGTTTGTTTTGCTATACTGTTCTCCATCCACTGACGAACTTGGCTTCGACTGCGCATCTTGACCCCATCGGCCGCCCACGACTTCGCGATACGAACCCCCCCCCCCCACAATGTATGACGCATATGTCTCGGTCGTATTAACACATGGCTCCGTACGGGGCGGAATCGCTTACCGTGGTGGACGACGCGGCCCTGCAGAGCTGTCCAGATCTTCTACGAGACGGTGGAGACGTATAAGGTGCGTGCGCGTGCGCCCTGGCGGCACGTCTCCTCACACCCGGGCTGGCCCAGCCGGGAAAGGAACGATGCCGCCGACACGTACACATCTGACACGATTTCGTATTGCAGAGCCGCGGCGTCGGGCTGTACATTACGCACCTGAAACCGGGGCCCCGCACGCTGTTCGAGACGGCGGGGGTGGTGGAGCTGCTTGGGGAGGAGGCGTTCTGCAAGGACGTCGGGAGCGCGATGGCGCGCGTCGAGCAGGCGATGCGCGAGCGTGCGCTTTGAGTCGTGTTGTTGTTTGGTCATGTAGAGATAGAGGGTTTGAGGTTTTGTCTTTGGGCTTTGCTGTATTGGTCGTGAGACTCAAGAGGATTGCATCGTTCATGTTTTCCCTTTGTGATGTCAATCCATGCATCTCTCCGAATCTCCTGTCGACATTAGTCTTGCGCCCCACTCGCGAGCCTCGAGGAAACAGTGTGGATCATGGTATGTACAAGGACCCCCGATAATCCCTACCCATCCCTGATCCCTTGTCCGGACAAAAATCGTGAAGTCCAGAGGGCATGCCTGACGCAAGCGCCCGCTAAACGCCCAAAAATCCGGACAAGAACGGCAGGAAATTGGCTAAGCGCTCGTCAAACGCCGGTCACAGACGCCTAAGTTACTATAAAAGGAGCTACACCTTCCGAATATGGAAGGAGCTGTGTCCGGACAAAACCAGCGAAATCGCGCTTCGGCGGATCAGGCATTAATAGGGATTATCGGGGGTCCTTATGTACAGGACTCCGGCTGAAACTTTACACTACTGTTTCGCGACCCTGAGAGCAAGGAACGGCAGTGTCATCTAGTGCCATCATCCACCTTCAAATTCGTTTGATATGGAAGTATTGAATTCTTCGCAGTACAGCCCGTGCGGCGTGTACTATGAAAGAGACTGCTCTCCTTTGTGTCAATATAAATAACTTGAAGTATTGGTATATATATAATGATCTCCGTCTTGGTTACGGGCAGTTCCCCAGAGCACGAGGGGTTCACGACTATCGACGGCCGCAAAGCGATTAGTGCGACGCCACATAGCTCGCTCAGCTGGGAGGCGGGCCGCACCGCCGTCATATGCCCCTTTGGAGGAGATGGGCTTTGAGACCAATTTGAGACAGCTTGATCAATGTGGTTGTGTGTACACGTGTGGACCCCCACCGAGACAGACAGACATCCGCTTCTGGAACAAACTTACATTCGACGTTGGATACGCACTTCTAGACACTTGTGTCCTCGCCTGCACGCCGCCGCCTGCCCTAGGTTGCCGCCCCCTCCAGTCCCCCCTCCTCGAACCCCATCTGAAGGAACTTCGAGAACTCCCATGGCCCCGAGTCCGAGTTACCGAAAACATCGCACATGCCGCGCGGTACACGGCGGGAGAGCGAAGCCTCCGCCGATCTTGTTTTCCCTGTGGCACGGCGGGCTGGTCGTTCCGGGACCCCGTGCGCTCTTCGCGCTTCTTCGCGATGCGAGATAGTTGCGAGGTGGCTGCCTCGTGCCACACACCAGCGACCGCATTGGCTCCTATTGGCTCCCGAGGCCTGAGTTGCCGGGCGGATGAAATGCACGCCATGATCTCCGCCCTGGCTGCGCCATGGGGCCGACATCAGTAAGCACTCCGAGATGACGCTTCTTCACCTCAACAAGAAGCAAAGAACCGTGGCGACTGACACTTGGCGCCGACGCCCGGGAGAGGGAAAGATGCGGGAGGGGAGAGAGGAAGACGGAAGACGATGGGTCTTCGGCTTCGATGTGTCGGTGTCGAGTATCGGATATCAGGTGGCGGGGGCGCACCATCATCAGGGCCCAGGCCGCACGTCGGCGCTCCACCGCCGGGAGTGCTTGTCTGTGCTTGCTGCGTGGGCTCACCGCTCGTGCATGTCGCGATGCTCGATGGCCCCCGAATGCGGCCGAATCCAGGAACGGGCACTGGTGGACTGAGCTCGAGGCGGCTGCGCGAGACTCGCGTGCCCGACCCCGACGTTTCATGCCATGCCTCGCGGGGGCCGCGACGCACTCGAGGGCAGGGTAATGCATAAGTGTCTAGGCAATGCGTTGTTCGTGTACACATGTTTTGAAAGCTCTGGGCAGAAAAAAGTGACGATGGCAGGGTGGGGGGATGGGGGGGCATGAGGTACTAGATTACATATGCGGGGAGCGATCCCGTTAAAAATAAAGTAGATGGGATGTAAAATCTTGACCAGCAGTGCGAATAAGATAACAGAAATGAAGGGAGACGAAACACGGCTGGTGTAACTATCGGGTGTGGAGAAGCGTTAAATTGGCGATAAAGATGAAACCGCTGAAGCGTCCGGGATGGGATATGAGAGACGAGTATCGAGAGCAATGCGAAAGGACGAAGCAACGGGTGTGGAGGGGCCCGTGCGGGGGCTGCAAAGGTCGAAGCGAAGTAAACTGCCCAAAGGCACCGAGCATCCCGCGGGATGCAGCGGCGCAGGGCGTAATCGAAGGTCGAAGAAATAACGACGGGGCCCACGTAACTCGGACGGTGCGCAAGACGAGCGCACCGCCGGCGGCGAGCCGAAAGGTGCTCAACCAACCGATGGTCCTGGGACCGGCGGCAGTGGTCTGGGTAGTGGTCTTGGCCGCTTGAAGACGACGCCAGCCGGGAGCGGCACCAGTACGTAACGCGACTTCTCGGGAAGGACAGATTTCCAGGGTGTCGGCTCGAACGAGGTCACGGCCGCGACGACTGGTGGCATGGGGGAGGCATCATCATAAGACGTAGTCGTGAGGGTCGTATGCGGAGGGTAATCGTCTCGCATCGCGCTTTCGTCGAAGAAGGTCACGGAGATGGTTGGCTTCTGCCCCTGGTTCACCGTGTGCGTATGTGTCGGTGGTGATGGCGGCGCTGATGAGTCTGTTAGGGGCGGGGTGTCGATGGGGGAAGAGGGAGCGGATGACGAGTCGCTGGCCGCGTCGGAAAGGTCCAAGGATTGCGAACTTGGCATTGTCGTGTACAAGTCGAAGATGTCAGTAACAGCTGGGGAAACAGGTGAACAAATGATGGTAGTGGCGACGGAAGGCCCTGACATCGTTGTCAACGCGTGAAGTTGGGCGGCAAGGGATGTGGACATGGCCACCGCGGAGCGGCGGGGGGAGCCGGTATCGAAGTCGACCTCGTCTTCGCTCACGTCGCGCGGAACGGGGCTCATGAAGAACCGGGTACTCGCAGACGACATCCCCGGTGAACTCGAGTTCTCGAGGTCGCTGAAGATGAATCCGTCGCCCGTCGAATCCCACTCTGCCGTAAACGTCCACGAGGTCTCGCGAGAGGATTTCTGCGGAGGAGGGCTGACTACCGGGGAGCTCGGGAGGTTTAGGTGGACGCCGCTCAACAGAGCAACCCTACGTCGCATCTTCTTGACATTCCCAGAGCCGGAAGCCTGCGCACTGGCAACAGCCTGCGTAATCGCGAGACATGAGGATCGGCTTCGAGGGTGCCCAGGACACAAAGCGAAAGAACGAGTACTCACCTTGCCCTTCGCCGACGACGTTGAAGCAGCAGGTTTCGCCCGGGAACTTCCGGAACTAGGCGTCTCCGACGACGACGACTGCTTCGTGCTGCTCCAGGCATTGTCTACTCCGCTAGACGGGAGCACAGCGAGCGTTGGTCGCGCAGCGGCCATGTTTTGCGAACCCTTGGAACCTAAACCTCGTCGCCGAGAGACCAGCTGCGCCGGGGGCGCGGAAAAAAGAGAAGCGGAAAGGGATGAACGAAAGGGAAGCCGAAACGAGGGCGGGATGGGGCCCATATGAACAGGAGGGGATATGTATGACATCGAGGAGTAGCCGCCCACATCGGGTCGTCGAACGTATGCACCTTGATGGACACGGCGGGTGCCATTGATTGACGTGGTAGCGATGGAGGAACGGCTCATCTCGTGCAGCGAATTGGCCCGGCTGGGGATGATCTGGCCGCGATGCCGGTACTTAGGTTATATGGCCCAATGGGTGCAGAGCCCCAGCGGCTCCTAAGTTGTGTGAACAGCCTCGCTTGCAGTGATCTGCAAAGGCATCAATCACGTTTTGTGACGATGAGCGGGTTCTATCGGGCCCCGGCGTCGCTGCCGACCCATGACACGCAGATCTGCAAGGGCGTTGACCGGAGGGAGACAGACACCCGCGCGATTTTTCAAACAAGCGACGGTAGCAAAACGCTTCTCCCGCACGCACCCGTATGTTCATCACCATGGATGGATGCCAGGCCGCTGCCCAATCAGATTGTACAGGGCGTAGACGGCCTGGGATCAGTCACCTGGAAATGTGACGAAGACCACCTAGAACATCTTCGTTAGTGGAGATAAGTAATTGCACGTTGTATACGCACCCGCTCCGTTATAATTGTGCAACATGATGGGCCAGTTTGGATGGCCATGAAGCACAGAGTTGAAGCGATGTGGAGTGACATTGCAAGTAAGAAGATGAGCGTCTGGAGTCAATGCCGTACTGGCGTCTATCAATCGGCTCAAACCCTGATGGATCTCATCACCAGCCGCCCCGGACATCGCAATATCCCTTAGCCGTCGACATTTATATCCAAACGGACTTGTGCCAAATGCGCCCTGAGCGGTATACTTAGCAGCTGTCGGAGGTTTCGTTCTTGGAACGGGGCGAGCGTCCGACCTGACGCAAATACTAAAACAAGTCCGTCAAACCATATGGGCAACCGTCGGCATATACGAACCGCCTACAGCTTCCTCTAGCTTCCTGAGCTTCCGGAGATACGGCTATCGAGCCACTCCGCAACCGTAAGAGGACTAGGAAGACTACCGATGAGGTACCAGATCGACATTTGGCCACGGCCCGCCAAGCCCGCGTGACGGGCTACGCCACCCTACGCCCCAAGGTCCCGGACACAACTACTACTCCAGCATCCGAGCGTCGAGAGAGAGCTTCAACAGAGCATTGAAATTGGGCCGAAATAGAAACTGCACGCAATTACTTATTAGCGGTTTCGGGGCGCGAATATTGCGTATAGCTGTCGGCCCGACAAATACTGTAGTACATACTACTATAAGTCGTCTAGTCCAGGCGCCCCGCACCACGCCCCAAAGCGCATATGCAATACCGTCACTGCGATACGCAATATATCCAGAGGACTGAGCCCTGCTGAGCCGACGCGAATCGGCTGATGGGGAAATGCCCCCACAGCCATCCATCTCCCTCGGCGTCGGCGTCTCTGCGCGTCTTGTCATGCACAGTCGACTCTAAACCGAACTAGCCCAGGCCTCAAAGTCGATGGGTGGTCTGTTGTGAACAGGACGGGAACAGGATCATCGAGAAATGACCCACGGCGACCGACATTACACTTGCTAGAAGCCCATGCCGGTAGGCGCTCCTGGCCAAAACATGCAATTATGCGATCGCGAATAGCGGTCAGTCCAAACTACTTGCTCCGTCGTTCTGCACCCCAGTCTTGGGAGTACGATGCGACGGGGAGAAAAACAGTAACCTGACACATGTGACAGACATGATTTCAGAAAGACATAAGTACCTCCGTTGCCCCGGAAGGCTTCAAGGGGTGCAGACGGACGCACCAATCATCAACGGCGTCCCGTACGCGGCAGCCTACCCAACGAAACAGCGCCAAAACCCTCGGCCATCCCGATCAGCTCGTTCAGCACCCGTGAAGACTTGTCCGAGAGGACGTCCTTCTCCCTCTGCCTCTGCGATTTCGTCCGGCTCGGCTTGACCTGTCCTGGGGTATACGCTGGATGGTCAGGCGGTAGCGTACCGTCCCAGACCCCGCGGGAGAAGCGGTATGGTGATGGATCGATATTATCCTTGTTCGCGCGGGCGAGCTTGAAGAGGTTCCTGGTGACTTGGTGCGGGACGCCGCGCGCCACTGCGGAGCTATACAGGAGCATCAGTGCGTTGTCCACTGTAGGCGCGGACGCGGACGCAAAGTCGGCGGAGGGTGCCGTGTGGGAACGCGAGAGTTTAGTGCGATCGGAAGTTGTTACGGCAAGGGTAGGGTGACGTAATGCGTGTTGGAAATCCATCCCGTAAAGCGGTTGGTAATGAAACCCCATCGGGGTAGCGTCGCAGTGCGCGGCGAGCGAGTCGGATGAGTTGAACGGCGGAGATGAGACGACCGGTAAGTGTTCCGTCTGGTATGGAGCCCAAAGAGATGACACGTACTACGTCTATCCCATTCGTGCAGCCATTCGTTCATGGAGATGCGTCGATTGCGAGAAGGGCGATAGTTGTCCCGGTACTTTCCCATGACAGACGCTGCTTGTATGAAGACGGGCCGCCAAAGGCTCCTCAGGGTCGCCGTCGCATGAGGCTGAGAAAGTACAGAGGCTGCGGTCGTCCGGAGAAGAAGTCGGTAAAGACTATGAAATGTTGGCGGGATGGGTGACGATGGTGACGACGGTGCCTCGGGTGCCTCGGAAGTTTCCGGCGGTGTGGTGCTGTGTACGCGACGACAACCCCAACCGCGTCTTGCCGTCAAGCGAGAAGGTGTGCAAGTACATAGCGTATGTGAAGAGCGAGCAGCGCCGATCCGGGAGGGCAGCAACCACTCGAACATATTCGAGCGGGATCGACAGACGCGCCACCATCCGATGCCAGTGGCCGTCGGACAGAGATCTGTTCATGATGATGAGCATACAGAAAGAGCACGTGGACCACTGAAGAGCCATACTATAGTTGAACTACCAAAATTCCGGACTTGGTTTGGACTGTTGCAGATCTATTCGCACGCGGTATGAGAACATCAACGAGTTAGCCCCAATTTCTACTTGGCCGCGAGCGCACCTCAAAGACTGCCAAACCAGCAGTATTAAATGAAAGCACACGAGCGAAGGGTCGTTCCGGTTTGCACGCAATGCAACGTTCAACTCGAGCGAAGGGAAGCTGCTGGGTGGGTGGTGGTGACGGTGCAAGTTCGAGCGTCACGCGTCACAACCTGGATTCGGACTTTTGGCCTTCGTCACGCCAGGACCAGGACCCCAGGCACCCAAGCGCCCGACCCTGCTGGCATCGCTGCGCAACCCAGCTCTGGCCTTGAAGCTTGAGCTTCCAGCTCTAGTCCGTTCAAATCAGTTCTCGGTTCTTGTCAAACATCTTATGGCGAGGCTCAATCTAACCTGGCTCTATAATGACGCATGAATGCTGTTCGGCCCACCGGTAACGACCGACAGCTCCAAGAATATGGACTAGCTTCAAGGAAGTCTACTAAGAGCCGGCGCCACGCAGGAGATTCGAGTCGTGAAGCTGCCAGGTTTGCATCCGATTTACTCGATCGGCTATATCCTAAAGTGAGTCTCTACGAATGGATGGTCTTGACATTGTGATACCTTGGAACCATTTCCTTTGTGCGACCAAGCGTAAGGTATGTGGCACTAGCTCGCAATGTACTACGACGATGTTTTCATAACACCTAATTGAAGACGCAGATCAATAGTCCGCGTCCTTCGAGGAAGAACAGAACATATCAGCGCCGATTTCAAGGCATAGAAGAATCTGATTATCGACCCTTGCATCTGCGCGCGGTAATGAGCACACGTCTGGTCCATCATACGGTGCGTTATTCGCAATGGATTAATGATACAGATAAGCCACGAGATACTACTGGAAGAACACCGCTTCAACATGTGGATTGCGCAAAGATCGTCATGCTGAGCTGTTTGATGTATCAGTTCCCTGTTGGGGCTGATCGCAAGTCAGTATCTGTAGGATGCTTTTTCCCGCTATACAGCGTTCTAGGACAAGTAACTTACCTCTGAATTAGTGGATGTTTGAGCCACTTTCGCGGTCGGAATTATCCGCACCTGTGGCTGCCCGAAGCTTGACTCGACGGACTTGTAGGATCTCGGCCTCCTCGCAGCTGTCCTTGCGGGAGATCGGGGCGGGTGTGGGTGTGGGTGTGGTGGCTTGCATCGTCTCTCTTTGCGGGTGCCGTACATGAAGGGGATCAAGGGTTTTTATAGATTTTCCTGGCCGCTTTGACACAAGCGAAGGGGGCGTCCCAACCATGTTTGGAACGAGTTAAGTTCCGATTGCCTTTGTTCTACCTCGTTGAATGATTTTCGTGTGAGAGACTGACGCTTTGCTTAGGATTCTAGGTTATTCTTTTGGCCCTATTCCTCTATTCCATCAACGCACAAAAGCGGACCATGGACCTTTGTCCCACGCTTGAAGGACCGTGCCGTTGTGGCCGCGGTACGCAACGGCCAAAGCGTTAGCGCTTGGCCGCCATTGAGGAGATGGCAACGCCATGGCCTCAAGCCGCTTAAGCCACAAAGCGCCGACCAATGCGTCTCTGCGGTGGGACAAGGACAAACCGACCCACATACTTATAAGTTCCTAGGATCGTTGACCAGTGCTTCACCCTGGCTACTGCTCTCTACTGCTCTAGCTATCTCTCAACCACCACAGCCTTTTCGTACTCATCTCACCGCCCACCTTTGCTACTATGGACGCTCAACGGTTCGATCCTACGAAGAAGGTATGTCGCAAGGGCCGTTCCATCCTAATGACTCGGGAAAAACTGACAGATAATCCATAGATGGGGCTCTCGCCGTTGGTTATTCCACAGGCGTGTGAGGTGGGATTGAGTCCTGGAGACCAGCAAGTTGCTTCTCCGAAGCCTGGGACGGGTGCGAACGACGAGGAACCGCAGTATGCCTTCCTCAATGTGCCTCCATACACTCCTCGCGCGGCGCGTCGCCAGAAGTCTTGCGACGTAGAGAGGCTTAGATACTCGAAGTCAAAGGTACGTATTCAGCCCAACCACTTCCTAACCACCACCATGTTGACACCAATCATGCGTATTCCCAGTCCGCTGTTGCGTCCCCCATTACCTCCCCTGTCGTGGCGTTCCCTACCTCGAAGGTAGCTAGGTTCCCCACGACGAAAGACTCGACCCTCCTCGACTCTGTCGCCTTCAGGTTCCCCTCTCCTCGCGCCGAAGGCGAATACTACTCCACGGACTCCGACCGGTCCCAATCCAGCTCGGGATACGAGACCTCCTCGGGCTCCGAACTGTGCTCGCCCACGGACGACCACGTCGACCGCCGGATCGTCCGTCCCCAACGCAGCCGCCTGGGCCTCCGCAAATCCTTCGCGAACCTCAGAAAGGCGCGCTCGAGCGCGAACCTCCGCAAGCTGCCCTGCACCGCGACCTTCGGCGTCCCGACCCCCGTCAGCTCCGACGGCAGCCTTGCCAGTCTCCCCAGCCCCACCAGTCCCCGCAGCGGCGTTCCCCCGCCGTCGCGCCGCCCGTCCATAGCGACGGGGACGCTCTCCTCCCCGGCGGCGCTCAACGAGGTCACCGACACGCTGCGCAAGCTCGCGTCGCGCCTCAACCTCCGGGACCGCGACGCGGAGCGCAAGTGGAACTTTGACGAGGCGGTCGACTATTACGAGCGCGCGTGGGCGCGCGCGGAGAGCGGCGGCGGGGCGATCGAGGTGTGCGTCGAGCAGACGCAGGAGACGTTCGCCGAGCCCCGCCGCTCGCCTCGCGGGGTCCAGGACCGTCCGGACGGCATTGGGCTGTACGTGCGACCCCGCTCGCGCAAGAACACGATGCCTGCTGTGGCGGAGCGACGACGCGAGGAGGTTTGGCTGTGAACGCAGCCGCTGCGAGTGAGCAGCTGGGCAACGCTGCTCCAACCTCTATCATTCGTTACGGTAATGCAGGTACGTATTGAGCGACTGTAGTTGTTCCCTGAGCTTCGTCTTGTTGAATCTTGCCATAATATCCCTTGTGTCTACATAATTGCTCTTCTTTTCAGCCTCTGCTTCTCTCAGCTATGATACTTTCCGTCTGCACTTCACGACCGCCTCAAGCTTTGCCTTTCACAGTCACCATACAACACGCTTTTCTTGCAATCTCCCCGCACACACTGGAATAGTCTCCTGCATAATACTCGTCTCATTTCAATCTCATCGTTTTCTGCTATGTATCCGTACGTACTTGCTAATGGACTGCACTGTACCGGTAACCGCCCACCATCCGTATCTATCCCAAATCCCTTCCCAATTACTTACTTACTATCATCGTCAGAATGCAAGCGATTCGCACGCAAGTCGAATAACGTTACTCATGATAAAACAAAACGACACCCGCCGACACCAGCACACTCAGACAACACAAACATTCACCGAGACAGGGAAAACGTACACATATATATTGCTCGAACGAAGGGGCGATATGAAATAATACCAAGTGGTGATCGGGGCAGCGACAAACAATATGTATGTAACAACTTGTTATGCAGACGTGAGAGATTGAGATGTATGAGAGGGAAAGGGAGAGAGAGAGGGCGGGGAACGACAAGCCTGTCCGCTGAAAACGAAGCGAGAAAAAGGGAGAGGGATGTCGAAGCCGGATGTATGTATCGATGGAGGGGTGGGTGGATGTGTGTGGGGCGTGCGTTGTATGTATGTATATATGTATATATTGACGAACGAACACGGACAGGAAGAGGAGAGGAACAGAGAGGTGAAAGAGGGAGGGGGCGTACATATGATATGTACACTGCTGGGAGACGCATGAGAATGGCTAACTACTACATAGGACATGAGAACGCGATACAGACATTGGAGTGAGGTGGACGGACAACGAAACGCACGCCATGAAGCGCTCGCGACAGAAGGGGCACCACGCCACCAGACGGGGACGCACTGCAGCCTTGAGGTCGCGGACTACATAAAAGGCATCGCGATCAGGTACGCGACGCCGCGAAGACGCAATGCGGCCGGTACTGCTCACCTCACTGCACCAGCGCGCCCGCCGCAGGCTTGCCCTTCATGTTCCCGTCGTAAAACATCGAGCCATGATGCGCCGCAACAGGCATCTGTACCATCCCGTAGGGCATCGGCGCAGGCACAGCGCCAAACGGCTGATACATCGGGTACATGCCTGGCTGGTACATCGGCCAGGGGCCCCGCATTGCCTGAGGGTGGTGGTACTGCATCTGCGCGGCGTGCATATACGCTGCGGGGTTCGCTGCCATGTACGGTGCCGGATAAGGGCCAACCGGAGGATAAAGGGCTGCGCCGGTGGGTACACCCGGGTAGAGAGGCGGCATATGGGACAACTGGGCTGGTCCAGATGCAGGTGTCTGGGGAACTGCGAGGCTCATCGTCGAGGACGCGGGCGAGAAGGCAGACGAAGGTGCTGGCGGAGGGTGGGACGCATTGCTGCCAGACGAACGCTTGTGGCCGTGACTGTGGCCGTGTCCATGCTTATTAGACTTCGACTGTGGGTGCTGCTGATGGTGTTGCTGGGCCGCAGAGCTCGCGGTCGACGCCGGCGCCTGTTGAGTCTGTGCAACCTGAGTGATCCAACCGTCGTTAGTCGCCAGCAGAGAATAGGATGAACCCTGGCGTACTACGCCTGAAATCCAGCCATCGGCGTCCTCTTCCTTTGCTCCTGTAGCCGCATCGGTCACGAGCGTTGCCAGATCCGAGTCGTTGCTTGAGGCCGAGGCCTGTCGCTTGTTCGACTTCTTCGCCTTCCGGCCCGATCCAGCGCTGCCCGAGGATCGCAGGCGGTCAACAATCTCGCGCGTCTTCGAGTTACGCGAGCGTGAGGTTGGTGACCCGTCGGTAAGGAATGCAGGCAAGAATGCGGCCGAGGGGCGGCGAGGGGTCGTGCTCCGTGTATTGCCTAGGCTCTGGGTTGCGCCTGGGGCGTCGTCCGAGTCGTCGGCAACCTCGATGTAAAACCCAGCCTCGTCCTTTTGCAAAGAAGGGGGCAGTGAGCGCGACTCGCGCCGGTCCGCAGGTGAACCTGAGTTCAAGGACGGGAAGTGGAAGTTGTACGTAGGCGACGAGAAAGGCGAGTCGGAAGAATTCGAAGAGGACGTCAAGGGTGGCGTGGTCGGTTCCCGTGATGGTGCACGACCGGGGGTGGACGGGATGAAGGTAAGCGCGGCTGCACTGAGAATCTTCGACGGGAGGGGGGAAAGGACAGTGGGGGACGTTGTAGCATCGCTGGAAACGATGCGGGCGTACGAGGCCCTTGCGGGCTTGGGGGTGGAGGGCGGTAGGTCCGAATCGCCTGAGGCCTCCGAATCGGTAAAATCTGCCGTTCCTGGAGAGCTTGGTGGGCTATCGAGGTTGTTCAAATCCCAAAGCGGGACGTCTTGTGCGAATGAGTCCACCTCCGGGAGAGCGCCCTGCTCGAGGATGCCCCCAAACAGCTCCTGCACCTTCTCTTCCCAAGTCCCCTCAGTACAGGGAGAAGGAGACCCGGGCTCGGGATTGGGAAGATCGTCGGACGAGAGAATGGCAACTTCGAGCTCGTACCGCATGAGAGCCTCCTCCGCCGCGCGCACGCCACAGAGGGCACTATTCAGGCTCACATCTGCGGGGCTGCCTCCAGCGGCAGGGCGAGCATCGCCTGCGATCCTCCTACGTCTCCCGCGGGCCAGAAGGTCGTGATAGTGGGGGGGTCGGGGGTGATCCGGCTTTGTCTTGTACGCCCAGGAGATGGCGCGAAAGGACGTCTTCCACCAGTCGTCCTGGAAGATCTCCCAGTCCCACATCTCCCGCGGCTCTTGAGCAGACCCGGGGGCGAGCATATAGGCGAATCAGAAAGCAAGGGTGGCAAGGAAAGCGAGAGAGAAAGGGCGCACAGGAGTCAGGGGAATCCGCGGTGGCGATTCAGACGAGCTGGGACCGCAGAGGACGGAGAAGCCCCCGCTACCGGCTTTGAATGAATGGGGGACACAAAGGAGGTTATCGGCTTCAATCACACATGCGCAGGCGTCGTGGATAAAGGAGGGGACGAGCACGTTGTCGTCGTCGTGAGCAGAGTTGCAATGCGGCGCTTAGTCACTCCCACCCCATAAACCCACCAGCAGCGCCTCCCCCACCCAGATGACTCTCCTCCCCCCCAGAATCCCCCAGAATTTCCTCGATCCCACCACATCCATGCAGGGCGATCTCGTGGAGCACGACAAAGTCCACGAAACATGCACCTTAGTGCTGGAAGTGAGTAACAAAGCGTTTTCGCAAGTAGCAACAGCCCCCGACTTGTTCACCAGCCCTATAGTCTATCAAAATCCTTCACTCTCGACTGTCAGCACTGGGGTGCAGAACGAGCATACATGTAACATATCGACGAAGTACACTGCGACTGCGGTGAGTGTTTAGTAGCGCAGCGCCTCGCCTCGACAGATCAGAGCAAGTGGCACAACAGATGGTTGTCCCGTCCGTCGCGAGACGTCGACCACGATGCTTCTTACCTGCATTGAACATTCGCAGACACGAACAGCCGACCGTCGAGGTCCGATCTCGAGCTGCGACGTTCCCTCCAAGATCGCAAGATGTGAACGAACCAAGATGATTCCATTCACACAGCAGGTGACGGACCCCCGCGCGTGGATGCGCTTCGCACGCGTTCATGCGTCCCCCAAGCGAGTGCTCTCCTCATCTGTGAAGGTAGGCCGGAATGCGCACACATACATCGAGCCCAGAATTTTCTCCAGCGAACGGCGCGGTCCTCGAATATGTTCAATGTTCACCAAGGGCCTGGGCGCGACGACTCGAGGTCCTGCACGAGGCCTCACGAACCCATCTAGGTTGACGTCGTCCCGAGACCACGGCACACGTTCTCCGGTCGCTCGGTCGGGAGTTGCGTCCAAGGGAGGAGGATGTTGTGCCTCGTGTCGTCCTAGGATCAGCACTCTCCAACTCTCCAGCAGCCAAGGTTCGTCCGAGGCAAACCTTGTCGAGCATCGAATACGTATCCTTTCCTTAATCTTGCTATTCTCATCTCGAATTCGACGATCGGAGGCCTCGGCGCGTATGTGCTTGCCGCAGTTCCAAGTGCTAGCTAGAAGATGTATATCCATAATCTATATCATACAACTCATCATGATTGTGCAGAAGTGCAAATGGATGACTGTGTATATGCAACGGAAGATTACACAACAGAGAAAGACACGTCGACTCCAACAACAAATACAGGGGGCTAACGACCTATGTCCATCCGTCCTCGAGGCCAAAGTGCCCGGACGCGCCAAACAAGCTCACGCGGCGGTGGCGTTGTTGAAGATAAGGCGGTTAGGCGAGCCCGTCGGGAGCTCTACAAACACGTCCTTGGTCGAGAGCGCGAACAGCGCCTGCTTGAGCTGCGCGGGCGTGAGCGTGGGGTACGGGACGGGCGCGACGGCCGGCTCCTGCATGAGCTCGGGAGGGGGGAGGAACGTCGCGACCCACGAGGGCATCGCCGAGTACGCGAGCGCGTAGGCGTTCTCGAGCGACGATGACAGCGAGTACGTCTTCATCGACGCGAGGTCGGGCGCGACTGAGGGGTTGAACGTCACAGACGGGTAGAGGGAGAGGAGGTACGCAAGCAGGCCAGCGGTGTGCGGCGAGGCCATGGAGGTGCCGGACATGGTCGTGATCGCGGAGCTGCTGCCGATATACGTCGAGAGAATGTTCAGGCCGGGCGCGAAGACGTCGACACACTTGCCGTGGTTCGAGAAGTACGCGCGCTCGTCACCGAGCGTGGACGCACCGACGGTGACAGCCTTCTCAGCAGCGGCAGGGGAGTTGTTGCATGCGTCCTTGTTGTCGTTGCCCGCAGCGACAGCGAAGTGCACGCCGGCATCGACAGCCTTGTTGACAGCGGTATCAAGAGCTTGGGACTTGCCCCCACCGAGCGACATGTTGGCAACGGAGCCCTTGTGAGCAGTCTTGCCAGTGCGCCTGAACTCCTCGAGAGCAACCTTCGCCTTGGCGGCGGCGGACTGCGCAGCCCAGACAACGCCGCCAACGACATCGGACATCGTGCCGGAGCCATTGCTGCCGAGGACCTTCACAGCGATGACGTTTGCCGCCTTGGCAACCCCGTACTTGCGTGACGCGATGGTACCCGCGCAGTGAGTACCGTGACCGTTGCCGTCCTCGTCAACGTCATTCAGGGGGATGGTCTTTCCCCAAGACGCGCGGCCCTCGAACTCGACGTGCTTGGTGTTGATACCAGTGTCGATGACGTAGACGTCGACGCCAGAGCCGCCGTCCGACTCGTACTCGTACTTGGTGAACGTGCCGAATGTGAGCTTCGCGCGGTGGCTTATACGCGCAAGACCCTGTAGGGAGGAGTCAGCAAACGTTCGGCAGCGTGGCGGAATGATGTCGTGACTGCGAAAAGTGCGCTACGTCATCGCGTCCACGACGCCGGGAACAGCGACTGTGAGCGACTGTAGCGTCGCACATACGTGTCCTCGAGCGGGAACACACCGGTACCCGACCACAGCCCCAATGTGGGGTAATCCCCAGCCAAGGAGTCTGGCGCTGCGCGATATAGTGTGACTCAGACTCACCCAGGGAGCGCCCTTCTGCGTGGAGTGCTTCGCAGTGTCGAAGTCGGTGTGCCGCTCGACCTCGAGCGTGCGGACGATCTGGTCCGCCTCGACATAGTCGACCTCCGGCATCATGCGGATGTGGTCGATGACGTTCCTGCTGAACTTGCCCGCGTACCCTTGGATGTGCCCGTCATAGACGTGGGTGAGTCCCGCGAGCGCGTCCGCGGCCGCGTCGGCCGCGTGGACGTTCTGAAGGAAGTTCATGTGGTTCGCCACGAGCCCGGGGGCAACGCCATCCTTGAGCATGATGATGTACGAGTTGTTGACGGTCCCGTGGGGGTGCTCCTCCACATGAAGAGGTGCGACGGTCACGCCGGGGGGGCGGCGCGGGGAGTCATGGCGGGTGGAAAGCGGTGTGGCCGACACCAACGAAACAGCCAAGAGCGTGAGGTAAAGAGAGCGGGCCATCGTCCTCGTAAGTCGTGAAGGAGGGGGGGAGGATGGGGTCGGTAGCTCACCTGAGACCCAACTGTGGGACTTGATAACGCCGCGGTCTATTTGCACTTGTGTACAAAGTGGCTAGCATCGGAACCCCGTGAAAAACACTCGCAGCACCACAGCGTAAAACACCAAACATGGCATCGTGAAGCCAGCTTCGTTGGGTTTGGACATACATTAACATATCCGAGTGCTTTCACCGTGATATTTGCGCCGTCGCCGTCCGTTGAGGTCCGTTGTCTATCTCTCCGTCGCAGTGCCGAATCTCTCCGTTGGCGGTCGGACGGAGCCGGCGAGGATGATCTCCCTACCGTCCCGTTCTTCATAAGTATACAAAACAAAGGTAGTTGTGGTCTGCCGCTGACATTTCTGGACGAAATGTAGGACTGATGAGAATGGGATCCTCTGGCCTGGATCTCGCCATTAATTGGGCGAGAATTCCGAGGAAGTAAAGGATGAAGAATATGTGCTGAGGAGACATCATTGAAGAGAACACCCCGACTAGTCCGAAAGGCAAAGCCGTGAAGCTTCAGTGAAGAGTGGAGAGATGTTTCCGCCTGTATGCTACTCGAGGGTTACAAGACTGTACCTCCGTACTCAGTACTCAGTACTTACTCCAGGCACGATGACGTACATCATGCTGATAAGGAGCGGAAGATTATCAGGACATGCAATTACCAGTCTACGCTCGCCCTCCTGTCATTGTCAACTGCGCACACTGTATGCATATACCCAAGATCATGGCTTTCCGTACCGTCGACTACCGCGTCAAGGGCAAAGTGCAAGGCGTCTTCTTCCGAGTCTTCACGAGGAGCACTGCCCAACGCCTCGGGGTCGTTGGTTGGGTGAAAAATGAAGCGGTAAGCCTCGTCTTCGACATGCACAAGATACGTGGGATGATATAAGTATGCTCACCATACGTGCTCTACCTCCCAGTCAGGCGATGTTATAGGCACAGCGCAAGGTGGCGAGGAGGCTTTGGAGAAATTGTGCGGACTACTTTTACTTGTACTACGATTCCAATGGCTGAACGATTGTGGATCCAGCAAAGAAGCCCTGAAAACGGGGCCCGACCATGCAGTAGTGACGGCCGTAGAGTTCGCCAACGAGGCACCGCTGGAGAGGCTGCAATTTCAGGAGTTTGAGAAAGTTCGTAATTATTGACAATGTCCACAGCGATGGCAATGTCGGTGGCAGAAAGTGGTCCGTCCTCTAATGGAGATACGTTTATATCAAGACATGTACTGCACATCTAGAGCTCAATCTCATATAGCTAGTTCACGACGACGTCCGGGCGGTCGAGAACTAAGACTCAGAGGAGTTGTTGGTTTCGTCGTGGAGTCAATCAAGAGAGATTATGTAGATTAGATCGGGATTGTTCAAGTTGTACATGCCGGCGCGCTTTCCTTCCAGCCTCGACTTGGCCTCGGCCATAACCTACCCTCCGTGCACGGTACTCTCTCGTCGACATCTGCGTCCCCCCATGGCTTTCAGAACGCGTCTTGCTGTGTCTGACATTCTCCACCGTGGTCTTGTTTGGTCACTGCTCGGGGTGACCGTATGGGGAGCTGTCATGATTGGGGTCGTCCACCGGAATACGATGGCTGCAGGCAGAGGTGCGTGCCATGTGTGCTGTATGCGTGCTCTCTAACGATTTTTCTGATTTACCGCGTATATGTTGCCATTAGAGGTGAGAAGATGATTGAAACGTTCTAGCGAGGTGCAGCACCTATTTGACGTGTCGTAGGCACTCTTGAAGCAACAAGCAGAAGTGAAGAGTACGCCAATGAACCAGGTGCGTGCATCATTTTTCACTCGGCTTTTTGCTCCCTACATGCGCGTTTTAAACTCGTATGTGTCCTGTACTCGCTCATGTCCGCTACGTGCAGGAGGAGCAGAACGAGATTGCCCTCGCGGAGGCGGCCCAGGCCGCCTTGAAGGGTCGTTCGCAACCAACGCCATGATCATGGCAGAGCTCCCAAGGGGGGGCGGCACGCTTTCAATGCTATGTTAGGTGCGTACCGCAGTCAATTCCCCCACTTATCCCCTGGCTCAACCGCCTATTCCAGTTCTTCCATCCCATGTACCGTACGGCTCTCATCTTCGACGTATTTGCATCTTGCTTTCGTGCTCCTCTCTCCTGCATACCAGCGACGACCTCTCTTCTGCCGCTTGTCGTGAGCCTCAAGAGGATTCAAAGCGACCGGTCAGACTCTGCAACATATACCCGGACGCATATACGCAACACGCGCTACGCAAAAGACATCGGTTGGATAATGGGTTTCAGGTCTGAAAGTGAGCACATTCATCCTACACTCCACTTTTACCTTCGTAGTGGGTTCGGGGCGGCGTCGCTGCGCTCGCCGTCGCGCGCGTGCTCGACGCGGCGTTCCCGCGGCTCCTCCGGCTGTTCAACCATCCATTCGAGATGAGCTGGAGCGAGGTCGAGATTCTCCGTCGGGACATGCTGGGGAAAGACGATTTGGACGAATGTGTGGTTTGTGATGAGGATGCTCCGAGATGAGCGCGGGATCGAGGGGAAGGAGGACTTGCCGGAGGGGGTCGAGAGGGGGTTGGCGGTGCGTTTTGTTTGATTGTGTTTTGTGCTGGGGCTGAGCTTTGCTGACGGGTTCCTAGTATAACAGGAGCATCGTGGATGAAGGCACTATGTGAACTGCAGACGAAATGCGTCCTTGATCGAGAAAAGGCATACATACTCCCCGATCTGGATACACGAGACTTGCTGGCGTAGCTAAAACTATGCCGGTGTCTGAACGAGGCTACTAGCTGGGGCGAATTTACGCTCTGATATGTGGTAAACTCGCGCTGGGATTAGACCGAATCACACGTCATAGACCCTTGATCCATTTTCTCAGATGGGTTTTGCCTGAGCTGAAGGTGCGAAGAATCCCCACCGCGCCTTCCAAAATGGCCTCGAGGCGTCCAGCTCCTCCGACGTGTAGACCGGCAGCGCCCAAATATCCCGCCATTTCAGAGCACCCACTTCTCCGGCATCGTCTTCGCCTCGTGGTAGTGCGCGAACGCGCGCGCCATCTGCTTTGCGCACACTTCCGGCGGCACCGCGCCCACGCCTGTCGCGAGCCCCGTCATCGCGACCGTCTCGATCAGCGACGCGCCCTCGCGCGCAGCCTTCTCCGGGTCCGCCGCGACCTCAGCGTTGTGGTTGTCGACCGCGACGAGGAGAGACCAGACGCAATTGTACACGACCTCCTTGTGCCACCTGACATTCTCCGGGGTGCGCATGGTCGGACAGAGGGCGACGTAGCGCACGCCGAGCTTGTTGTGCTCGCACGGGGTGCGGAGCGAGCGGGATGAGGGTGCAGGTGCCCGCAGGGGCGTAGCCGCGCCAGCGCTTGTAGAGCTCGGCCTGGGCGGCGCTGGTGAGGGCGTCGTTGTCGCTCTCAGGGGCGATGTAGTCGGAGAGGATCTGGTCAAAGCTGCAGATTGTCGGAGGGTGGGTTAGTCGAGGCGATAGAGTGTGAGATGCGGGGGATAATCAGAAGTGGCGCACCTGCCATCGAGGCGGCCGAAGCTGTTGGCGGGGGAGACGATGGTGTCGAAAGGCACGTTGAGGTCGTCTATGGATGCCCCTTTGATGGTGATGTGTTCAAGGGCTTCGGGAGGGACCAGAGTTTGGAAGGACTTCTGCCAGCCAGCGACGAGCTCGTCGTAGATGTCGAAGAGGACAAACTGACTGGCATCTGGTACGTTCAGGGCTGTTGGGGATCCGAGTTGTTGGTGTCGATGGACTGTTGACGTTGATTGGCAGTACCCAAGTATACAGTAAGTAATGAAGTTCAAGTTAGAAGCAAAACTTATACGCGTGCGCACACGTGCCATCCTGAAGTAGACGCAGACTCGGCTAGATGAGGAGGGGACACGTACACGTTCCACGTCCATCGATAAGCATGGCGGCATTGGGAGCTGCTCGTGAATTACAGTAAGTGCTGCGACGTTCTGCCATATGGCTAGAGTGGATTGCAATTATTACAATGACCAGCCCAATCCCTTCCGCAACTGCAGAGTAAGTACAGTACGAAAACCTTGCCGAACTTAAGGGGACCGATTTAGGTATGCCCGGGCTAGTCTACAATCACTGCATTAATAGCTCCTTGAACACACACCGTTATTTTCCTCCTCGAGCTCTCAGTCCGACCATCGCCAGTTCACGGGCTGTCAGGTCTGTCAAGAAAGGAGCCCAACCACTGATCACTGGTCGAGTGTATCAGACCGTTTCGTTTTAGTGCGTCCACCGTAATCACATAAGTACGTGGCAATTTGGAGACTGACCATGCACAGGCGCGTAGGATGACATGCATATGTCGGCGGTGTTCCCCAATGAACTCACGGACAGGATCATCGACTACCTGCACGCACGACGATCCCGATGCACTGTCTGCTTGTGCGCTAGTCTGCTTAAGCTGGGTCCCTACCGTCCGGTACCATCGATTCGGGCGCGTCAACCTGGAGCTGGAGGACATGGATAGTTTCTACGCCATGCTACAAGCCTCTCCAGACGTAGCGTCATGCGTGCGCTACCTGCAATTTTTCGCCTTCTATAGCACCATTCGGGATACGACCACTCTCTGTGCCGTTCTTTCGAGTACCCTAACCTCCGCAGTCTTGTCTTCCGCTACATGGTTCTCGAGTCGGACGTTCGCGACATCATCTCCACTTTACCAAACTCCCTTGAACACGTGGGGCTCAATCAGGTTTACCTTCGCACTGGTACCGTCACTCGGAGACCTCATATTCCTTTGGTCCCAGCTTCCTCGTCTTCGGTCGTTTTCCGTCTTCGGTGAAGTGGAAATCCACGGACCCGAGATCCAGGAAGAATATATGCGTGGCGATGCGAGGCTCCTCCAGGCAACAGAGATCCAGCTTCTTTCGACCATCTCGCACTTCGACATCATCGCCGATTGGCTCTGCTCACAAAATGTCCCCGCACAGCTCCGTGCATGCTCTCTGCGCCTCGCAACGGAAACATCGGTCCCGTCACAAGACTGCTCCGCGAGGTCGGGCCGAATTTGGAGAAGCTCAAGTTTAACTTCCCCCTTGCGGGCTTCGACAGTGGGTGTTCTCGCTGTATGGCGGGACAACAGGCGTTGATCTAACGTCCGCGTAGCGCGAGTCTATGCATGTGATCTGGCGCAGTGCACGAACCTCAAGGAACTGCAGTTCTCGAGCATAATCTTCAACGAGTACCCCGACGAAAATATGTTCCTTCCAATCTCTCATATTCTCTCGCACGTCTGCACGCCAAGCATCAGGACGCTTATCTTCACCTTCTGGGGGGCCAATTCAGGCGACTTTGGCATGGCCGTGGCTCATCTTGGCGGTGTGGCTGCTGCATTATCATGCAACCGCGCTTTCGGGGACTTGAGACGAGTCGTGGTCCGCCTCCCTGAACCGCGATTCAATGAGGCTGTGTATGCATCCGTCCGCCTTACCTTCAAACGGTTTGAGGAGAGGGGATTGTTGACATTTGAGAATAGTAAGGTACGGTCATCGTCCGTGGCATTGCGCATATATTTGTCGCTTACGAAGGTTTGAAGCGGGTAGACTAATCTTGCCGGCCGAAGAAAACAAAAGACATCTGAGTCGTGGGGGTCTTCGTCGTCATCCACATCTCATCTTGATACCAATCTTTGCTCTTGCCTTCGCTGTCGCGTGTTCATGTCTCATCTACGTTTCCTCGCAGTAAAGTTCCGCGTGAAAAAACAGAGGTTTTTGGGTTTGACTTCCCGTATTGTCCGCCTACAAGACCGATGGCGAGGCGGACGTATCAATGGAGGGAAGCGGGCGCGCTTTCGGGAGGCAGTGTGAGGCGCTGCTTTCGGAAGACGCGCGATAGGGTTGGCTTCGACACTCTTCCTTTGCTTCCACGCTCACCATCTGTCGTTGCTAGGGCCATAGACCCGCTGCCGCCCTTGCATTGTACCACTCGTCGCCCGTTTCATTGCTTGATGTCCATCATGCAGGTGAGCACCATTCGCTTTCTCAACATACTCGGAGATATTCAGCCACCGTTGACCGTCGTATTGATCCTGGCAGGCCGCAGCACACCGGGTGCTTTTCTGCCAGGATATTCTGCTCGAGATCTTTGCGTATCTCTCGCCCGGCTGGTTCCAATGGAGTTTCTGTGACCACTACCTGCGTTCCCCCGATATGGAGAAGGCTCTCAAGCCCCGTAGGCTTCTACAGGGAACCTTGGCGGCTTGTGCGCGAACGTGCCATGCATTTTCGGACCTCGCGCTAGCCGAGCTGTGGAGAGTCCTCGACCACCACGTGTTTCTGCTCAAGGTGTTGCCATGGAGGCTGTCTGATGATAGTCTTTTTGACGAAGTTCTCGTGCGTATATTCATGTACCTTTGGACATCCAGCTTTCTGAGTAAAACATGGAACAGGATTTGGAGCTTAACATAGATGAACAAGCATGGTCGCGGTTCCGATGGTACGCAGGGCTCGTCCGTGAGATGAAAGGTTACGTTCACACGGACCCAATCGGCGTTCATCGCAATGCCTGGACCCTGCTTGCATCACGCCTCCAGGGGGAACCCCTTCTCCCTTGCCTTCGCCGTCTCCGGATGCCAGCGATTGTAGCAGACATTGTACCCTTTCTATTCTCCTTGTCGCCAACCCTACGTTCGTTCACCTTGGATTTCGAACACAATTTTACCATTGCAGCACAGGACAGGGATTTCCTCCGCCCGTTCCTGACCCTCATCTCCGACCCCTCCGAACATTCCCTGGACGCCACGATCGTCCACTTATTCAACCCCCAAGGGGATGGAAAACTTGTGCAACACTTCCGCAAGTGCGCTAGGCTGAGGAATCTGGAGGAGCTCGATCTTAGCAATATCATGTACAGCATCGACCATTCTGCTGTCGCGGCTCTCTCTAGGCTTCTGTCGTTGCATACTCTGAGAACCGCCCTCGGACGGCCAAGCCCCTCCAGTGCTCCCTTGCTCACGTTCGCCGGCTTTGGAAGACTGCGACACCTGGAGCTGTGCCTTTTGCCTCTCCCCTTACTCAGTGGGGTCCTCACGACTAGCGGCCTCCGCACCTCGTTGCTCCAGTCCATCAAGCTCGACAGCGTTGCCAGGACCACGGATGATACCCTCACTCCACTCCCCATTTCCGAGTGTCAACGCCACCTCTCCCTGATCCGTGCGGCCCTCCCCGACGAGCTGGAATCGTTCCGACTCTGGCTCACGTATCAGACCCGCTCCGAGCCGCCCCTCCCGCTCTCCACGTTGTTCGCCCCCATCCTGACCCTCGGCCGCCTCAAGAGCTTCGAGGTCTCCTTCTGTCTCGGGTACGTCCCCCACGTCATGGACGACGACTTACGTGCGCTCGCCGTGGCGTGGCCGCAGCTCGAGGCGCTATCCATCCGGGTGTGGGAGATGCGCGCCCCCACGTTCTCTACCGCGTGTCCACCGACGGCGGTTGGGCTCGTCGAGCTCGCGCGGGGGTGCCCCCGGCTACGTCGGTTGACGATTCCGGCCCTGGACGTATCCGCACTCCCGCAGCTGAGCACGCTCCCGCGGGATGGCCACAAGGGAGTGCGGTTCTTGGACTTGAGTGCGCTGGTTCACGATAGTGGGGTCGCGGTGGAGGACGTGGCCAAGTTCTTAGATCTACTCTTCCCGCAACATGAGGAGTATTCACGGATCGGGGCGGGGGATCGTCCGGCCAAATCTTGGTTCGCGGTGCAGAACGCAATGCGGGCGAGACGGGCAGCACGGATCTGAGGTTGTCGGTGACGACAACAGCCAGATAGCCGCGCGTCCGGGCCGAGGATGGAAACCCTCGACTTTATTGGACATCCTTGATCTTTACAGAGCTTACAATGTTTGTGAGCGTTGTATTTTGGAGACAACACATCGCTCGCCATTCACCATTGTGCAGGACCGCCACAGCTAGTACGTAAAATAGAGGTAAGCCAGATCATACTTTGTCTACTTAAGCACTCTGGAGGGCTCATCGTATTCAACTCGTCCCCGCACTCTTTCGTCATCCATCCCGCCGCTCGTCACTCGTGAACATCATGCCAGTGAGTATCTCTCGGGTGCTTAGAGACGCGACTCGGCTACTCATCTTTTATGCTTCAGCGTTCCCCAGTCCACGACGTTCTGTTTTGCCATGACATTCTGGTGGAGATTTTTGCGTGCCTCTCGCCTGGCTGGTTCCCCCCGGGGCCCATCAAACGTAGTAACGCCAGATCCCGACCGCCGTTGAACTTCAATCTGGAAGTCTACGAGACTCGCAAGGCACTTCAGCGCACTTTGGCATCTTGTGCGCAGACATGCCACGCTTTCTCCGACATCGCAGTAGCGGAGTTGTGGAGAGTCGTCGACCGGCCTGATATTCTCCTCAGGATTTTGCCGTGGAGGAAGGACGACGGCGGTCTCTGTCATGTCATTGTGGTGTGTATAGATATGTTTCCATGGTCGATCTTTGTATGCTGACTTTGGAAACATAATATAGGATCCAAACCCCGAGATCGACGGCCGAGCCTGGTCAAGGTTCCGATGGTACGCGCACCTCGTACGGGAGATGCACGGATTTCAAGGTCCATCCGAGTCCCCCTATCAAGACACTCCGGACCAGCTCACCCTTCATCGCAACACCTGGACCCTGTTGGCATCGCGGCTCCAAGGAGAGCCGTTACTCCCATCTCTTCGCCGTCTCCAGATGGTAGTGGACCTGAGCGATATCATGCCCTCATTATTCCTGTTATCGCCGACTATCCGTTCGTTGACGTTCAAAATCAGCCCTGGTTTAACTTCGATTCTCAGGAAGGCCCTCCAGGTTAACGGATTCGCTTTCAAAGACGACCAGGCATTCCTGGACTCATTTCTGTACCTTATCTCCGGGCTCTCGGGACATCCACTCGACCCATCCATGTACTGCGTACTACAAAGCGCCGGCGAGGAAGTCGTGCAATACCTCCGCAGCTGTACTAGGCTAGGCATGCTAGAAGAGCTCGATCTCAGCAAGTTCGACAGGCACTGGCGGATGAAGGGGTTAGACAGCTCTACCATCAGCCCTCTGTCAAGGCTTCTGTCGC
Organism: Ganoderma lucidum; assembly: GCA_019426095.1. Taxonomy (NCBI): domain Eukaryota; kingdom Fungi; phylum Basidiomycota; class Agaricomycetes; order Polyporales; family Polyporaceae; genus Ganoderma; species Ganoderma lucidum. The sequence goes on from JABWUW010000042.1 coordinate 1,118,899, forward strand.
TACGTAGCTTGAAGTTAAGTCCTCGCCTGCCACAAGGGATTCCTCCGCCCGTGGCGGCACCCTAGGTTCGCCGGCTTCAAAGGCCTCCGCCACCTATCACTCGACTATCTGCCAATAGACACGCTCTGCGACGTCCTGGCAGCTAGCTCTTTCCGCGCTTCAAGATCCCTCCGGTCTATCGATCTCACAAGTACTTTCCGCCTGGCAGGCGATGATCTCACTCCCATCCCCATCCCAGTCCGAGAATGGGGACCGTACCTGTCCTCGATACGCGCGGCCCTCCCGGACAACCTCGAGTCGCTGACACTTTGGTTCTCCACCAATGCCAGGTCTCCCACGTGCACCGAGCCCCCGCCATCGCTTTCCGACATTCTCTCCCCATTCTTCTCCCTCGCGCGGCTCAAGACGCTCGATATTTTCGTCCACTACAGACTCGATGATCAGCCAGACGTTGCAGACGAAGACTTACGTGCACTCTCTGAGGCATTCCCGCACCTCGAGGTGCTGCGCCTCTGGACTCTTGGCTGGGTCTCCGGGGCCGCACCCCCACCCAAGGCCCCGACGGTGGCCGGGCTCGCTGCCCTCGCGAAGAGGTGCCCGCACCTGCGCCGAGTGTCCATTCACCATTTGGACGTATCAACGTTGTCGAAGAATGGTGGTACGCTGCCCCTTGATTTCGGACCCGAGGGGCACAAGAAGATGCGTTTCTTGGACGTGCGAGAGCTAGTCGGCGACAATGGCGTAGCGGTGCAGGATCCGGACGTGGCGACATTGGCGAGTGTCCTGGACCAACTCTTTCCTTGTCATGATGACACTCTACCTCATGATCCGCTCCCAGGTCTTGAGCTTGGGGAACTGGGTGCACCAAGCTGGAGCCCGCCTTGGCTTCGAGTGCGGGATGCGATGCGGGAGATACGCCTGCGGCACAGATAGCGGATAGTTATTTCGAGCCTGGCGTATGTGGCGAGAACTTAGGACAGCCTGGCATGGCCGATGAGGAACCCAGTAATATCGCTATATGTAATACCGACCATTATAATTGGAATAAGTAAATCTTCTATCATGGTCCGAGAGTAATGGCGGCGGGTCCGAGAACACCGTCGCAAGTGCACGGTGGACGGTGGCTGTCGGGCGCTTCGTATCCCAAACAGAGTTAGCTGGGCTATTTTCAGAGCGCCCATGCTTGCCCAACGACCACGACGACGGGAACAAGGGGTGTGTCTTGATTCTGTCATGTTCTTCTTGGAGGTGTTGTATATGATGTCAACTGATTGCAGCGAACAAGTCAATTCATTGCGTGCACCCGGGCTACCGCCAAGTTGAGTCCAGCCGGCAACATGGTCAGTAAGTCTTGAGTACTTGAGTCCCTGGCTCTCTGGCCTTTCTTAGAAGCTTATCCAAATTTCTCCAGAAGCGACCGAATATTTTATAGTATCAAGGTATTCTTCTCGAAGTTTTGAGCCACTTGGCGCCCGGTAAACGTGACTCGATCGACGACGATGCTGCCTCGGAGATACGATCGAGTCGTTCGAGTGTCGATGTGCATTAGTCGCATGTGCGAAGGTATCAGAATCAATGTCACTACATGCACTTAACGTATTATGGGCAGAGTCGGATAGCCTAGATCCCATCCTCCAATTCTTACCGGGCTACCAGCGACGCCGCGGCTCGCAACCACTGGTGAGTCGTGTCATCCCGAAATGATCTAGAATTCGTCAAATCCTTATTCTATCGACAATCACGCAGAACACGATTCGCGGGATCATATCTGCGGACCATTGGTCGCGACTTCAGTCGTATGCAAGCCGTGTTCGGAGCCTCACCATTCCCCATCACACGCTCGACCATTCCTCGGTTTGGTCGTTCTTGGCAAAACACTGCGCTGGAGTCCCTCTGTTCCCAGACCTGCGCGTGCTCGATGCGTACGATATAACCGATCGTCAAGTCGCTCCGCTCCTATTAGTTATCGGTCCCTCACTCGATGACATCGCCATTTCGTTCGAGGGAGGTCGTTCAGGTTCAGGCGCGCTTCCCAATATCATGGGCTCAGTTCTGCAAACCATCGCTGTGACTGCACCACAGCTCAAGGTGCTCAATCTACTGGGAGATCATTCACTCGACAGAGAGCACCTTCTCCACCTCAACGGTTCACCACTATCCGCGAGATCACCTTTGGGCACCAGTTCCACTTCGACGAGGCCGTCCTATACGCGATCTCGAAGATTCCCACTCTACGGTACCTGACCATCGGGGTCAGGCTGCAACGTCTAGGCAGGGGAGAGATGCGGGCGTTGGACTTCGGAGATGGCTTCCGGGCATTGCACCATCTCTCGCTCAGGGGGAAGTCCAAGGATCTCTCCGCCATCGTCGTCGCCATCTCAGCACCCGGACTTCAGTGGCTCACGCTCGACTTCATCGACTCGCTCGGCGTGAATACACTCGAGGCGCCGTTCGCCGCCATCGCGTCCCATATCCCCGACACCATCACCCATTACAGTTCCACGTTCGTCGCCGCGTTCAGTCCCCTTCCCGCCTCCTTCGTAGACCTCCTCCAGCAGCTCCTATCGAAGATGCCGAACCTCGAGACGTTTGACTTCTCGGAGAAGTCGCCCCTCTCCATAACCGACGACGACCTCGTCTGGATCGGCGACGCCTGGCCCAAGCTCAATCACCTCAACGTCAGGCAGTGGACGAACCGGTACAACCTGTCCACGGTGCGGCGCCCCACCGTCGCCGAGCTCGCGCAGCGCTGCCCGAAGCTCACGGACGTCAGCCTCCCGGAGCTCGACATCAGCAAGACAGCCGAGCCCCGCGCGATCCCCCTCCTCGACCATCTCCTGAAGGAGCTCTTCTTTCAGAGCGTCTCGAACGCGCCACAGGGCGCGCTGTACGAGGCGGCGGTCGCCATCGACATGATCTTCCCGCATCTGGAGCTGCATAGAATGCGCCCCGACGTCGGCGGTCCGTCGGCGCGGACGAGCAGCCAGTGGGTGAACCTGTGGAAGACGCTGCAGATCATGCGCCTGGGGCGGTATAACCAGCTGCTCAAAATTGAGGTGCCGCGACCGCGGTCCCGGAGGTGCCTCAAATGCCGCTGGTGGTTTCAGTATTCCGTTCGTTTGAATTTCTTGGAAGCTCATGCTGGTCGCTATAACAGGTAGCTCCAGCTCCCGATTTAGTCGACCCCGATGAGTCGGAAGGCAGCGTTCGAGTTCCTTAGAGGGGTTCCCGGTGGTATTTATCCTAGGCCTGCTCGATACGTACTTGTCACAGCGTATAGTATATATCGCACTCACCCCTTCTATCGTTGATGTAATCTCTTCCCATCGTGGTCGTTGATACCGGTTCCTAGTTCATGACCCTGGGAGCGGGAAAGCAGTCCGGATGTGCTTCTGCTCGTATCTACCAGTGTACATGTACATCCGGGCCCACGCTCATACCGCCTCGCGTCGCTTGGATCTCCGAGTCCACGGGAGCAAACCTTAGCACCTGGAAGACGATGGCATGTAGTCACTACCCTACTACCTCTGCTCGCCCCTTCTGCACTTCTCGTCGCTGCCGTGGTTTTCTTGTCCGCGTTTGTCCTGAGATCATGAGGGTCGCTCCGGCGTAGTGGCGCCGTGACCACTGATCAGTGAGGCCAACGACGCCCTCTCGAGTTTTATGCATGGACACCGCGCCTGTACGCATCGTTGAACGTTGAGGTCTCAGTATGCGGCTCGTGCGACTATCATATGCGGCGCCACCTCAAGCTTTTCACGTTCCTTACTCTTCCTCCCTCACCCAGCCTACGCCCCATATGGTAACTACTACAGTATAACCGATGGTTATGCGCCACAGCTTACCCGTGCTCCCCCTTCGCGGGCTTCCTTGTTTTGTCTCCCGCCGTGACCGGACCACACCCACCCAACCCAGACCACACCTTCTGACGGCGTGTAGGCTGTCGAACAGCAGCGTTATTTGCAGGCAACGGCCGTGTCGACATTTCCAGTCAGATCTGTCCCCGCCATCGCGGCGACCATTTTGCACCGATATCTGGGGATGAATTATTCCTCTCGAATACTCTACGTAGAGCGCAGGCTCTACCGGCGGACGTCGGCCGAAAATACTAGTGACGGCAGCCCCGCGGGGGTGGGAGCCAGACGGTGTATAGGGGCTTCTAATTAAATCAGCGCTCCAGAATCAGAACGTCGTACTGTACGCACATGCACGGCCATCGCAATCGCATATGCAGAAGCTTGGGGTCTGGGGATGCTCACGTCAAGCCGTATAAATACGGGGACCGGATGCCGGCAGCATCAGACAACGAACCACTGCTGGATCTAGACAGTGATTTATAAGACACCGTTTCCTGTGAATTTTGAGAGAAACAGTGCTTTACCTACGCAGTCGCCAAACCAGCATACCCGTATAGAGGTGGAGTGGGCGTAGAGAGATTTAGGGACGAGCGAGAGAGCGGACGGCGTACATGTAGTTCAGGTGCCACCAAGGTCCACGATGGACTGCGCTGCGACCAATCCTCCGAGCGTCGGGAGGGGTGGATGGTATGCCCCGCGAACATGCGGTGTTAACACTGGATGCGAGATACGCATTCAATCCATCGGGGTACATTGAAGGGTCTGCAGATCGCCGGAGGGAAATATTGACACCGTTTATGGGCATTGGGCTACTGTAGAGGTTTGCCCGACGCCGATTACGATGTCCCTTTTCAAAAACGGCGCTTCGTCGGAAATCGTCTGTCCGTCCGTCCAGCCGTCCGTGGATCGGGGGCCGCCGGGACTCCTCCTGCGGGGTTGCCACCTCGTCTAACATAGATGACGAACACACCGTTGCAACATGCATGTGAGCGAGATAGACGCTATCTTGGCTGATCGACTGAGCTCAGGCTCTCCTGCGACTTCTGCGGTTGGAACCAAGATTTCGTTAATTGCGTGGGCCAAGGGAAGGACGTATGGCTTACTGCTGCGGAAGGCATGCTTGGCGGAGGCACGTCGAGGACTCGAGGCTCTCGAGCCGTCCTGCAGCCGAGTAAGATTTGCATATTACTCCGCGAGCATTCGGACGGCGGTGCGCGAGTAGTGAGGCGACCCAATTGGTTTCGTAAGGGATATCGCACGCGGCACACGTTGTCTGAAATCGACAATGCTTACCAGTCGCGTGTGTTCGAAGCCTTGTCTTGGTACGCAGGAAGGCTTGGTGGCCATCGAGGAACACATTTGTCCGCCGATACGCGCCTCTGGACCGGCGGGTCGGAATGGCCAAGACGTCATGGAGTATGGAACGCCCTCGCAAGTCGCCGGTTGATGACCGCACACCATGGCCAGGTGCTTTGAAGCCATGGGAGTCGATTCGCGAAGCTAGAAGCCAAGAAAACGACGAGCACGCCGACAGTTAAGAAGCCCACGAGGGCGCGCCGCGCAGCAGAGCCGCTGAGCGTACGGCAGACGATCATGCTTGGAAGACGCAAGTCAGAAAACTGGAGGCGGAGTCAATTGTCAATGTCACAAACGCTGCACCGACGCTGGGGAGGTGAGAGAACGCGCCCGAATCACAAGGCGCATCTCACCTAGCCGAAATAGCCGATCGATATCTATATGGAGTAGGGCGCCGGGGTAGGGCCGAAATGACGACATTGGACGCGCTCGGCCGAAGACGCGCGCTCAGACGAGGGCGACGTTCGCTATTGCACACGCAGGGTACGTTACGGTACATAATGGGCGTGCAGACGTGAGACTTCCGCCAGTCGACGCAGCAAGGTGACACAGTGTGGGCAAAAGCTGGCGAGGATGGCAAGTGGGTTGGGAGCGCCGTTCGCCCGTCGGAGGGCAAGCGGAGGGCAGGTGGAGGGTTCCGGAGGAGAGGCGGAAGCGTGCGGCAGGCTGGATCGGGAGGACGGACCCGGAGGAGGGCCAAAACGGGGCTGGTTGCGGGGACGCCACCCCCGCCGTGCGTCCGGAGGTGCGGAGATTCACATGCCAAGCGCTCCGATCGAGGACAGGACCTCTGTTGCGGACGCTGGGACAGTCCGTATTTCCGCTCGCAAACTCCTGTCACGCAGGCACACATCCATCACTAGTCGCCCCTCCGACATCCTATAACATGCCCCTCCTCCTGCCGTTACCCCCGCTCGTCCTTTTGTACTTTTTTACGCCTTTGACCCTTCCCCCGCTGTAACAACACACGCATATACCCACTTCCCGCCACACCGTCATCCTCCGCCCGGCCCCTCTCACATTGCTAACGCCTTACATATAGAGGTGCGTATAGAATGCTCCATCCCAAGACGCTCCTACCAACGTGCGACTCGTCCTGACGCTGACTCTTTTCCTCCTTCGCCAATGTCATCTTACAGTCCTTCCTCTCTCCCCCTCTCTCTTCGGGTCCCCTTAACACCCAACCGCGGATCATCCCAGCCTTCAGACCCTCGAACCAGTTCCCGAAGCGTTAAACATGTCGCGCGCCGCGGAAAAGAAGCCTGTGGGGTTCGCAACCCAATTGACCGCCGGAGGTATCGCAGGCGCGATGGAAGCAGTCAGTATCCCCTCCCTCAAATCTTCGCCGTTGCGCTGATCATGCTTGTGTTTTTTTCCTTGGCCATCCGGACGTCGTTTCCCCCACCACAATCCTGAATGTGCCGGTTCGGTTTGCGCGCATATAGCTATGCTGCCAACCATTGGACACCATCAAGGTCCGAATGCAATTGTCCAAGTCGGGCCTTGCACCCGGGGTGAGTCTCCGTGCCCCTCCCTCTCTTTTTCGCGCTCTCTTCGCCCTCCATCGCCTCGCATCACTCCCGGTAGTTCCCCGGAACGATGCCCTGCGATCTCCGCTCCGGCCTACATGTCTCAGGGTGCGCATATACGCGCTCAGAAGGCGTGCGGGCGGAGGTAGAACGGATACGCACTGTCCGCGAGCCTTGCGTTCGCACCCGCCGCACGATCCGAACATTGGGTTCCTTGCTAGGGACGGTGGCTGCTGGGGTTGGCTTCTTGGCACAGCGGCAACCTTCCGTTGAAGTTCCGTCCTATTCGGGGCCATAGATAAGGGCCGCCGGGGAGCGCATGTAGCCGGGAGTTTGTACCGAGTTCTTACTTAGCCTGTCTCTCATGGGGGATGCGAGGTGTCCAAACCACTATGCATCACTTTTAGTGTGTGGCTGGATAGCATGAAGCAGACTCTTTACAACTGTTGTGTTCCAGGATCTGCCTGCTTTCACCATCGTCCCTAGAGCTCAAATCTAGGATTGCGCGATCTCGATGCCCACCGAAGCCGTTGGGACTTCATGTGGCTGGGGACCATCCTGTGAATAGCCCTTGTCGCATTGTTGTTGGACTATCTTTTCTGCCCTTACATACTTTGCCTTTCTTGCGTCATGCACGTATACTGACATTATCTTCGCCCATAAGACTAAACCCCGTGGGTTCATCGCGACTGGGGCGTTGATCGTGCGGCGAGAGACCCCGCTCGCGCTCTACAAGGGTCTTGGCGCGGTGCTGTCTGGCATCGTGCCGAAAATGGCGTTCCGCTTCGCGAGCTTCGAGAAGTACAAGGGCTGGCTCGCGGACAAGGAGACGGGGAAGACGAGCGTCGGGAACATTTTCATCGGTGCGCGCTCTAACGTCCTTTTTGTCGTGAGCCTGGCAAGAAGCTGATGGATGCCAACGTTATGTTATGACTGATGATCATGTCGCGCTCACGTGAACTACGTGCTTTACGTCGCGTGCCGCATTCATTGCGCCGACTTCGCCCCGCAAATGGCATGCATCTGTCCTTCCAACGCCACGCGGCCGTGTTTTCCGCTAATCCCTATGCTTACACCTCACGCCTATTTCCCCGGACTTCGCCTTCTTCCCACACACGCCTCTCGCGCTCCGCTCCCTCCCCCTTCTCTGTCCCACTTCCCCACCCCTTAATTTTATTCTTCTCCCCCAATGTTAACGTACACGCACGAACGCAGCCGGCCTGGGCGCGGGCGTGACGGAGGCGGTGATGGTCGTGACGCCGATGGAGGTGGTGAAGATCCGGCTGCAGGCGCAGCAGCACTCGCTCGCAGACCCGCTCGAGGCGCCGCGGTACCGCAACGCGGGGCACGCCGTGTACAAGATCGTGCGCGAGGAGGGCTTCTCGACCCTCTACCGCGGCGTCACGCTCACCGCGCTCCGCCAGGCGACCAACCAGGGTGCGTCCTATCTGTTCTCATCGACTCCTTTCTATCAGTTGCGACTTGGGACGGACGAGGGGTTTCACGATACCCTCCCTCCACCCCGCCTTGTCCTGTATTTGTTGCCGGGGTTTTATTGGGCAGAGGCTGATATGATTATATTGCGTCGGCACAGGGGCGAACTTCACCGCATACCAGGAGCTGAAGAAGTTTGCGCACAACTTGCAGCCGGAGCTGACGGACCTGCCGTCGTACCAGCACATGTTCATCGGCCTGATTTCGGGCGCGATGGGCCCGTTCTCGAACGCCCCCATCGATACCATTAAGACCCGTGCGTGCTTCCTCTGTATCTTGTCTTCGAGGGAGTGTCTGGCTGACTGATGACTGTGATGCGCTATGTGTTGGTGTTGGACCTGTTTTTTTTTGCTTGCCCCCCTTTCGGTTGTCTCCCTCGCGTGCGCGTGCGCCAACGATGACAACAACAGGCCTGCAAAAGGCGGAGGCGACCCCAGGGCAGACCGCGTTCCAGCGGATCGCCACCATTGCGCGCGAGATGTGGCGGCAGGAGGGCGTGCGGTCGTTCTACAAGGGTATTACGCCGCGCGTGCTGCGCGTAGCCCCTGGGCAGGCGGTCGTGTTCGCGGTGTACGAGCGCGTCAGGAAGATCATGGAGACGCTCCAGGGGAGCAGCGAGGACCGGATACACAGCGAGTGAGCGCGAGGTACTGTCGGTGCAGGTTAAGCTTTTAAGTAGGACTTAGAGAGGAGGTTGTGTATGTAAGTATTGGTTATATCCAACGACACAGGGTTGTATCATACAGCGGCCCCGCACCGAGACTCTGAAGACGTTCTGGCGATTACTTAAGAATGGGCGGTGCAAGCGAGGGGGCAACAGAGTAGCAGGCCTAGGGAGCGTGTAGTGAGCCTTGGAGGAGCGGAGCAGGGTGTCGGTGTGGACGCCTGATATTAATTCGCGACTCCAGCTCACGATTTGATCTATGAGGCGGCTTGCGGGGGTGCGGTTCGTGTGCGTACGTGGCGCCGGGAGAGTCGCGGTTGGACCAGGTTGGACGGCAGCGGGATGTTTTAGGGGGAGGATGGTTTTGGGATGCGGGAGTTGTACGTCGCTCTCGATGGATCATAGCGTTTAGTTCCTCCTTCTCGTCCATAGATCATCTTAGGTCTGCCTAGGGGAGACAAGATGGACCATAGTTTCACAGTGAAAGTTTCAGGAGATCTATACAGTAAGTACGTATGTTGTAGTCGTGACGGGCACACGCTAGGCATACTACCGGATTATAGTATACCCTTGATATTAATTGGTATAGAGTACCATTTACCTGAGTTAATAACGGCACTACTTCCTAATAGTCCCACAAATACAAAGCAAGCGGCGTTTGCCGAAAAATGCCAGCAAGCAGTGGGACTATAATCCTTACGACGGTGAACCGTCAGGCCTTCAGGTTTGAGAAGGTGAGCAGTTGCGGAACTTGAGCTGCGTGTCTCAGCAAAGTTTTACACTTTCGTATAGGTTTAATCGTCATGATGCCGCCGCGTACCGGTCAAGCACCTGTCGTCTTGTGCCCTGACGTTCTTGTGGAGATTTTCAACCACCTGCATCCCGGACGACGCACTCCGAAAGAGAAGAATTTGGCTCGCAAACATTGCCGTGTATGCAGACAGGCCCTCCTCTCGGCTGCCCTCACCTCTCGCGCATGATCGAATCTGGCCTTGGACGTTCTATGGCGGGCTTTGGACGACATGCTGCCCCTCCACCTCCTGCCTGGACATAAGGGTACTTTTGTAAGAGATATACCTCTGTTTACGCGCCTTCAGGGACCTCTAATGGTGTGTATATACACAGGTTCTGAGGCCACACGTCAAGCCGGAGACATGGGCGAAGTTTCACGAGTTCGCGAGATCGGACTTTTCCCAGACTGGGATCTCGAGCGGCTGTATCCCTCCGTATGGACATTCCTCGCAATCAAGTGCCGGGGCTCGCCTCTGATGCCACGTCTGCATTATTTGGACGCCTATGACATCTGCCTAGATGACCTCTCTCCACTTTTCCTGCTTTTAAGCCCATCTCTCCGCTCCCTTTCCCTGGCCTTCGATGAGGAGAGCGGCAGGGATAAGACCGCCTCTCAGGTTACTGTTCTTATCTTGCAGCATATCACACAAGTTGCCCCACGCATCAAAGCCCTCCATATGTCCGGGCGTCACCGTTTCACGAGCATGGAACACCTTACGATGCTCAAGAATTTTTCTGGATTGGCGGAATTATCTCTCGACACCAATTTCGGTCTTACCGCCGCCATGCTCTCCCAACTCTCCACGACAACTTCCCTCAACGCTCTCACCGTCGCTATCTCCCGTTCAAGCCCATCCAACCTGCAGTCCCTCAACGACTCGGAGAGTCTTCGGTCACTGCGCAGCGTCACCCTCAGGGGCTGTTTGGACGACCTCGTCAACTTAATCCTCGCTTGCCGCCAGCCCCTTCTGAATGCGCTCACCCTGCAAGTCAACGATTGCAAGTCAACGATTGCAATGACCCGAGGACGTTGACCCCGGGGCTCACGTCGATATGTCAGCACCCTGACCTGACGAAATCCCTCACGCGCATCGGACTCGAATTTCGCTCTGACATCGGAATGCAGCGCCCCCAAACCTTGACCTTGACCCAATGTCTGGAGCCGCTCCTATCGCTTTCAAAGGTGATGCACTGCGACCTGATCTTCTTCAAGGCACCACCTTCCGTCTCCAACCGCGACCTCACCCGATTTGGCGAGGTCTGGCCCAACCTCCAGCGCCTCAACGTCAGGTCGTATATGAGGAGGTACGACTGGGACAACAGGGACCGTGGTAGATACGGCGGCGCGTGGGACACCAAGAAGCCAGACATCCTGCACCCAACGATACACGGCTTGACCGAGCTCGCCCGTCGCTGCCGGGGGCTGCGATACCTCCACCTTGTGACCCTTGACGCCTGCGCACGGACGCTCCCGCGAAGTGCCCCCGGGCACCTCGCACACCCGCACCTCCGGGAGCTGCTGGTCGACCACGTTCCGAACGACACATCGGCGTGGCGGTGCGTCCTCGCGGAGGCGCTCGACGTTGCGTTCCCGAGGCTCGACATCTCGCTCTCCAAGGCCGAGTGCGCGTATCCCGACGTGCGCCCCGGCTGGAGACGGATCATGCTGCTCGTGCGCGCCGAGCGGTACAGACGCAACCCCAGCCTGGCGCGGGGCCCGGGCGCGTATCCCCGCGCCGTGGCAGCGGCGAAGTTCGCGGCGTCGAGGAAGAGCCTTGCGGCGTTGGACAGGGCCTTGTCGGATGCGGAGGACGGGGATTCGGACCGGGAATGGGACTTCGACTCAGACTCAGACTCGAACGAGGGCTCGGACGCGTCGGGGTCTGATGGTTAGGTACGCCGCTTGAAGCATCTCATGATAAGTGTTTATGTTCTCTAACTCGATCCCATGCAGTTCGACGTTGATACGTAGTCTGCCTGCCTGGATCTTCCATTCTGTATCACTGACCGCTCGGTTCGTTGGATTTGGACCTCGCATATTGTTGCATCGGTTTATATCCACGTTAGCCGGATGCAGCGGATTACGTTTAGTACGCGGTACATTTTTGGTCCGCGACCTCAGAGGAGAAAGAGGACGAAGAAAATATTGGCCATGTCTGCAGTACTTCCACGAAAAGTGTCGTTTTATGCATTCCCGCACGATCAAGTTAGGTAGAGGACTGGCAGGTTGAGAACGTTGAGGATCCGTGCCAGTGGAACTCAGATGGGCATGGCTGCCCTTCAACAGTAACTTTCGGCGCTTCATGAATTCCGGATTAGCGCTTACAGACCTATATAACGCAAACGTATACGTAAACCGCCCCGCGCAGCGTTGAAAGCCTACTACCACCGCCGTGACTGCAGCCAAACTGCAGCAAGTTTAAGCTCCTCTCCTGCCGACAGCCCCGCAACAACCAACGAACCAGAATCAAAGTCTTACTTTACTTACTGTGGTCAACATACTAGACCGTCGGGGCTGCACCTCGTGACGACGCGGCATCGCAGACAAACACCTGTCCTACTGTGTCCTGACATTCTTGTCGAAATTCTCAGCCACCTACACCCAGGACGATACAGTCTACACGAGACGAAACAAGCCTGCAAAACTCGACTGGCATGTAGAAGTACTAGAAGAGCTCTTCGCGCGTCCGCCCTCACGTGTCATACGCTATCTAATCTCGCGCTAGATGTCTTATGGCGGGCTTTGGATGACCTTCGCCCCCTCATATACCTCTTGCCAATGCATGGCCGCCACGTCCCCAATGTTGTACGTGCCGTGTTTCGTCAATACATTAAATTGCTACTGATGGGTATGCGATAGGTCCTGAAGTCGCGAATCACGCCCGAGACACTGACAAAGCTTCAAATTTACGCCGCTCGAATCCGCGAAGTAGGCTATCTCTCAAGTTGCAATAAAGCGCACCAATCCGTATGGCAGTTTCTGGCCATCGAGTGCAAGGGATCGCCTCTTCTGCCACGTCTGTCTAGCTTGGATGCCCTTGGGCTCTTGTCAGATGACCTCCCGGCTCTTTTCTTACTTCTATCCCCATCCATCCGTTCGCTCTCCTTGTCCTTCAAGGGAGACTCATGGTCCGACTACACTACGTCCGACGTTGCCGCCGTGGCCCTCCAATACATCGCACAAACGGCGCCAGGGATCAAATCCTTCCGCATGCTCGGATTTCATCGTTTCAGTGGAAAACACCTGTCCGGCCTGCAAAACTTCGCTGGGTTGACGGAATTGTCTCTGAGCCCCCACTTCCCTCTCAATGGCACTATGCTTCGCCAGCTCTCTATAACAAGCTCTCTTACCGCTCTTACCATCGCCATCTCCCGCATCAGTGGGTCGACCGACTCGCAGCCCCTCAACGACGGCTTCCGATTCGTACGCGATCTTACAGTCAGGGGCAACCTGAAGCACCTTGTCAAGTTTATCCTCGCCTGCCACCTGCCAACTCTGGATAGTCTCACCCTTCAGATAAATGATTTCATCGATCCAAAGAAGCTTCGCACAAGCCTTGCGTCGATATGCGAGCACCCCGGCCTTCCGAGATCCCTCACCCGAATCGGATGCGAATTCCACGACGACTCGGAATCCCGGTACTGCCAAGAAACCCTGGTGCAACACTTCGAGCCGCTCCTCGCCTTCCCGTACGTGCGCCACTGCCGCCTGGTCGTCCATGGCGCCAGGCCACCCGTGTGCGACGCGGACCTCATCCGGATCGGCGACGCCTGGGACAGCCTCCGGCACCTCGACATCAGACGGCGCCCACGGTGCGACCCCGACGGCACAGCGCACAGCGCCGGGACCGACCACATGCCGCACATGCCCACGTACGCACAGCGCCCGACGCTGGCCGGCCTGCTCGCCCTCGGCCACCGCTGCCCCTTCCTCGCGCACATCCACCTCCCGGAGCTCGACGCCCGGCCGTGCACGATCCCCACAAGGCACGACGCGGCGCGCCTCGGGCATCCGGCGCTCCGGGAGCTCTCGTTCGACAGCGTGCGCTATGGCAATGCGTCCGAGTCGGCGGCGCAGAAGCCGTGCGCCGTCGCGGACGTGGTCGACCTCGCGTTCCCGCGGCTCGACGTCCTGCGCTCCGCCTCCGAGGCGGCCCGCACGTGCAACGCGGGTCTACTCCAACTTGAAGCATGGACGGACCCGGCCTGGAGGGATGTGCTGAAGTTCGTGCAGGCCATGCAGCTGGGGCGCGACCACTTGGTGCCTGGCGGCTACAGCTTTGGAGCACCAATGAGCAAGCGGCCAGCGAACTTGGGCTTGGATTCGGACGAGGACGAGGAGAGCGACTCCGCTGCAGACTTGAGCTCATTGGACTCGGACTCAGACTCAGACTCGGAGTTGTCCTCTGACTCCTCGTCGGACACGGACTCCCAGTCGGAAGGTTCTGACGACGACGCAGTAAGCTCTTTTGCACGCGGCCATGTCTGGCAGAATGCCAACCTTTTAACTGCCTCTCATCCAGGTCGATGTCGAAATGTAGATCACCTCCCTGGCGTTCCCACTCCCCCTTTTCTGGAATTTTGGACATCTCGCAGGACTCACAGCACTTGTGCCTGCCTGGAGCGAACATCCGTGCCTAGTATGCTCTCTTATGGACCGTATTGCACGAGCATATGGATGGCGGTCCATTCATCCAGACCTGACACCACCGAGGGCTGGATTTGAACGAATGTTCTTCGGCACTAACCATCAGTCCAATGCTTGGCATCCAGTCTACACTTAAGCTAATCTTAATCAGGGTCCAAGCTCAAGCAGTACTGTGGCACTGCCAGCCTGAGGTCCATTCATACATTACACTCGGCCCTCGGGGCACTATGTGGCGGTATAGGCTCGTCGTGATCAATGGTTAAGATCTTCCAAGCTCCTCAGCGCTCAGCGCTCAGCACTCGGAAGGTGGCCAGGGCAAATGCGGTGTCCATTCGATGCATGCAAATCTGGACGTCAAGCACGAATGGATTCGTCAATTTTCAAGGAATGTGGTGGCAGCGGTGATGGTACAGGTTACAACAACGGGGCGTGCGCGACGCGTACGAGAGCGAGGCACGACCGTGGTGGGATCTATATCGTATACGTAGACGTACATGCGGGGAAGCGACAAGGAGGGTGGGCAATGAGGCAATATTAATGAGCGTGAGGGCATAACAATGTGGCTGGGGGGTGGTAGTACACGTGCATGCATATCTGAAAGTCAAGTCTGAGTCGTCGAGTTCGAGTTCGAGAGAGGGAGGAGAAAGAGATCATGGTGACGAGAGATGTAACAGCGATGAAACGTAGAGTATACGTAGTCCGCAGGGGAGCAGCATAAGGCTAAGATAAGATAGAAGCCGTTATAGATACAAGAGGAGACTGCTCGCGCGAGAAAACGAAGTCGGCGGTGACAAACGAAAAGGGCAAAGCGAAAAAAAAAAAAAAAAAAAAAAAGGCGCGAGCAGCGATTCTATGTAATGGTCAAAACGATAACGATGGCGCGCATTCGTGGTTTGGTTGTGTTGGTTGCGCCGCAGCGAAGTCGAATAGCGATACAACTACAACCCAACTGTCCGGGGGAATTAGAAACGCGAAGCAGTAGCAGTAGCAGTAGCAGTAGCAGAACCACAAATTTTTGGACAGACCATTTACGCCTTGGGGGGGGGAAAGCGCAGGCAGAGATCAAAACAGGAAGCGAACCAAGACGCTCACGCCCGGATCGCCCTCAGCCCACGCTGGAACCACCCACCGCCTCCACCGGCATGGGTGTTCGTGTTCGTGGCCGTGGCCGTGGCGGGCGTCGAGCCCCCGCTCCCCCCACCGCCTATCGAGATCCCGTTCGCGTTCGTGTTCGTCGAGATGCGGAGCGCCTGCACCCCGCGCCTCGACCACCCCTTCCCGCTCCCATTCCCGCTCACCGGCGCGCCGGACCCAGGGAAGAAATGCACGCTCTCGCTGGGCTTGGGCGGCGTCTGCGCCCCGAAGAGGAGCGCGAGCTGCGC
The DNA here is from genome assembly GCA_019426095.1 of Ganoderma lucidum. NCBI lineage: Eukaryota > Fungi > Basidiomycota > Agaricomycetes > Polyporales > Polyporaceae > Ganoderma > Ganoderma lucidum. Next base: position 1,134,621 of record JABWUW010000042.1, read on the forward strand.
CTGCGAGACCGCGGGCGAGGGCAGGAAGAGCGGCGGGGGCGACGCGGCGGCCCCGCGCAGCTCTCCGAGGTCGTAAAATGCGTCGGGTGGGGGGGAGGGCGACGGCGAAGGCTGTGGGGTGAGCGGGAGCGGCTTGGATGCGGTGGTGGGGATCGTGGTGGACGCGAGGGCTGTGGGGGACATCGATAGGGTCTGAGCCTAGAGCGTTGCGGAAGAGCAGGCGTCAGCAAATGGGTGTATTCGGGTTCGAGTCGGCCGTCACGAATCGCGCGGGCTCAATCGAGGGAAGCCGCACCGGAATAAAGAAGGAAGAGGAGAGGCGCGGCGATCGCCTAGAGACGCGAAGCGGATATGCGGTGCCCGCAATCGGACGAAGGCGTACAGGAACACAGGACGCGAACATGCACCTTGAGCTCTGGACACAGACGCATCGAGAGGGCGCCGCGCGAAGAGAAGGCACCGATGCTTCACTCCGCTCTTAGTCACCGCCCTCGAGTACCAGAGCCCCAAATCTCAATCTCAGGCATCGGAGCTTGAGAACCTGAAGCACGCACCAACGCGAGTCTGGAGAGGCCCTCGGGCACGCGTGCGGAGGGAGCGCGGCGCCGAGGAAGCATGCATCATGATGCAGCGGCATGAACGCAAACTCTGTTGCGACGTGTGGCCATCCTGCTGACACTGACAGATTGGAGCCCACGAACGTTGAACGTTGAACGCTTGCGTGCACCGCGGATGGGGTACGCAGTGCCCGCCGCAGCACGCGAGAAGGAATAGGCGCGGACCACACTGCACGGCGCTGTACAGTGCGGCACATCTGCCGCCAAGGCAAATACGCGGCACGGGACGCGGTATGTGGAAATGTGGGGTGTGGGAGTGGGTGCGGGCGCAGGAAGATTGCAAAAAAGATCGCAATGCGCACACGAACAGGAAGAGAAGTAGGAAGGCTCAGGGGAAGGGGGGGGGGACTCGAGCAAGAGAGGCCGAACAAAGAACCCAAACGCGAACGCAAACTCACCTGCGACCTGAACTGTATCGACCCATCGCTCTCATGCGCGTAATGCCTGGGGTGCGCTGGCGGGTGCGCGTCTCGGTGCGCGTGCGGCGTCGGGCTGTAGATCCTCGGCCTCGTCATCGCACCCTGGCCCGGCCAGTCCCCGTCCGGCGAGACCACCTCGTCGTCCCCGTCCGTGTCGCTCCCGTCCGTGCTCTCCTCCCCCTCCTCCTCCTCAGGTTCTTGACCCCCTTCTTCCTCTTCCGCCTCGTGGATGTCGGAGAAAGGGGAGAGCGGCCGCAGGCGCGAGAAGCGGCGCCACGAGTACGGCACCGCCTCCACCGCACCAGCATCAGAGGACGAGGAGGCGCAGGGCAGCTGGACGGCGCGCGCGTAGCAGAGGTCCGCGAACGCGTCGACGGGCGCCTGGAGGAGCTGGTCGTCGAGCGCGGCGAGCGCGCCCGCCGAGACGTGCATGAACCACGGCGACGCGCAGTCGAACGACGAGCCGCGCGAGTGCGCGTACTCCTGCTCGCTTTCTGGGGCGGGAGAGGGAGAGTGGGATGGAGCGGGAGCGGGAAGGGGCAGCGAGAGGAGCGCGGGGCTGGGGGCGACGGAGTGCGGCTGGGACTTGGGCTTGAAGAAGGGGTCGATGGGCGAGGGGTCTTCCTCCTCGACTGCGAGGATTTCGGGTCCGGGGCCCTGGTCGTTCAGCGTCGCCTCGTCGTCCTCGTGCTCGCGTTCTGGCGCCCATCTTCCGATGTGAAGGCCGTCGCGTTCGTCCTCGTCGTTCTCGTCATCGTGGTAGAAGAGGAAGCTGCTCGCGTCCTCGGGCGCTAGATGCGTTGATACAACGCGCGGGTGATCCTGACACCGCTGCGGCGATCCCGCCTTGCTGAGCTCCACGATATCGGCGCTTGATGATGAGGACGAAGATGAAGATGAAGATGCGGACGCGACGCTGTCGCGCCTGCGTTGGACTTTACTGTTGCGGCTGCGGGGGGCGGCTGGGCTAGGCGGGAGGGAGACGCGCCAGAGTGTTGGGGGATAGGTCGTGCAGCGGAGGTCGTCGAATGTGATCGGGCTTTCTGTGAGCCATTCGGGCGCGAGCTACAGTGCGCGCGCGTTGTGAACAGTCAACGTGCTGCATATGCGCGGAAATGCAAAAAGGCTGGGGGACGGGGGGAAGCGGGGCGGGTACTCACCTCGAGCGGCTTGAAGGACGTGCGGGGTGGTGGCATTTCTACAGAAGGCGCGGGGCTCGTCGGGCAATTGAGAGGCGCAATATATGCAAGTCGACGTCGATGAAAAAGAAGGGGCTCGGCGTCGTGGAGGTCAATGGCGATCGCGGGCTGTCGGACGACGAGGGTCTGACAGAGGACAGAAAGACGACGGGCCAATCGGGACGCGCCGATAGATTACAGGCGCAGACAGCCGTGCACTTAGCGAGTGGGGCCCAGAGCAGCGAGGCGATCGAGTGCGTGCACCGTACAGTTGCAGAAATCGAGCACGGGTAGCTGGAGAACAGACAGAGGGCGAGGCTATGTACGAAGTTGAACCGGGTTGGGCGCTGGAGTTCGGCGCGGCGTAGCTCCTGTGGAGCAATAATTAGAGCGATGGCGCGAGGGATGGAGCGGTGTCCAGCAACGGGGAGTTGACAGAGTTCGTCGTCGTCTTCGGGCGATGGTGTCCGCTTGGCGGAATGCAGAGCCCAACTCTAGTTCAGCAATTCAGCCGGGAGCGGGGGGGGGAAGGGGGAAGAGAAAAGTGGCAGGCAGCGCGCGAGCGGGCCCGGCAGGCTCGGTTTATCAAGGCAGGCAGGAAGGCAGGCATGTGTCCTAAATGCAAACAAAACGCAGTAGGCAGCGCCGTCGCACCGTGACTCGGAAGCTTCGGACGGCATGCGTGCTCGCGCTTTCTTTTTGTGTTTCGCTGATGGCTGCCCCGGATAATTGCGCGCGCCAGTGCTGAATCTAGTGCCAGTGCGATTCCGGCGAAGCCTGTATGTACGGCGGACAGCAAATCGCGGCGGCTGCAGAGATCTGTGTGGGAGCAGTGGACAGCGTTGGGAATTAGGGCGGCATGAGGCACGCGGGCCACAGATCCTGCACCCATCGCGGATATTCTCAGACCCAGACGTTCCAAACCGTATGCGTGGACGATGACGCCGAGGAATTCGGCCTAATGGGGCGCTCCGCGCCATGCGCCGGACAATTAGCTCGACGCCACGCCCCGCGCTTCAGGCACTGTACTCCCATCCGCCTTATCGTCCCTCATCTCAACGTCCTGAATTTGAGAGAGGTACAGCAATCGTTACTTAGTTAACGTTGCTCTTCCGAAGGGCCGTCGTGCTGGAGACCTTTGGAACCGGCCACGACCTCAAACTCAAACATCCAAGTTGACACCCGCGCCTGCGCACGGAGGTTACAGCACTTAATGGGGCGGGAAACGCGGGGCCAATTCAATTATAATAAGCCCGCCCCCGCGTTTTCGGAACCATCCCCAGACTAATTAGATGCAGGACCTGGCTCTAGTACGCCTGCGCAGTCTCGCAAGGTCTCGAAACGTGGAAGCTACTGTAGAACGTGCAATCCGCACGCGCAGACGATACCACGCGTACGACGGAGCCATGGCGACCAGACGTACGTACACTACGTACTGAGTACGATGCGTGGTGGGCCCCCTTCGAGGTTAGAACGCGCCGGGTACCATGTCGACGTCAGCACGCCTTCATTGCCAGTGCCACTTCTCGCCCCATCGCATTCCCGCTTCCTTCCCGGGAACTAGCAGCGTCTCCGAGGGCGAGCCAGGGCGCGGGTCCACAAAAGCACACACCCGGCAAATTGAAAGAACGACTTCTAGCGTGCGCGCTACGCATCCCGTATACACCACCCGTCGCCCGACGTGCCCTTGCGAGCGCCGATGAGCGCAGGAAGAGGCGGGCGAACACCAGTTGACGTTGATTCAGAGGTCTCCGTGACTGCACCCTGGCGGGATCGGGTTCCGAGCGAGCCGCCGATTAAAAGTTCATCGCCGCAGAAGATAAGCACCAGTCCGAGGTGCCACTGTCACCCGGGAGACTGGTTGGTATGTTCGCATCGGTGTCCGACGCGGGCCGGTGACCGTTCGCCGTCGCCGTTCTCGGAAAATCGAGAAGGTCAGGCATTAGGATGGCAGGCGACGCGTTCGCGGTATCGTAGCGAACGTCGACGTCTCTCGTTCTGCAGGGCGACTCGGATCTCTGGGTTGCCAGTGTTTCCAGTGCTTCCAGGGGTGGGGGGGGGGGATGTCGGGCCTGACCGTTAACCGCTGACCAGGACCTCTTGCTCGGATGGAGATGCCTCGGTGATCTCTGCTTCAGTTCTGGCCATGGATCTTGAACGGGCGTTGGCTGTTAACCGGAGCACTCCGAGTCATGAACGTTTGAACGCTAACAGCTGCACCGCGCATCAAGGCTACAGATGTGTAAGTATAGGTGCGCAGTAGCCCAGAAGACATCTCGGACGCACTCACTGTGCGTATATCATACTATACGCCCGGTGGTTCGATTCTGAAGAACGTTCGACGGGAAGTCCAGTATCAACCGCCTGGAGGCAGTGTTCCTGTTCCGGATCCTATATGAGCGCTTGCTAACGGGTGCCGCCCTTGACCTTGAACCTTGAACCTTGGCTCGGAAAAGGGAGGCGGTGAGGCGCGAGGAACGAGGAACGAGGGACGCCGGTCTTATGCCACAGGATCACTCCAAGGATCACCGCCGGGGAATCAGGAAAGCGGCATTGAATGGTGGCACCTGAGGGAATTCGCACCAGTATCAGCGTAATGACGACACAGACTTTGAGGATGGAGCCCTGGAGACCCGATGGCCGACGATGTTATTAGAGTCCGTCAACGGCTTGGGAGGGCCTGAAAGGGATGCACAGTCACCTTCAAAAGTCGGAAGCGGAGCAAGGAGACGACGCGCGGCGTGGCGACAGACTCATTGCTTCCAGTTGCGCTCGACACCCGTCGCTCCTCCCGCGTCGGTGACTTGGTGCAAAACGCGCAACGGGAAAAAGGCTTCGATAGGCAGCGGGTGTGCCTAAATTGAGTGCGCGCTATACACGTGGCGGTAGGATCAGCTTAGGGAAGGCTAAAGCTCGGCTCACATCGTGTCACTGGCTCACCACCAATATTTCGGCGGTGGACCCGGTTGGCCGCCGCAATACACGAGGCGCGATTCACGGGTTTGCGATAGCTTTGCGGGCTTCTGGGAGGTGATCCGTGGTCGGGCACGTCGGCGTTGGGCTGGAGAGGAAAGAAGGGAAGGGCCCTACGTTGCCAGGGCCTAGAGCGAGCCGAGTTGCGATGAGCTTTGAAAGGGAAAATAGGATCGGGCGCATGGGTGTTGGGCCACAGTGACTCGAATGGCATATGTAGACGGGGGATGGCGACTAGAGATAAGGCGGCATAATGGTGAATCAATGCAGGCAGGGTAGGTACATGTAGGGGGAAAGTGGGTCACGGTGACGACACTCGGACAACCGATGAACGCAATGGTGGCGACGGCGATGGGACGATAAAATGAACGTGGCGGGAGGACACGAAAGCGACGCGTGGGCTCACCTGGAGGAACGATGAGGGTGCCTCCCAATAATGCATATGTACACTCGCGAGTTCGAACGGTAGTATGCGTATCCTTTGAAGAAGGTGATCTGCAGTGAGCGTCCCATCCGTGAAGGCGCGAAGCCAGCCGGCCGTGAAGCTTGAAATGGAGTCAAGTGACGGTTGTATGGACATCCTCTGAGGTAGCATATAGTGTGATAAAATAGTCAATGTGACAGTGGGCCGATCAGCTTACCCCTGCATGGACGAGACATGGCGAAAAAGTGAGAGAGTCTCCGACTGACCCACCTAGGCGCCTTCGCGACGCGTTATTTGGCCATGTGTACGCGTCTCGATGGTCGGGCGGTGGATCCGTATCCGATTTTGGAAGGAATGACGTCACGAATCTCGCAGCCACCCACTCAATCCGTCGAAGGGCTTGGGGGAGAAAGCTGGCTATCGCCTGCGATTGGTGCATACACACACCTCTTCTCTCCCCAACCACAAGCTCGACGTTCCCGGTCATGGATTTATGGCAGGCTTCGCTACACGTTATTAGCCGTCGATAAATTTGTCTTGAGTGTTCTCCCAACTTTGTCTGAGTCTCTGATCCCCTCCTATCGACCACCATCCTGCTCTAGATATCTGCCAACATCATAAGCGGCAGGAAAAATGGGTGCCTTTATCTATGCTCAGCAAGGCCTGATCGCTAGGGATGCGTCGTCCACGTCAGTTGGGAGTTGGCAGGCGATCCTCACCCTGGTCCTCTTCCTCCTCTCTAGTTCGTCTTCGTCCATGCGCTTCCACATATACCCACTCACAGACGGCAAAATTCGCAGATGTAGCCGTCATCTTCCCTCTCCGAGTCCCAATCCCCCTCTTCGTCTTAGAAACCGTCATCCACGCGCTGGCCGTCCTCCGAATCGCTCCAGAGCCAGCGGTCGCCGCGCCGCGCAAGAGGCGTCACATCTACCTCAACTTCATCACCGTCCCACTCATCTCCGTCCTCGTCCTTTTCGCGGCTAGGGTGTTCGACGGCCAAACGCTCCGCGATGGCGTCCTCGGCACGGCTGGGATCCAGCCGCTCAACATCATGGCGCTCTTCATCTCCCTCGTGCGTGTGCATATATGCGCGTCCTACGTTCTGTTTCACAAGCGTATGTCAAGCTGATACACTTTGCACGCATCGGCAGGCGTATATTTCCATATCCCTAGACGCGACGGGGCTGTTTCGCTTCCTCGCGTTCTGGGTCGCGAGCAAGGGCGGGTCGTCCGGGCGCAAGCTGTATGCGTACCTCTACATGTTCTTCCTGCTGTGCGGCGTCGTGGTCGGGAATGTAAGTCGTTCTAACCGCCAGGGTTCAATATATGCGCGTTTTTACACTCACTGTTGAACGTTCACGCGTCGTAGGACCCGGTCATCCTTTCTGGCACCGCCTTTCTGGCATACTTCACTAGAGTTGCGGGGTGCGTCCATCTCCGGCTCCTGACAAGTGACCATGCGGCAATTAACATCCATGATCGCGTCTTGCTACTTGTCAGGATCACCCCGCCGACGGCGTGGATCTTCTCCCAGTTCGCCGCCGCCAACATGGGTGCGTCTGCCGTTTTCCTCATCCTCATCCGGAAGGAAGTTTCAACCCCAGCGGGCTAACGTATCCGCCCGTCGGTACCCACAGCGTCCGTGGTGCTCGTCTCCTCCAACCCAACGAACCTCGTCCTCTCCGGCGCATTCTCGCTCTCGTTTCTCTCCTACGCTACGCACGTCGTCCTCCCCTTCGCCGCCGCCGCTCTCTGTGTCTTTCCCCTCCTCCTCGTTCTCTTCCGCACCGGCACCTGTTCTCCCTCACACTCAAGGACGGAACGCGAACTCATCCCGAAGCGGATCGAGATCGGACTCACGGCGGCAGAGGTGCGCGCGACGCTCGTCGACGCGCGTGGGGCCGTGTTCGGCAGCGCGCTCCTGCTCGTCACCCTGGGCGTGCTCGTTGGCGTGAGCACAGTTGGGGTGCCCGTGTGGGAGATCACGGTGCCCCCGGCCGTCGTGATGTTTGCGCGAGACGTGTGGCACGACTGGACGACGGGCAAGGCGCGCGCGAATGCGAAACCTGACCATGAAACCGTGGGGCGAACGCCAGAGCAAAGCGGTCATGGTCATGGAGACTCGGATGGTGGGCGAGAGTCACGAGACGCGGGACGGCGGCAGGAGGATCTTCAGAGCCGGAGGGAAGGAGGGGGAAACGTGGGCGTGGAGGTAGAGCAACACGCGCTGCACGATCTCGGCCCGCGCACGCCCACCCTCGTTCCCTCCCCCACTGCCTCGCTTGCCAACTCGCTCGCGCTCAGCCCAAAACCCTCCCGCCCCCCGCTCACTCTCTTGCCTCTCCTCTCCCGCCCGCTCTCCGCGCTCGCGGTAGCGTTCCCGACCGCGACGCACGTCCTCGAGCGCCTCCCGCTCGCGCTCGTCCCCTTCGCGCTGCTCATGTTCGTGCTCGTGCAGGGGCTCGCCGCACAGGGCTGGGTCGCGCTCTTCGCGCGGGGCTGGGCTGCGTGGGTGCGCGCGACGGGCGTGCTCGGCGCCGTCGGCGGGATGGGGCTCCTCGCGTGCCTGCTGTGCAATGTGCGTGTGTTCATCCCCCTTCCACCCTGGTTCTGTTCCGTGCCATTTCGTCTTCGTTTGGACGCACCGGCTGACGAGAACATAATATATGCGCTAGTTTTGCGGGACGAACATCGGCGCGACGATCCTCCTCGCGCGCGTTCTCCAGCTCTGGTCCATCTTCTCCCCCTCCCCCTCTCCCTCTCCCTCCCAGCCGGCGTTGGACCCCCGCGAACGGGACGGCGCACTATATGCGCTCGCGCTCGGCTCGAACTTCGGCGCATTCACGCTCACGTTCTCTGGGTCGCTCGCGGGGCTGCTCTGGCGCCAGATCCTCCGCCAGAAGGGCATCCACGTGCGCGGCAGGCAGTTCCTCCTGCTCAACCTGCCCATCTCGGTCGTCGCGATGGGGGTGGGGTGCGCGGTGCTTGTTGGGCAGGTGTTTGTCGAGCATGGGCGTGGTTGACAGACTTGGGTGAGATGCGGGTTTTGGGTTTGGGTTCCGGTTTTGGTTTTGGTTCCTGGGCTTCAGGTTGGGGTTTTGTGCTGGGCCATTCCTTCTCGCTTTTTAGAGGCACACACTAGAGGATAGACGTAGACTGGGGGGGGGAATGGGAGGCACAAGTGGTCACATTTGCGTCGACAAGATGCATCGACAAGCACGGACAATGTATGTACGTATATACGAGCAAAGCAACGTAGATCGCCTACAGCTCTATAGTAGGAGTATATCGTAGTGGGAGAGGAACCACATGGCTACGACAAGACTTTAGACGTTCCAATCCGCGGTACTGAAGAACTCGGGGTCGGCATTCACGAAGTCGATCATGTAGTCGTCTATCGTCCGGCCCTCCTCTCCGTCTCCGTCCCCTTCATCCTCTCCTACCTCTCCTTCTCCCGTGGCCACCACATCATCAGCACTGACATTGACCGGAGGTGCAGACGTCACCTCCTTGATGGGAGTCTGCACAACCTCGACCTGCTGCGCGGTCCTCGCCTCCGTCCCAAAGTCCTGCGCGTCCTCGTCCTCGAGCTCCATCTCCTCCTGCGCCGCGAGCTGCGCCGCCTGTGCGTCCTCGTCATCCTCGAACTCCCCGAGGGCGCGTGTTAGCGCGCCGTCGTTCACGCTGCCTTCGACGAAGAGCGAGCGCCAGTCGAACTCGCCCTTCTGGATGACGATGTCGTCCAAGGAGCGCTTCTGGTTCGCCTTGCGGAGGAGCGCCTCCTCGACGGTATGCTGGGAGATGAAGCGGTAGATATGCACGTCGCGGATCTGGCCGATGCGGTGCGCCCTGTCATATCGTTCGTTCGTTAGTGAGTGCCATCGATGTAGAGCGGGGGAGATACGAACCTGTCCTCGCACTGACGGTCCATCTGCGGGTTGAAGTCGCTGTCATAGAAGATGACGGTGTCCGCTCCTGTCAGACTAGAAAGTCCGGTGAGCAGGCCGTAATGAAGAACATGGAATCAAGGACGTACTTAATGCCGACTCCGCCAGACCGCGAGGAAGAGATGAAGCAGAACACGCGCGAGTCCGAGTTGAAGCGTTCGGTGATGTACTGGCGGTCCTCGATCTTCGTCGCGCCGTCGAGTCGCAGGTAGAGGTAGCCGTGGAAGTTCAGGAAGATCTCGAGGATGTCAAGGATGCGAGTCATCTGCGTGAAGATGAGCACGCGATGGCCCCCCGCTTTGCGCTCCCGGAGCAGGCTTGCGAGGATTTGGAGTTTGCCGCAGTCATACTGAAGCAGAGAGGGGTCGGGGAATGCGATCTGGAGCTTGACGCTTGCCCGGTGGAGGGGGGCGTCGAACTCGGGTTCAGTAAGTGAGCCCGCCAACAGGGCTCTGGGGACGCCCGAGAGGGCAATGGAAGGCAAATCGCGGGCGACGACAGCGGGAGTGGCAAAGGCAAAGCGATCGACCAAGGGCGCCATCTCCTCTGCTCTGGAGGCGTAAGATTTGATGGCATATCGTATCTTCTCTGGAGTTAACAAGTACTTGGTCGGTCGAATGCCAACCTCGTGCGGAATAAGGGGTTCGTATAAACGTTTGACTATCGAGAGCTCCTCGGAGCTAATGACGGGGAGGCGGCTGCAGCGAAGGCGGTTGATGTATCCAATTTGGGACCACCGCGCGATCGTAGCTGCACGTTGCTGGTACGCCCGAAACTTCTTATATCCAGCGATGGTACGCATGTCTGGTGGGGGAGGTTCTCCAGGTTCCTCGGGGGGAATGGGGAGGTGCTCGGTGCCATCGAGTCTCAGCGTCTCCGAAGCCGCATTCCTGGACTGACCCACACGCCTGAGGAGGTTGAATCCGAGAAAGTCGAGGTTGACTTGGTCTTCATCCTCTTCAGCTAGGAGACGCCGGCGGACAAGAAGCTCCTTGATCTCGTAGTCCGCAATCGCCGATCGTTGCATCGCAAACGAAGTGACTATAGGCCGAACTTCAAAGAGGTCAGGATGATTGACGACCTTCCGAAGTTGCATCAAAATGTTGGCAATCTTCTGGTAGACCCCAGATTGGAGATCGTGGCGGGTCTCGGCGCGAGACATGAACTCGTCATAGAGAAAGCGTTGGCGTTTCGACAGAGTGCACATGACGATGTGCTCGTACTTCTGGGGCAGTTCCTTTTCGACGTCTCGTTTCAGCCGACGGAGTAAGTATGGCCGCAGAACCTGGTGCAACTTCGAGACGCGCTGCTGTGTTTCGTTGTCAATGGCGCCGAGCTCGATAGCACGTTCGAGAGGGTCTACAAGGAAGCATTAGCCAAAGCACTCGAAGCACAATATATCACACGTACTCGCAAACCACTCGCCGAACTCCTTCAGGTTCGCAAAGTCCGTGCCCGACATCAGAAATTGCAGCAACGCCCACAGCTCCGTCAGGTTATTCTGTAGCGGCGTGCCCGTCAACAGCAGCCTCCGGAATGAGCGGAACATGAGGAGGGTGTTCCACCGCTGCGACTTGAAGTTCTTGATCATGTGCGCCTCGTCGAGGATCATGTAGTACCACCGCTTGCGCTTGAAGACGTGCGCGTCGCGCGACGCGAGCGTGTACGACGTGATGCACGCGTTGAAGTGGTACTTGTTGTTCCACCCCTGCCGGAGCTCCTTGCGCTGCTTCGTGTTCCCGTGGTAGCTGAGCACCTTGAAGCCGGGCATGAACTTCTTGAACTCCATCTCCCAGTTCAGGAGCACACTTGTCGGGACGACGATCAGGTGTGGTCCCCAGATGCCGCGGTCGCACGCGAGGTGGGCAAGCAGTGCGATGGTTTGGATAGTTTTCCTGTCATAGATATCAGTGGGACTTCGAACGCCTTTCCAGTCATGTCACGTACCCAAGACCCATCTCGTCGGCAAGGATACCGTTCAGATTCCGTGTATGTATGCTCGCGAGCCACTCCAACCCTGACTGCTGATATGGACGGAGCGTTCCTCGGAGCAGCAGCGGAGGCTTGACCCTCCCCTGAGGGTCCCACTCAACGGGGGCAACCGCGTACGGTCGCAGGTAGTACGGGATGGAAGAATCTTCCTCGATCTCATCTTCCTGGACTTCGTCATCCACGACAGGTGTAGGTAAACCTTCCAGAGTTGGAAGCCCGTTGGCTTGAGGTACAACTGTCTTGTCCCCTGCCGATACGGTGTCGGGTATAGGGAATGACGTCGTCCCATCGACATCCGACTCCTCCACAAGAACGGCGTCCTTGAAAGGCGGACTCCAAGGAACCAATTTGTCATTTGCTTTGGCGGAAGTCGCAACGGTCGCTTCCGATTCAGCGCCGTCACCAATGTCGGATGACCTGGAGGGCGTAACTTGACCATTTTGTTGCCTGGAAGGAGCGGTCGTGCCGTCTAGGAGCTCCTCGTCGATGTCCATCGAGATCGGCGTGGCGGTCAGCAGAGGGGTACCGCGCGCATCGTTTCCTGGCCGTAGGCGGTCCTCCAGTGCACCATTGACAACCGCATCTACAAAGACACCGTCGCGCTCCGGAGACTTCACAACACGTCTCTCCCCTAAGACGTCGCCCTCCGAGTTCGTCGACTCCAGATCCATATCCACTTCCATGCTGGCACTGCCTGGCGACCTCCCGGCCTGCGACTCACTCTCGAACTCCATGTCAGGCACGAGCATCGAGATGCCTTCGTCCTCCGCAGTAGCATCCGACTCCCCGTCACTACCACCTCGCCCTCGTTCGGTTTCGTCGTCTGAGTCCCGTGTCCCCTCGTCGTCAGAGTCCGGCGGGGTCCTGTCACGTCCGTACGTCGAGACGCTGCGCGATCGACTCCTCGAGTCTCTTGCAAGGTCTTGAAGCTGAACCTCGAGGATCTGCCCCGACTGGTCCAGGATCGCGTCCAAGTGCTCCTGTCCCCGCCTCCGCTCCTCCGCCTCCCACTCTAGCCGCGCCTGCTCCCGCACATGCTGTTGATTGTCGATGTGTGCATACACCCAGCGTCAGTCGTCAGTTACCATAGCATTTGTGTACCCTGAAGGACACTCACGTAGACTGCCTTCTTCCACTGCTCCACGACCATCCTCACCGCCTTCCTCGCGAGGCCCTTCAACCGCGCCTCCTCGACCTTATTCTCCATCTCCCAGTACTTCCGCACCTTCCCTGCCACGTTCCCCGCCATCTCGCGCCCGTCCATCCACCCCAATCTCGGCCCGGGGCGCTCGACCTGCGCCACGATCGCCGCCCACGCGTCGCCTGGGGGAGCGCCCGTAAACTGGTACTCGCACCGCTCGACGAGCCGGCCCTGCGTTCGCAAGGCGTCGATCTTCCGGTAGAGCGCGAACTCGGCGGAGAGCTCCGCTTCGAGCGCTTCGGCCGACACTTCCGCGTCGTTGCGGTAGGCGAAGGAGGAGAGGAGGGCGTCGAGCGAGCCGCCGTATTGTTGCGGTGGGGGCTTTTGCTGCGGGTGGGAGTACATGGGCGGGGGCCGGCGGACGAGAAGCTTCACGCGGGGAAGGGTGATTGGGTGCTTGACGGGTGAGAGAGATGGCTCTGTCGCTTGCGCGTGCAACCCTGGGCCGTTCGATGTTCGGGACGCCAGGGCGGAGATGGGGGTTTGGGGAGAGCATAGGTCAGGCATAGTCGCTGCTGACCGCAGGGTGTGCCGTGAGGTAGAGTCGGGGTGTGTGTCGCCAGTTCGTCGTCTCTTCCGCGGGGGCTGCATCATTCCATCAGCACGGAGAGGAGTGTCGTGCTGCTGGTCATCCGTGGTCGGCGCATTTCGGGTGCTCCTGGTCCTGGACACGGGTGTAGCGGGTGGTGGAAGCTCGGCCATGACCAGCTTTCCTTTCCCTTTCCTCGAGGACACCATCTGTGGCGTCTCAACGGGCGTAGCGGGCTCCACAGGCTGTTTCCCCTTCGACCGTATTTCGGCCTTGATGTCCCAGAACGCGGGCCCTGCCTGACTCTCTTCCTGCTTCTTTGTCCTCCTCGCTTGTGGCGGAGCGCTCGGGGTGACGGGGGTGTGCACCATCAGGCCTTGAACTCGCTGCGTATGTGCGCGGCGCGTCGTGCGCCGTGAAGGGCCCGCAGATGCACTATGGTCTACGAGATCGTATTGCGCTTGGAACTGTGTAATACAGCGTGAAGGTACATAAAGCAGTATTGAGTGATTGGCTTACCCTTTGGAACACGTCGGAGCGATCTTGTTTTGCAGCCTGTTTGGGTATGGTCAGAAAGCCGAATTAGGAATCGCCAAGGTAAGACAAACGCGAGAAGTGAGGACGAGAAGCCCAACACAGTGTGTGACCCGCCCACATAAAGGATTGGCGCGCACATGTTGTGGTAGGTGTGTCAAGACGCATTCTAGTGCGGCCCATTGTCGTGCCGCACAGCGTCGCGACGGGTTGGGCAGGATACCGTGCGAGACGATACTCAATAGCGTGCATATATCCAGTAGTAGCGACGTGACGCTCCGGGATTGTTCCCATAGACGACATGAGCATACGGCGGAGTGCCAATGAGACGGAAGTCGCACGATTCATGCACGGACAGTCAAGGTTTAATATGCTGGTACGAAGCTAGTCCAGTTCACGAGCGAATGCCTCGAAAGTGGTTAGAAGGGGGGTGAACGTCCCGCCCACCCGCCCGCCCGCCCTCGTCTACGAGATCAAACAGGTTTTGGAACACGATCTCCATTCTTCGTGTCCTATTATTCGCCTGTTCCAAAACCCCTGGTTCCGAGACTAGGTATGATTCGCATGAAGCGATGGGACAGTTTCTTTTGGTTGGCCGCATTCTTATGAGACTTTCTCAGCGCGAGGCAACGCGTTTACGCCCCTCTGTCCAGCCATAATACTATCCTCCCCGCCACCTCCACTTCTCCTTTGAACGAGAAGAATGCAAGAAGAGAGAACTGGTAGGAGGGAAACCAATGCTCACCTGCGGATCGTATGAAAGAAGGGTGACGAACTTCTCCAAGTGAAATGCCTCGCGTATCTGTACACAACAAAGGAATGACATAAGAATCCGAATACATACAACCACGGTTGTTATGCGCACCAAAGTATCATGCCTGTCGAATACCCTGTCTAACTCCTCCTGACGGTCTTGAACCCACTTGGCACGCGTATCCTCCAGCTCGTGCCTCAAAGACGGCCCAGCGACGGCTTCCGAGCTTTCCGCGGGAGCCGGAGCAGTAGCTGCGGTAGTTGCTGGGCCGTGAATCAACTTCCTCCTCGCGCTCATGGTGGACCGACCGCTGCCGCTTGGGCGTGGGATCGCAGGGGTTGGCTGATCTCAGCAGATCTCGCACCGTTTTGCGAGCCGTTTGGACTGGAAGATAGAGCGCGGTGCGTGGAGTCAGCCTGCAGGGAGTGCGGAAGCCAAGCAGGAGAGGAGTGGTGAGGGAGCGAGGACGAGCATGGCCGGGGAGGGTTGACTGAGAGCGTGAGTAGCGTGTTTGGTTCGGCCAAACAACGCATCGCAAAGAGCTTCCAATTTCCCTTTTCGGGACGGCGTACTGCACGGGCGTCTGTATTGTAGTTCAGGAACATCTTCCTTGCTCGTCATTCATTCTCTGGGATGCCTCACCCAACGATTCCCTCAAATATTCCCGTGAATCACTGCATCTTCGTTCAGTATGTGGTCTCGACTCCATCGGCTTCAACACGAAGGTCGGAGTGGGAGTCCTTTCGTATACCACCGGGCGTCCTTAAAGCCGAACAACGGGAACAACGGCGACGTTGCGTGCCCTGTCCAAGACAAACACGAGTGCATGAAAACATCGAGCTACGAGCATGTTGGCAAATATTTGACCCCCCAGTACTCAGTATGCGAGCCGATCTAGTCGCGTAAGTCGTGACTGCTCGTCCTGTCATTTGTGCTTTGTAAATGATCTGACTTCTCGTCTCGATGCAAAGTCGAATGGTTGACCACCCAAGTGCCTTGAAACCGCAGATGCTGTCGGGGAACAAAGGTGTTCTCGTAACTGTCTCTTCCACCTAGAGCGGTACCTATAGGGACTTGGAAACCTCCCTTGCTTGAAACTCGAAGCTTCCAACGATGCCAACGAGCACCGTTTTTAGAAGACCACACCTCCACGTATGTCTCAGACCCGGATATCCCGGTGGTCCGCTTTCCATACCGTCCCAGCAAGTTTCGAAGTACGCCTTACCTCGCTATCACGTGGACGTAACACATAGCGCGATCCTGCGCGGAGCGTCAACGATGCCGACGTCATCCGACGGTTTGTTCACATATTCAACACACCGAAGGTACCGTGTCCATCTCTCCTGCTACTGCCATCCTCTCATCATCATAACTAACCTCGCTCATCCGTCGACAACTATTCCAGTGGCCCGCTACACTGTGGCCTCGCAACATCATGCCTGGCGCGATGACCATCGACTTCACCTTCGCGTCCCATCTCGCTACACTCGTCCTCGCAATCAATGAGTTCAACCGCTCTTCACAGTGCTCTCTCTCCTTGTCTATCCTCGCCATCGTCCTGGCCTTTGTCTCTGTCCTTCCTTTCATCTGTGCCTCTGCGCTACTCGTCAAGGATTCCCTCGTCCATGGGGGATCAAGACTTAACGGCGCGCTAGCGTCTATTCCCCTCAATGACGGGGACATTCATGCTTTAATGAACTGCGTGTCGGACGAACGGGTGAGGTCTCCAGCAGCCTTGTTTCCCAAGCACTAACAAGTAATCCCCGAGCAGTTTCCAGGTCATCTTGATGGAGTTCAGGGTAGAGAGGCACCAACTGAGGGGTCTCTGCTGAATGGTTTAAATGGCCTATCGCAGGAGGTAAGTTGTATTCACTGTATTCCTGACACAATAAACCTACAACTATATTTCAGTCCGCCGCTTCGTCCCAAAACCCATCTGGAGGATTCAAAGGCAACGGAACGCGCCGCGGAGATGCATCCCCACATCCTAACCCTCTTGTTCTCGCTCGTGCCCGGTGTGCCCGACTCGGCAGCATGATGTCCGAGAACCAGTCCTCTTCCCTACCACTCACATCCAATAATCTCCTCATCTCGCCTCGAGTCCCCGCCTCCGGCCAACCCGTCGACTTGGACCTTTCCGTCGTCGGCCAGTATCTCGCACGTCACTATGGCATGTTCGCATGGCGCATACATCCACTTATCCATGCACAAAACGCTTTCGCCGATCTGGACGCCTGCTTCCGCCGCCTGGATATGTTCATGCACTCCGCACGGGCCGGCATGCTCTACCACGAGCTGATCATTTTTGCCGACCACACGGCCGTCCCTCACGCAAGCTCGGGCGACGGCCTTCTGCAGGCGAAGTGGCAGATGTATGCGGCGCGGACACGCGCCTGCGACCTCCTCGATCCCAGCCATGCGTGCTTCAGGCCAGTTGACGGGGACCCGTGCGACGGTGCGGAAGTGTGGCAGAACTGCCTGCAGTGGGATGCGCCAATCGCGCGGGTTCTGAACACTGCCTATATGCGCCGTACGAAGGAAGCTTACGTCCAGCGGTGGGATGCAGACGCGCACGAGTACTGGCGGCGTGGCGAAGGACTCTCGAACGCGAAGGTAGACCGCGTTGGGAAGGCAATTTTGACGTACGGCGTCGAGTTTCCCTTGGAGGAGTTCCCCACCGAGCTGGCATTCGAAGGCGTGGTTTCGTCTAGTCCCAAGGTCCAGCGAGCAATCCAACACAGCCCCGAGGCGACACACGAGAGCAAGACAGAGGATGGCCTCTTCAAGGACGAGTCTAGATGCGCCGTCGGCTTCATGTCGTGCGACCCGGATTGCGAATGCCCGCGGGACAAAGACGCAAGTACTCAGGGCGTTGACGTCGGCGATGCCCTACACAAGTCTGACTTCTGGAAGAAGCTCCGGAGGAATGATCGGGATGTCGAACACGGTTCCAGATTCGAGGGCTTGGGGGGGTTTGATTGCGAATTCGACTTCGGGTTCCTGGACTCCGTCCTATCCGGTGCCACCCCGCCCCCCGCCTCGCTGACTCCTTCCTCAAGCGAGGCTTCCTCTTCTTCATGCGACATGGATTCGGAATGCGTATTATACCCTCGCCTCGTGCGAAGCTCAACCCCGATCTCCCGTCACCGCGACTCGCCATTCCTCGGACTCGGTTCCCCGTCGCGCACATGCATACACCCAGCCGCCTTTGAAGAGAGCCTCTCGTTCGCAACATCGAGCGGCTCCCAGCGGATTCTCGCCGACTTCTCTGCGGTCTCTTTGGCCCTTTCTACGAGGACAAGCACTGAGATGAACATCCAGGAGAGTGGACCCTCGACCTCCTCAAGTCCCAGGGCAGTGCCAGGCTTGACTTTGCAACCTGTTGAGGCGCGCCCATATGACCCCTCGCTCCTTGACCTTGCGCTCGCACTGGGTGCCCCAAACTCGAAGGAGAAGTTGAGGAAGAGGGAGCTTACGAGTTCTTCGTCGTACCCCTCACCACCGCGATCACCTTCACCACCGCGATCTCCCTCACCACCGCGGTCTCCCTCACCACCGCGATCTCCCTCACCACCGCGGTCTCCCTCACCACGGTCTCCCTCGCCGCCGTCATCTCCCTCACCATCATCTCCCTCGCCGCCGCTGTCTCCCTTATCGCAGCTTTTGGAGGATGGGTGTCCTCACGGTGTGGCGAACTCTATTGTCCCTATAGCGAAGGGCCAACCTGAGATGTGGGGTACTTCGTCACAGAGGGAGTACAAGTACTCTCCGCCTCCATCGCCTTCACCTCTCTCGGTCTCTGCTGCGTGCGACGCCGATAGTATCCTCCCAAATGCGCCACGCGCCTCCTACATTGAACCCGCGCCAACATCCGAGTGCGACTCCTCTGCAGACCCTGCTTCAGAGATCGCGCAGGACTCCTTGCGTGTGCGGATGAACACGGACGCCGCGACTCAATCCCCGCCCTCGATGAGGAAGCTGCGAGTGACGCTGAACGTGACGTTTAGGAAACCGCCTTCGTGCAGTCCATCCGCCAGCCCCGTCCCCGCGGATTCCACCGCTCCTAGGATGCGCACCGCGTTCTCACTATGGGAAGCGATCATGCGCCCTCAGGTTGCCCATGCTCAGCCATCCGCGCCTCCCCTTTCCAGCACCGATATTGCAGGAAGCGACTCGAACCCGAACAACCCTATGTCGGCGGACTGCGACCGCACGACCGGCTGTGGTCACACACTCTGTCCTGACGGATCGCTGAGTGGTTGCTCCCCTGGGGCTGGGGTGCGTGTATATTTTCCGGACACGAGCGATGGGGAGTGGGAAATGGTGAGGCTCGGCAAGAAGACGCGTCGCGGAGGGGAGAAGGCGCGCCGCCAACGGGAGAGGAGGCGTGCGCGGATCGAGAGGGCCGAAGCTTGGGATGCGGAGTGGAGCGTGCTGGCTGGGATTGTTCTCATGAGCTAGGGGATATGCCAGAGTCACAGGGTCTGCAAGTGCGAGAACGACGAGGCAAGTTGAATCCGATCCTATAGCATTCCTATCCTAGAACGCATAACAGGACGAGGCGTGTAGCATGGTCGTCGTTTTGTATCGATAGTTTTTGATTTGTAGGACGGCGATGTACAGTCACGAATAAACAGAGCCAGGTTCACAATAAATTGTTCTAGAATACTGAAATCGCGTTTTCGTAGTATGGTAGTGATCCTAGTTCAAGAGCGGGAAAGACGTACTTCAAGAAACAAGGTCGGCGTGCATACAGTCTACGCAAAAATGGAACATCACTGAGGCCATCAGGTGCTCTCCTTGGGTTGCATGCGAGCCGTATTCCGACCGGTCTGCAAGGCGAAGATGATGGAATCCAGTTCGTCTCCCCGGCATCTCGGCCATCCGCCCTCGCCCTACTTCCGTCAACCCCGCATGGTCTCCACAAGCTCCAGGAACTCCCGCCACTCCTTGGTGCTCGATCTCGCCATCGACTGAGCGTCCTTCAGGTCGATCGAAGGGAAGACACGAGTGAGGAGCGTCGCTGCCTCCACGTACGGCGGAGAGCCGGGCGATGGAAGCACGGCGCTGCTGCTTGAGAATTTCCGTAAGCCATGGGGGAGTGTGGCATTCTTTTCGGGGATGACGTTCGCGTTCAGTTCGGGAACACGGAAGGTGACGAGGTGCGGACAACGCCGTGCTAGGTCGACCAGTCCGGAGAGCGTAGGCAGCACGGTGTAACGCGACATGTTGTCCTGCAAGTTCCAGTACGAGACGTGGAAACTAGACAACCGTGGCCATGCCGCACCAAATCGGGCCAGGTCGTCATCGTGGATCCGGAGTACCATGCGCCGGTCGAATGCGACGTAGAAGAACCTGACGTTAGGGAGCGTGAGAAGAGGCTCGAAATATTGCATGAGACAGTTAGGACGTTGTAATGCTGGGCCGTCGTCGTAGATGATGTTCGCGCTGAAGGAAGTGAGCGAAGTGGGGTCGCAGCGTCGGCAGACGGCTGCAAACGAATCCGCCGGCTTCCCGGCCCTGGGCGATTGTGTGATCCGGAGCTTGATGGCCACCAGGTTGGCGAGTTGACAAGTGTCAATGAATGCGGTGAGGTCGTCGAAGGATCCTTGGACGTCGAAGCTTGTCAGGCCTTGGAACGTGGACGCATCCGAGGTGAGTGCGAGACTGCTTGAAAGGTCGATGGAGCACGACAGGTCCCGCAGCGTGCATATTTCTGAGAGCATCTCTAGCGCATACTCATCGAGAGGAAGCTTGGAGCTGATGGATAGGGACTTCAACCGAGTGAACTGTGCGAACGAGTGGATGTATTCGGGGTCGAGAACAATGTCGATGTTGCAAGACAAGCCCTCCAGGTTCGGTGCCATGAGCGGAAGAGTCTGAAAAAGCGTGCCGGCCACGTAGGGAGCGATTTCAGAGTCTTCCCCCTCTTCAAGTTCAAGGACGAAAAATATGTCGAGCGTGCGGAGCGAGGGCGACGTTAGGAGTGCAAGACCGGATGCTTCCGATAGGCGCACGTCCAAAGCAAAGAAGGAGCGAAGGCGAGGCATCAGCGGAGAGCCTTTGCATCTGCCTGCGAGAAATACCCAGACGGACGGGTGGATACGGTGGAGAAGTTCGGGGTCCATCGTCCCCATAATAGCGCGGACGCGGTCCGCATAAAGCTGGAACCTCGTCCAATTTTCGTCCGAGATTGCACCACTGAGCGTCTGGAGTAATGAGTATAAGTCTGGGATTCAGCATTGGTCGGAGATCAAGATCAGCTCACGAGTTGCCAATCGCCGACAAGCTTGCAGCTTGGCAAGGTCTTGAGCAAAGGATGGATGCTATCTAGCTCCCGCTACAAAGAATTCAAAGCGTGGTAGGAGAGAGTGGTGCAGACGCGCGCAGACGACGCCAAAGCCTTTCGACAGCTTCGCCGCGATATCTGGGTTGTCTCATCAGCATCAGATGGGGCGGGGGCGAGGTGATCGAAAATCATGGCGAGAATGTCGTCGCATGCAAGTGCAGATTTACGTGCCATCTATACAGTAGTTCCATACAAACAGGCGTCAGCGCGGTGGAGCGATATACGTCTTTAATAAAAGTGTACCTTCGAGCTTGACACCGCGGATGGTACCGGTGGACGCTAGGAAGAACGAATTACGGACTCGAGCAACTGTCCACTGCCAGCTCGGCACTCGCAGCCACGGTTCATATGGGCGCTATTGCCTTCAAATAAGCGCCGCCTGCTTGGCTGAACTCCAGCGGCTACTCATTTTCAATAGGTACCGGTAAAGATCCTGACATGAGCTCACCAATGAGAGCCTATGCGCTTTCGATTTCTTTGTCCGTCTCACGTATGGTGAAGCGCTTAGGGTGGCGACGGTGCACGGCACCATCCGGCCTTGTACTCCCCTGCATGCGCGCCCGGCTCGGACGCTTCGTGCGCCATGATGGGGGGCCAGCAGATACACTGTGGCCGGGCCTACGAGATTGAGATTGCATTGCGCTTGAGACTGCGTAGTGCAACATGAAGGAACAGAAAGAAATGTTATACTATGGCTAACGTACTGCCTACCACCTCGTCTGCACACGGTACACCGTGACTGCGCAGTCACAGTGGCCCGGGGCCGCCCCCTCCAACCGACTCGGAGGCGCGTCTAGCCTCCCGGATGGCCTCCAACTGCCCCAAGAACTTTTTCCACCCTGTCGCGTACAACCTGACCGATTTCCGCGCGTCCTCCAGGTTGATCGAACTTGGGAAGACAAGATCGAAGACCGGCGCAGCCTCCGAGTACAGCGGAGACTCGAGCGACGGAAGGATGATGTTGTTCACCCAGAAGGACCGCAAGCCGTGGCCAAGGGGGAGGGCGACGGTCTTCTCTGGGACGACGCTAACGTCCAACTCGGGGACACGGAAAGCTTCGAGGTGGGGACATCGGCGCGCGAGGTCGACGAGTCCGGACAGCGTGGGTCGCACGATGTTGAGGATAGGTTGAAGCTCGTGTCTGGGCAGGAAGCCCGCCAAGAAGTACGAGACGCGGAAGGTGGACAGCAGCGGCCATGCCGCGCCGAATCGCGCCAGGTCGTTGTCGCTGATATAGGGCATCGCGGATGAGAATGTGAGATAGAATGATTTGATGCTGCGGAACGCGAGGAGGGGTTCGAAGTATTGCATGAGACAGGTAGGACGGGGCCGAGAGAATTCATAGTGGAAGTCGGCGCTGAAGGAGGTGAGCAACGCGGGGTTGCAGCGTCGGCAGATGGTGGCGAACGAGTCTAAGGGTTCCCTAGTATGGGACGGTTCTTTAATCGAGAGACCAATACGTGTCAAGCTGGGGAGTTGGCAGGCGGCGATGAATGCTGTGAGGTCGTCAAAGGGCCCTGTGACGCGGAGTCCCGCCAGGTGTTGAAACGTGCATGGACACATGACGGGTGCAGAACTGTTCGAGAGGGTGATGGAGCATGAGAGGTCTTGCAGAGTGGCTACGGCAGAGAGCGCCTGTAGCGCATCCCCGTCGAGAGCGAGCGAGGTGATGGATAGTGTCTCCAACCGTACGAATTGGCTGAATGACTTGAGGTATCCATGGTCGAGGTCAATATCGACGTCACAATAGAACCTTTCCAGGTTGGCTGCCATGACCGGAAGCGTTTCCATCAGCGAGTTGACCACATGTGGAATCATTTGGCGGTCTTCCTCCTCTTGTTTGAGGAAAAAAAAAAGGTCAAGTGTGCGAAGCGAGGGCGACATCAGGAGAATAAGACCGGGTACGTCCGAAAGGTGTACATCCAAGGTGAGGAGGCTGCGAAGGCGGGGTATCAGCGGAGAGCCTTTGCACTTCGCCGCGAGAAAGATCCAGACGGATGGATGGATGGGGACCGTGAATTCAGGTGCTCGCGATCCGGCAATAGCCCGTACGCGATCCGCATAGAGCTGGAACCTTGACCAACCTTCGTTCGAGATTGCACCGGAAAGCGCCTGGGACATTGAGCATGAATGTGGGAATCAAGGTCATGAAGCACGAGAATCGGCTCACGAATTGAAAATCGACATGCTTGAGGTTCGGCAATGTCCTCAGCAAGGGATGAATACTGCCTAGCTCCCTCCACAGGACATTCAAGGCGTGATGGGATAGCGTGCTGCAGACGACCGTAGACGAGGCTAAAGCCCTTCGACACCTCCGGCGTGATTCTTCAGTATGTGGAATACCGCGGCTTTGGGCGGGGTCCAGGTGATCGAAAATTGTCGCGAGGATATCGTAGCACGCAAGTGCAGATTGACGGGCCGTCATCTATTGTATGTTTAGCCATCAGAACCACAAGTCAGGCACAACAAACTTCAAAATGCACCTGATAAGAGGGCACTACAGACTTCAGAGAATGACCCGCAGAAAGAATGAAAGTGGTAGGAAGTGCGGGTAACCCTGGGCGCCGCTGTCGTTTTCGATTGGAAAGGTACCACGTGGCGCGGGTGCGGCAACTTCCGGAGGAGCGAGAGTCTACTAACATCCGGCAGGAGACGGTTACCTTGTGAGGAACCTAGAGTCCGAAACAGCCTCCAAGTCCCTCCAAGAAACACTGAGCACCATGATACTGTACACTCACAACATGATTCCATTGAAATTTACTGCCGCAACCACTTTGTATTATTGCCTCAGTGCCATGTCCGATCCAATGCAACCCCATACCCAACGCTCGAGTTAGGCAGCAAAGTATCATGAGAGTCGCCACTACAAGTGTACGCCAATGTAAATATAAAACGGCACATCACTGACGAAAGGGTCCATTTGGCGGCCTTATCCCTGCCCAAGGTCTGCGCGCAGTCCACCCTCCTTGCCTCCGAGCCGCATGGCCTCCGATAGCCCCAGGAATTTTTTCCACATCTCTGCGTCGTTCGATTGCAAGATCCACGACCGAGAGTCGTCCAGGTCGATTGAGGGGAATACACGGCCGACCAGCGTCGCAGCCTCCAAGTACACCGGAGACTTGGGCGACGGGAGCCAGGGCCGGCAGATCGAGAAGGACCGCAAGCAATGGTTCAGAGGAAGAGCGGTGTCTTTCTCCAAGGGGAAGACGCCCATGTCCAGCTCGGAGACGTGGAAAAGGTCGAGGTGCGGACAGCGCCGCGCGAGGTCGATGAGTCCGGAGAGGGTGGCTCGCGCAACCTCCTCGGACCGCGAGCTCCAGACGCGGAAGCTCGACAGCCGCGGCCATGCCGTGCCGAAGCGGGGGAAGTCATCGTCGTGGATCAACCGATGCACGGACCGGACTCGGGGCATGGGCCTGCAGGAGAATTCGACATCGAAAGACTTGATGTTGGGGAAGGCGAGGAGGGGCTCGAAATACTGCAGGATGCCTTGGCTGGGATCCAGGGGAGCGATCGAGTAGGCGAAGTCGACGCTGAAGGAGGTGAGAAGCGCGGGGTCGCAGCGTCGACAGATGGCAGCGAACGAGTCCACGAGTTCTCCGGTACTGGGCGGTTGTTGGATGTGGAGCGCGATGCTCGCCAAGGCAGGGAGCTGGCAAGCCAGCATGAAGGCGGTGAGGTTGTCGAAGCATCCGCGAACGAGGAGGCTGGTCAGCCATTGGAAGGTGTAGCGAGGCGGGCGGGAGACAGAACTGCTTGAAAGGTCGATGGAGCACGAAAGGTTCCGGAGAGTGGGTATGCTCGAGAGCATCCCTAACGCATGTTCATCGACCGGGGTCCTGGATACAATTGATAAGTTCTTCAACCGAGTGAAATGCCGAAATGACTCGATGTATCCATGGCCCAATTTGATATCAAGGTCATACTCGAGGCTCTCCAGGTTCGGCGACATGAGCGG
The DNA here is from genome assembly GCA_019426095.1 of Ganoderma lucidum. NCBI lineage: Eukaryota > Fungi > Basidiomycota > Agaricomycetes > Polyporales > Polyporaceae > Ganoderma > Ganoderma lucidum. Next base: position 1,159,499 of record JABWUW010000042.1, read on the forward strand.
AAGAGTCTGAAAAAGCGATAGGACCACACGTTCAGCAAATTCATTCTCTCCGTCGGGCTCATAGCGGATATAAAACTGCATGTTGAGATTGCGGAGGGTAGGCGAGAGCAAGAGCAAGAGGGCTGACGTTTCCGAGCTGCCAAGGGAGTTCAAAGAAAGCGCACGGAGGCAAGGCATTAGGGGTGAGCCTCTGCATTTTGCCGATAGGAACAACCACACGGACGGATGGGGCTGCGCTAGATATCCAGATTCTGGGCTTAGGATCGTGCGTACACGAATAGCATAGGGCTGAAACCTGGTCCAATGTTCGTCCGAGATTGCGCCACGGAGTACCTAGAATGCCAACCATGACTTCGAGGAACTAGGCCGACTCGAAATGGATGAACTCACAAATACGCCACCAAGGAATTCGTGGTTTGGCAAGGTCTCCAGCAAAGGATAGGTGTCGTCTAGTTCCCGCCACAAACATTCAACGCGTGGTGGGATAGAGTACTGCAGGTGACCGCAGACAAGGCCAATGCCTTACGGCAACTATGGCGCAGACGGTCCGTTTGTTTGCGGCCATCGGGTCGGCCGGGGGCAAGATGATCGAAAATCATCGCGAGAACGTCGGGGCATGCCAGTGCGGATTCGAGTGCTGACCGAGCCATCTGTTGTGGGTAGCTGTTACAAAGTCCGGACATCAAGATAGAACTCTTGAAATGCACCCTGTATTCAAGTACTATCTATTCTTGAGAATGGACTAAAAGAAGAAAAATCAGAAATCACTCTCGACTTGAGAGTTTGACGGCTAACCACTTCAGGGTGATATCGGGGCTGGCACTGGCAAGAGGAACTTGTACTCGGTTCGACGAGGCAGGCTCCAGTACGGTGCGAAAACGAGTAGTCTGGCGGGTCCGGAGATGATGAGGACAAGTATTTGGAGCGATTAAAAGTGTGGACAGGAAGGTGACGCAGTCCAAGTCACGGAGCAAGCTTGTTCAAAAGGTTGACGTTGACGGTTGAACGTTTGAACGCTGAGGGGGCTAAGCGCTACGCGTTGATCCTTGTGTCCGCGGCGAAACCCGATGGGCGCCTCGGCCACTCGGAACGCACCGTGTGGTTGTTCAATACGGCAAGCTTGAACTTTATGTAAGAGACGGTGAAGTGCTAACTCTTTATCCTCTTGAGTCGATAAAATAGGCCATCATTTCTCCACGGTCCACGACTCGATGCTCAAGCTTCAAGCCGAACGCAACACGGTGAATCTACAATTTGATCGTGTATGCGCATTGATACAACTTACGCAGACCCAAGCGTGCCATAAGTCCCCTGCACGACATCCCAACTCACACCGTGGAATGCAGTCGTTGCTCAACCAATGGGTTCTAAAACCAAGCTTGCGACACGCATTCACATCTCTGGGAATCCGAGGAGATCGCGTTGATCTCCACGTAGATCGTACGGGGCGCACCCCATCGTCCTGCCTGGCCCCAGATATCGAGCCTCTGAAACGCCATCCACGCACTGCTGCGTTACCCAACTGCGTTGTCTATGAATGCCGGCGGCCGCTTCCTCAGACTTAGCGTTCTCTCCTGAGCCGCCCTCGGGAATTTCAACTTGACACCTAGCGGTTACCTCGAAATCTAGAGGGCACGCACGCCTCCCTTCTGTCCGTGCAGCAATACAGTGCTCGGGGAGAGAGGGATATCGTTCGCGGTAGGTCGCGCTGTATAAGAGATTCCTTTCGTCAAGGATGTTCTACAGAACGTACCCACCAAACCAACGACTCGCGGTGTTTCCGAGCATTACCTTACAGCAACATGGATTCGCAAGTTCTGACGGAAGCTCAGGTAAGCCTATCCGAGCCTTTCAAGATCGGGAATACGGCTTTTAATAACCTCCTTCGCAGCTCCTCGCACGGCTTCCCGCTTACAGTCGCATTGTCTCTCCTACGCAGAGGGTCTTTATCAGACATCTAGACGGGGTGTGGTGGAATTGGGCGAACGGCGCCCGCACCAATGCATGGCTGCAGGTAAACGTAAACTCGCTATCCTGCACACAGTATGCAACCAAATCTCACTAGGAGACTTCAGCCAGCCCACGACCTCCCTACCGGAAGTCGAGCGTACCTCCCGAATGAAGGCGAGCGCGCCTGCATGCCAACGGAAACTGGCTGAAGGTCCAAACCTCGAGTGAAAAGTTCCCTCCCAACAACGTGAGTAATCGGCAACCCGTTCCCCTCTTTACCTTACGAACAATCTCTTTAGGCTCCTGGGCAACCCGCGGCGCCGCTACAAGTCCTCCTTCAGACGATATACCGCAGCGGCCCGGCCCCTGTCGACGATTGCGTAGTCCCCTTCAACATTCCCATGTCTGCCGCGGCCCAGGGTCGGGATCCGGACGCGACCGGCCACGCGTTTCTCGGCAAGCTGGCAGAGCAGGATAAGGCTACCATCCGCTTCGGGGTAAGGGATGGACTGTTTTCGTGTCATGGAGGTGACTGACTTGGCCCGTGCAACAGCTCCAGTACGTGGGGTCGGGCGGGTACAGGCCCAGACAGCACAACCTTCGGCGGTACGGGGGGGCCCCCGTCATGCCGGGCCAGCTGGCCATCGGGATCGCGGAGGACGTCAGAAATGTGATGGTAAGCTTCAAGTTTCCGTTCTCTGTATTGCCTAGTATTGCGACGTCTGTGCTCAAACCGCCCGCGTAGGCTGCGCTCGAGGAGATCGGCAGGCCTCTCACGTTGCCTAGCGGCCGACGGGTGATCATGACCTTTGACGAGATAATCCTCGTAGACATCAGGTGCGTGTCTCAAGGAAGTCTGCAGCCCACCCTCGCTGTTCGCGGTGCTTGAGGAATCCGTTTCCGACATGCCCGTATTTATGACCCGCACGACCCGCCTGACGTCGGTCCTGCTGACGACCAGGGTCGGTACGCTTGCCTTTAGGAAGAGAAGCAGCATACGAGTTCAGCTTACGATGTAAAGCCCCCGCACGATCCGCTACAGTGAACGGGACCATGTGAGCCTTGAACAACGACCGCAAACCACGAAGTTTAACGCGCTTTACGATATATCGAAGCAACTGGGATTGGAAAATCTCCCTATCGCACGACGTCTCATCTCCAGAGGCTTGCATCTGTGCCCGAACGAGGTTACACGCCTCCCCGCCGTCGCCGTCTACAGTTCGAGCACAAGCTGCGGTGTCAAGATGAGCAGCGATAGTCTCCAGCAATACTGCATGGGAGCAATCGGCAATGGAAAGACCATGACCATCCGCAATGTATACTGTACATCTACGCCGGTGTTCTAAGTTTACTGTAACCATCTTTTAGTATTGTATCCACATTGTAGTACTTAATCCTCGGGTTGGGCCGCCAAGTGTGTCGAGAGTTGCCACCGGAGGATTTCAATGTATTTGCCGTATGTCTCCCTTGTAATGTACATAACAATATTAAGTTCCTGATTGTACATCACCACGACTCGCATGATACGACAACCCCGGGCCCCCCGCAGGCTACCACGCAGGGCTTTACCCTCCTCGCGCCCCAAGTCGCACGGTCTTCATCGGTCGCAGGAATTTAATCTATTCCTGGGCCGTGTTCTTGCTACCGACCGGCCAAGCACCCCTGGGGGAGGTAGAGGGAAAGAGCGTCATGGTCCTCAACCACGTCGGAGACTCGGGCAATGGACGGTGTTGTTATTCGAGAAAATCCGCAAGCTATGCCTGAAGGGGAGAGCCGCGTTCAAGTTCTCGGGGATTATAGCCTAGAGGGTGTCGTCACCCCGGCCAATTTGGCGGCCTCGTTAGATCACTGCCGTATCGGTCGATCTGGAAAATGCCAGGTTAATTCCGAGCACCGCCGACTCGGACACGTTCACAAATGACATGTATAGCGGAAACATACCGAAACAAACAAACGGCATACATCCAAAACGTTAACGCAGCCCTTCCCCCGAGTAGTGAGCTAGTGCCACCCACAGCGAGCGGCAACCGTTGTGGATGACTTCATGCACGTACTTATTCTTTGACCTGTAGACTGCGCCTATGCCGGAAACGAAACATCAAGAGAAGACACGAGATCATGCGAACTGAATATCCCTCTCAGTCCACCGTCCATACGCACTTGCACTGTCATCGCCCTGTTGCGCCACTTCAACCTCAAGTCGATCATTGATCATCTCGGACCCCGATCGTCTTCGACCGATCGTACTGCCTCCCACCACCACAATCTCTCTAGCATAAGTATATGCAAGCACGGACTCTGAAGTTTGACGTCGTGCTCTTCCACCCTGGCAATGCTACCCATACTAGAGCAGAGCTGACATGCCGACTGACTTACCGTACCAGCCCCAAACCTACCCAGCCCAGCATACTCGCCACACGCAGTAGTACAATAACCCCTGCCGACCCGACAAGCTCGACCCCATGATCGGAAACAGAGAGCCACTAGGGATGCTGCAGCTGGCAAACCAACGAGGACACACCCGCGTGCAAGTTCAAGTGAACGCCTGTCGCCGAGCACGGTTTGGACAAACGTACAGAGGTGATCGGTGGTGGGGCCGTCGTTTTGATACAGTACTGTACTATATGCATGTCCATAAAGTCATCATGATCAGCGCGTGGTATCATATATGCAATCTGGACCGTACCCTCGCAGTCGCCGAGCCACCACCCATATCTCAAGATCTCAAGCCTCCACGCGCACGTTCCGCCCCGCGTCGAAGCTTGAAGTCGTCCTAACGCTGGGTCGAAGACAGGATGCTCGAAGTGGAGGACGAGCCATGCGATCGCACCACCATCCCCGCGGGACGGTGACGGACGTCGGAGGGAGACGCAACAACAACTGCAAAACGGCCTACACGAGCTGATGTATTTGTATTCCTTCAAATTTAAACGAACCTGCTGGCCCTTTTCGTTTTGTAGACGATGAATGACGATGCGTGGGGTGTTATGCGGCTCAAGCGAGCACGTGCGCGTAGAATGATACACTGTGGTGGACGACGTGGAGAGAGAGAGAGAGAAAGAGAGCACGGAACCGAGCGGAACAGACAGGTAATAAGCATGGACAGGCGGGGTATGCGTGCGCCAGCAGTAACATAAATTTGACGATGCGATGATGGTATGCGAGGTTGGTTGGGTGATTGAATGAGTGAGCGAGAGAGGAGAGAGGAAGGTGAGAGCGCAGAGGCCCCAGGCCCCCGAGCGCGAGCAGCAGAGGGGAGATACAGAAGGCATGGCAAGACGACGAGGGAGGGGGGGGGGGGGAAACAGAACGAGGGAGAGACGGACAAAGTCTATGTGGGCGAGCGAGCAGCATGTACAGCAAACGACGAACGACGAGCAACACGACGGGTTAGCCAAGAGGACGAGGAAACCAACACAACGACGACCGGGCACCGCGAGACGCGACAGCCGGAGGCGACCAAGAAACAGAAGACGGCAGAGACACTCCAACACTCATGGCGCCGAGTTCTGCACGTTTTGCGGTTGCGGAAGGACGCCCATGCTCCTTCGTTTCAGCCTCCTCGTCAGGTCGATCGCCTTCGCGACCCAGCTGCTCGGCGCCGGCCGCCTCTCCCTCTCCTTCTCCTTGCTGTCTTTGTCTTTGTCGGGTGTCTGCACGCTCGTCGGTGTCGACGCTCTTCCGATCATCGGGTTTGGCATGCTCACCGTCGAGCGCCTCGAGCGCGTCCCCGTGCTGCCGGCCACGTTCAGCGCCTCCGCCTGCGCGAAGACGAACGTCGTCCCGCGCGGCTTCCCGGGCAGCGGCTCGTGGTGCTCTCCCTCCGCCTCCGCCTCGACCGTCGCCTCCTCGACCGAGACCCCGATGACGACGCCCCCCGCGGCGCCAGGCCCGACCAGCGACACGGGCACGGTGAGGATGTCGCGTGAGCGCGCGCGCGAGAGGCGGCGCGCGATGGTGCGGCCGACGGCCTTGCCCAGCGAGACCTTGCCTGCGATGGTCTCCATCTGCGTGACCTGCTCTTCGGTCTCGTCGTGCGGCGCGGGAGTCGGCTCGGACGCGGACGCGAAGGAGTCCGCCGAGCCTGCGTACTCCTGTGCCTGGTAGAACGCGCCGGTCGAGGAGGCGTTGATGATGAGCGAGTTCTTGCGCGAGCGCGCGGGGAGGCTGCTTGGGTTGTCGAGCGTGCCTGATGAGAGGTCCGTCGCCTGCGGGAGGGAGGCAAAGCGGGAAAAGAAAGAGGGACATGTCAGCGCTGGTGTGTCTAGACGCATGTGGTTCCAAAGGAGAGAAATGAACTGCCAGGCACAGAGCGGCCAGGCACGACAGCGTGTCGTCCCTTGCTGCAGGCATGTGGACGAGACCACCAAGATCTCGGGGAGGAAGGAAAATATGATATACCACCGAAGACACCGAACAGAACATCTCCATGTATGGAGGGAAGGCACGGAACATGCGGAGTGCGAGCATGGGCGACTGGCAGGAAGCCCGCCGTAGAAGTGTCATGCACAGAGCTCTAACATCCCATCCCACAAACAAATGCGCGAAAAATCAAGCCGACTAGGCAGTACGAGACGCAGCCATCCTCTCGGACGGGCATGATTGGAAGCATAACGCAGTCCTGGTGCGCCAGCACCTCACAAACAGTGATGTCATCAACCTTGAACAAGGCGCATCCGAACAACTCCTCCCACGAAAACCATTAGGTCCACCGTCCCGGCAACCAGCGAGGCCACGCCTCGAATATCTTCCGATAAGCGCGGACCTTCATCCTTCCCGGCATTCGCCGCAGTCCTAGCGAACATCCAAAGTGGGAAGTGCGATGGGGGGCCACGAGGCCGAAAGCACACCACGGAACGCTGGCAGTGAATGCGGCCAAGAGAAACTGAGGACAAGGGTTGTACCATGCACGGGTGCGCGGGGCGACGTCGTCTCCACTCACGGGTGGCCCCAATCATCTCCACCGTGACCTATTCCCCCGACACCGGTGGCATTTGGGGTAGTTGAACCCACGCAGAACGTCGCAAAGCACCAACGCGCCTCCCCAGGGGAACACATCGAATGGCCTGATCACAGATCACCACTCGCCCCCGGGACACCTTCGCGGTGCTCGCGCGAAAGGATCAGAGAAGTGCGGTCCGGCCAACGCCAGAAGGCAAAAAAAAATTAGATATTACACCACGAGAGATGCGGTGATGGGCGATGGATGGGGTGCGTTCGCGCGTCCATATCCTTAGGCGACGGCAAACTCTCGCGCGTTCGCGTCGGGTTTCTCCCGCACGCACACACACACTTCCACGAGTCCAGATTCCACGTTCCACGAAGCCAGCGCGCCGGAGCTTTCATGATACCGTGTATGGACGCTCCTTTGCGATGGGGGGAACAAGGGCCATCTCCCCGAACGGCGGCACGTCATATGACCAGGACTAGAACACGGGGAGGTCCAGGGAGGACTCAAAAGCATCAAGGTTGGAGAAGCACGTCTGCCCGTAGCCGACGACAAATTCCCCGAGCTGGGCCTCCCGCTCAGACGCGCGCGCGACACGTTGCAGGACGCGCAGACCGACGCTGCCACGGGTAGCACACGGCTCCCGAGCAGCACGGCTGGAGGGAATGCTTCCGTGCCCCGTCACCCAACGCACCACGCCTCGACACCCCGTGCCGGAGCATGGAACCCTCTTCGACCACATACGAAGATGCGACGACCATACGGGGGCATTTTCCCCGCGCAAGAAGGCACAGAGGGACACAGAAGACGCGCTCTCTCACCCACGACACGACGTTGCGCGGTGACGCGGGTAACGTAAGGACGCGACCCGCGTGCCTGCGCCCCTGCTGTGCTCCGGACATAGCGCGCCATCACGAACACGAACACGTCGCACGGCCTGGCTTCGTCCACCTGTGCTCCGCAGCCGCAGGCAGGGACGTCGGGTTGGATGAGGAGGGGAGTCGAGACGGAGAGCACTGAGGAAGGGGGGGCGAGCAGCGGGGAAAGATTGTAAGCTCGGCCTCGAGGACGCGTCCACGTTCCCGGCATAGCATGCATAATGAAGAGAAGACGGGAGGCCGGGACGAACCCACCAGACAAGCCATACGCTCAAAGGGGGCACAAGCAAGATGCCGGAGAAGACGAAGGCGCGAAGAACGAAGGCGAAGAAGAGAAGAGAAGAGAAGAGCGCAGCTGGGTGCATGCAGGACAAGAGACGCGACATACCTGGCCGAAGCGCGAGACGGAAATGCTCCCTCGTCTCCTGTCGCGCACGGCTGCGACCGCCGAGGCGTCGCGCAGGCTGATGGTGCCGCTAGGGGCGGGCGTCGGGCCGGACGAGGGGGTTGAGGCTGAGGTTGAGGACGGCTGGGAGGCCGTGCTGGGGCGAGAGCGCTCCTCCTCCTCCTGGGCGCGTCGTGCGGTCTCTTGTTCGACGCGTTGAAAGATCTGTGATATGCGGTGCGGTGAGCATGACAGCAGAGGGACGAAAAGCGCAGGGACGAAGGGGCGATCGGGAGAGAGGGTATACGGGTGGGGGGGAGAGACTGACCTCTTCGATGAGGTCATGGCGTGCGTCGGACGCGACGTCGACTTGCATTTCTGGAGGTACCGCCGGCTCGGGGCGGGGATCGGGCTCGGGGTCGGGCACGAAGCGGACGAGGGGGCTTGGTGCCTGTGGTGGTAGTTGAGATTCTGAGTGGGGAGCGGGTGTAGGCTCTGGGAGAGGTGGAGCGAGTGTGTCCGCAGCGGGGACAGTGCTGTGGGGTATGCTAGACATGAGCGGAGTCGAGGATGGCAAGTGGGAGATGGGGAGAGGTCGGGGAGAAAAGGACACGAGGGCTCAGAAGGGGACTCAAGGAGGGCGTGAGAGGGGAGGGGGATATAAGTATGCGGGCGATGATTGATGTTCTCGAAGCGGAAGCGGGCCAAGGGAGCAGCATCAACCGGAGGCGGCGGCCACTTGCTCGCCATCTATGTACTTACCACCCTCCCCCATACGCGTAGTCCCGAACCTCGTTCAGTCGGCCGCGACATGGCCCCGTAACAGATCTCCAAGTCCCGCACCGATAGTCATAGACCGTCGTCGATCTAATGCACGAGCATTTCCCTATGCCGCACTGTGACACCGTCCTCTAGCGTACAGCGCCACCGTTTCGGATCGGGACAGAAACGATCGTTGCCCGTCTGCACTCGAGCGCCCGTCGGCGCTGGCAGCCCAAACAGTCCACATCGCGCCAACATCGCGCCCTTTTCTCACACCCACCTCCCGGTCCCGGCCCTGTCACCCTGTCACTCGCCATCCCCCTCCGACCCGCCGCCGTCCGCACTCCGTCCCCCGCCAACGCCTCTGATCGTGATGGATGCTTTTTGGCGCTATACGACCCGAGCCTCTGGGCTCTCTCAATTTATTACTTATATAAGTACTTCCTGGTGAAGTCGGTTAGGACATTCCCGCCAACGAGGGGTTGAAATTGGGACACCTCGTGGCGCACAAGAATTAGAATTATGACAGAATATCCTCCGTCTACCGAACAGACCAGCACTTACACCGCCAAACAGTGCGCCGGTGGAATTCAGATGGAGGGGAGCCCACCTGGAAATTGATGGAAAGGCCGGGTGGCCGCCAGGTGTCGAGACGGTGGATTCCAGCGGCTGAGGAAACGGGTGGCATCCAGTGCGTGGAAACGTGGATTCCAGCGGACTGAACCCTGGACCATAAGCCGCCGATGGATTCCCGCTGAGCATCTGCTGGAAGGGTGGCCCAGAGGCGGACTTTGTATTTTGCATCTGTTGGTTCGAATTGTTGACGCCCGAAGGACTTGTCCTTCTCCACCGAGTCACTCCCTGAGTCCCTTGTAGGTCAACTCAGTTATGGCGGCGTTGTGCTGCCCCGTAGCTAGTAGGTATGTATCTTGTAGAAACTCTCATCGGCTCGCTGGTGCGCTCTATCCACAGTGTCCAACGTTCACTATAGGCACCCGGTCTGCGGATGCAAGCAGCAATGGGGGACGAGAACACCGAGAAGGCCTCGCACTGATGGTCCGGGCCTTCAGGTGCGTGGATTTCATTGTCAATGTGTGCAGGTATATCTCGCTCTCTTGTCAGACCTAATGTTGCCCATTTAATACTATATGCCGTGGAACGTACTGTACCTCCCAGTAGCGGGGGCTGCGGGCAGGGGCCCGTGTTCCTACCATTAGCGGCAGTCAACATTAGTATTCTATATCTTTGCGCCACATTTATCTGTATCTCCTTACATACCATGTACCATAGAACGTACAGAACAATGAATATTTGAGTTTCTTGGGTCACGGACAAACGAGTGCCCTGGAGTGCCAGCACACGGGCGTCTGAAATGTCCAGCGTACTCAAACCTGCCCGTTATAGCCTAATCGGCGACTGGATCACCCACCAAACCCATCTGGGGCATCCATCGGACGGAAACCTGGATTCCAGGTGGTTCCTCAGCCGCTGGATTCCAGGTGGCGCTCCACGACTTTTCACCGGCGCGCCGTCCACCTGGATTCCACCGGCGCAGTGTTTGGCGGTGTACATACAAGTCGAGATATTTCAAGCGCATCTGGAGCCTAGACGGCGGAGCCAGAACACTGCCAGAAACCCCCAAGTCGGCCCCTCGCCTTCTGACCGGCCCTCGCCACTGGCCAGAAGGCCGGCGAACTCAAAAGCCTGTTCACGCGACCCTGGCTTTGAGCGGAGTGGATGCCAGACATGGAACGAAGAACGCCCGGCGTTCGAGAGACACGAGTGTCATCTCGTTCCCACGCATACAATCAATCTTCTAACAGACATAACAGAACGACTAGTCGCTTCAAAGCATCATAGAACCCAGAATAACCTTCCTTCTATGCCGGCCTCTAATCTCGGCAACTATGTAATCACCGTGCTTCTCACCGCCATCCCTGCCTAAGCCTTGCCGCTTGCTTACCACTGTCCTCCGGCCTGACCTCCAGCTCACGTCCGTCCCCGTCTAGGTCTGCCCCCCGAACAACCTACAGTTACCAGCGGCGAAGATGGGACTCCTCGAATACCTCCCGCACCTCCTCTACTCCACCGCCCTCACCTCCATCGCCATGCACCATCTCCACCAGCGCAAGGCCGCCGCAGACGAGCGGTCCCACGTCGCCGCCCAAATCTCCATCCTCGAGGACCTCCGCGCCCGCCTCGCCACGCGCGAGCCCATCCCCGAGCGCGAGCTCGACCGCCTCTGGCACCTCGCGCGCGCGCACGACGTCTGGGCCGCGCGCGCGGAGGCAGAATCGGCCGATGCGCACGGCAACCAGAGTGCAGGGAGCGTGAAGAGCGTGCACATGCAGGCGCGGCCGGGCGAGGAGATCGGGTGGCGGGAGGTGCTGCTGGGAAGGCGGTTCGATGGCCGGCGCACGGAGGAGCTCGATCGGAAGGACTTGGAGAGAGGTGAGTCGGCTTCCTCGCCCGCTCGGCACAGGCCTGACGCTGACACCGTGGCCGCGCAGTGGTGAGGGAGGTCGAGGCGAGCGCGGCCGAGGAGTCGAGGTAATATGGACTCTGGGGTCGCCCTTGGGCGTCGGTTCCGAGCGTGTATGCCACCCCCCCCTCGCCGAGCCATGGAAGGATCCCACTGTCCGCCGTTCTCCGACGATTCCGGGCGAGTATTCGGTGGGGAGATTGTCGGTTTGGGGGCCGCGCATTCGTACGTTGGACGCTACCTCACTTCACCCACACTATGCACGCTCTACTCACCGAGCTCGAGTCAAGAGAAACCCACAGTGTGTTATGCACATGCCGTCGTAATAACACCGTGCCGCTGCGCCTGTAGGTACAGTGCTAGTACTTCCAAGTTTTCTGCTTTGATTATTCGCCGCTCGGTGTTCTAGATGTATTGCTCGTTCGAAATTCGCATGCCGGGTGAATATGACCGGTCACATATCACCTTCACTCTTCCAAGCTCCATGCCAGGGAGATGTTCTTATTCGGTGACGTCGCCGGTGTACCTCCTCGCGTCTTCCCCGATTGTGGAACGTCACACCGGTGACAAGAGATCCGGGGTAAGTTACTCTTTTTCGCCCGGCGGCCTGATCCCTCTTTCCGCGGACCCTTTTTCTACACTAGGCCCAATTCCTGTTACATTCCTGCGGGTACAAACCCGCAGTCGCCCCTGATCTCATATCCAACGCGGACCCGGCCGGCGCCGTCATGACCTGTTGTCCCCTTCGAATCCCAATCACGCGCATCCCCCCCCCAGAGCTCGAGCTCGAGGTTGCCCCGTAATCGCACCCGTTCTGACTTCTTTGACCCAGTCTACTCCGCACTCGCGTCGTCAGGAACAGTGCGGAAGGGCGGTGCTACCTCGAGTGGTGGACTGCTCCGACTTCCTTGGGCCGAGCTCGCCCTCTTCCGTCTGACGTGTGGCGCACGCTCAGCATTCTGTTACCGCCGGCAGCGTCGATCCATGACGATGTCTGCCTGCGCCCGAGCTCTCGGCGCCGCTTGGGAGCAGTTGAGGGCACGAGTTTGAGGCCCTGATGTCTAGGTCTAGAGCTGGAAGTTCGATCACCGTATCCGCGGGCATGGACGGGAAGGACACAGGTTGTCACTTGTGCATTGATGACGACGATGCCATATGGTCGAGTGACTTTCATGGGTGTGTGGTCATGCGAGGCTGAGGGGGGAAGCTGGCGAAAGGCTGAAAGACGGTCATTTTTCCCGACCTCCTGATTTTTGTCTGAGCTCAGGTGCTCGAGGATCGACGTTACGACGACGTATGGTACAACTCCGGAAGCAACCTAGCGCGTGGAAATCTCCAAGGCCCATGTCGGAGGATACCATGTAATTCGCCATTCAAACTAAACGTTGACGTGAGCATGGTGAGTTCCCTGGACCTGTCGATCCCAGTGCACCCCCACATGCTCAACGAGACTTGTTTAAGTACGTACACATGCTTCCAGCTAGGATACCAGGACTACTAGTGCTTGCACATGCGGCGCAGATTTCTCTTGTGCGAATATGGCCGGATGTCCTCATGTCCTGCTAGACCCGTCGGATGTATTGTGATTGTGTCCCCTCTCTACATCTCGATATGACCTTACACGTGATATTCGTCTGAGAGAGTCTGTGAATCGATCGTACGCTGAGTAGCATGCTAGTCCTAGAGAACCTGATCCTCTGTGTCCCATTGATCATGCAACCCAAAGTTGGCAGCGTCGACGTCGTGGCAGCCTGGCATGCGCAGGACCGCAGGTGTACTACATTTGTGGGGATCGCGCCGTCGTGTGTTACAGTGCCCGGGGCACTATACACGTTCGCATGCCACTGCAAGTCGCTAGTCCACCCAAGCGACTTGGTAGTGCTTTCTGAAATGCAATGACCGGACGTGGCCGTAACCATGATGATACTTATCGATGATGAGCGGACGATCGACAGGCACTGTCACTCCCGGTGCCACTGTAACCATGCGGCGATCGACATAGTCGATCGTACCTTTCAACCGCGTTCAAAACGTTTTCTACTTGGGTCAAGTAAACAACACAGTGCGTGCAAACGTGTGCGGAGGATATCATATCGGGTGAGAACTTGTGAGATGGACCTCATCGGAAATGGTTTCTGCAGAGCGACTCATCGAGAAATTTGGTGGCAAGAAATACGTAAAGTATTTACAGTTCTTCAAACCGGGGTAGCACAGCGGTAGTCGGTGGCAAAAACCGCGAACTGAGAGTGCCCAGACTATACAGTCGGATGTGTCCGAACGATTGTCTTCTGGTTAGTGATGGTACAAGTACTTGCAAAGCTCCGAGGATGGATGTGGATATGGATATGGATATGGATGATGCCAATGCCTGGCATGCAGACTCTAGCCAGCGCAGGCGTGCTCAAACTAAACGAGCGAGTATTACTCACAAAACGATCCCACACAAAAGTCCACCGGCTCCGGCAACTTCCCGATAGAGACTAGTACTAGGCCCTATGCGCACCGCGCCTCCCCGACTGCAGCGCGAACAAAAACGCGTCCAGCTCATCTCCCCGCCTGCGCGCGTTCGTCAAGTTCTCCGGCAGGTCGAGGTCCGGGAAGAGCCTATCCAACGCCAGCCCCAGCGTGTGCAGCGGCACCTTCGGCCGGAGGTAGTGCACGACGAGCAGCTCGAGCCCATGCCCGAGCGCAGGCACCTCCGCCAGCGGGGGGACGGAGCCGAGGTCGACGTACGGGAGCGTCATCCGGCGGAGCTCCGGATGGCCCTGCGCGAACGCGACGAGGGTGGGCACGGTGGGGATCGCGCCGTCGGCCCAGGCGACGCTGATCTTGTTCTCGTCCATGCGCTCGAGCGTGCGTTTCGCGTACGTCCACTCGAACTCGGCGAGCCGCGGCCAGAGGCCCGCGAGCGCGCGGAGGTCGTCGTCCGTGAGCGCGACGTAGATGTCCGCGCGGAAGGCGAGGCGGCGGAGGTCGGGCAAGCGGTGGATGGGCTCGACGAGGTCGGACGCGGCGGGGATGAGGTCCGAGTCGGAGACGTTGCCGTTCTCGAGCGTAAGGGAGACGCGGTGCAGGGTGTCGGGGAACTTGGCGTAGACGGAGTTTAGCGCCTGCCGCCGCTCGTCGGCGCTGAGGTCGTCGACGATGTCCTGGGAGATCGTGATGGATATCGACTCGAGGTCTGAAGGGGCGGTAGCCTCGAGGATGGCGGAGATGTTAGACAGTGTGCCGCCAAGGCTGAGCTCCCGGAGCTCGGCGAAGCCGCTGCTCAGATCGAGTTTCGATGCTGAGTCTTCTTCTTCTGACTCGCCGAAGTCAAGTTCCTGGATATGCAAGTCCAGTGAATGAAGGCGCGGGAAGGTTGTAAGGGGGTGTATGATATCGGGTGTCAGCTTCAGCTTGTGCACGATTTTCAGAGAGTGCAGTTGCGTGAACTTCCAAAACTCCACGGTTCTTGGAATCTCATCTTTGGCTGACTGAAGGTCAATCGAGAGGGACTGGACGCTGTTAAAGACGGGCTGGAGTTCCAATAGGATCAGGTCGGACGACTCTGGCGGAGATTTCTCCAAAGCGCGCATGCTTAGCTGGAAATGTTGGAGGGTCGGGGACATCAGCATTAGTTTGGCAGGGCCGGAGACGTAGCTGCTGATGTGGAAGTTCGTGAGTCGCTTCAGTCGGGGACATAGCGGGCCACGGGGGCACCATCTGCTGAGAATGATCCATGTAGAGTTGTCCCAGTTGGAGTCGCTCGTTACGCGCAGCTCCTGTACACGTATTGCAATTGACTGGAAGCGATCCCATTCTTCTTGGGTGAGATCTCGGTTGAAAGTCTGTCATAATTCAGTTGCATATGCATACGAGCATCATCGTCATGCCAGGAGCACGCCACTTACGTAGTAATCTTCGTTGGAGCTCGAGGCTTTAGCGGACTTTACATACGAGGGCAGGACGGTAATGAGGTGTACGATGTCGTCGATGGCTCTCCAAAGTACATCGAGGGCGGGCCCAGAAAGAGCGCGACAAACGAGCGCTGCACGCGCAAGCGTTTTCTGAGCCCAACGTCGCCGTTCTCTCTCCCACGGGAGAGCGTCCTCGCCGAGATAAGGACCGGGCGACAAGTGAGCAAAGACCGCGTCCGCCACTTCATGACGGAGCAGTAGATCGCTTCCTCTCATCTATGATGGCTGGTCAGTCATGTCACGATTAATTGCGGGCGACTTACGGTGAGACGATGAGAGGCGGTAGTAGCTATGGGATGGTGGGAGTAGCAGTGAAAGGAGATCGCGCGCCTGGCAAGGCTATGTAAAAGAATCCCCAACCAACTTCTTCGCGACGGTCAGGGCGCTTATCATGATATGAGGATGGCAGCGTTTATACAAATACAATGAGTCTGACGCTGGACGGATGGAAGTACTAGTGTTTCTTCGACGAGCAGGAGGAGTGGTACAAGCAGAAAGAAGTCCTCTGGACGGGTCTTTTTGTACTTATGCCGATCAACCGGATAGTGGCTTGTGTCCAGTCCAGGAATCGAATCATGGGATCGATCCAAAACACACAGAATGAGTCCGAGAGGGTCGGAAAGCAGGAGTTCCAGAGGAGTTCCCATTAAAAGCCAGTCTTATGAATAACAGTATACCTAGGTGCACGAGGAGCTCGAGGGATGGTCGATGGACGCTTGTAGCGGAGAAGTGGTGGAAAAACATCCATTCTCACATTCTGGAACAGCTCCTCATCGTCGTCGCGCCCCGTGAGTCAACGGCCGTCGTGTTCGCCACCCCTCCCTACTCGCGCGCACTGGCCGGTCGATGGTCAACGAAACGAAGAGGGAACAAGGCCTGTCGCTGGGTCCCCAAAACGGAAAACAAAGCTGACAGTGACATCGCGGGCGGCAGGCTCCGCGTGGCGCCCATAGAACAATGGGTCGCCATCTCGGCCTCCTCTTCTTCCCATCCATCCTCCCTTGTCCCCTCCTCCCCGCTCTCCTCCCAGCCCTCCTCGCGCAGTGCGCTCAGGTTGTTGCGCTTCATGATGAAAAAAATGGCCTCCAAACTGCACATCGGACACTACAGGGTGAATGACTCGTCTGACTCCTCCTCTGCCGCATCCTCGTCCTATACTTCCGCCCCGTCCGGCTCGACCCTCTCGCTCGAGCACCGCGCATCGATATCCACAGAGCGCACCTCCCTGCACGAGTGGGTTAAGACGCAGAACGAGGTGCTACAGCAGGCGCAGCGGCCAATACAGATGGAGGAGACCGCGCTCCAGGTACGGAGGTCCAAGGGATCCTACCGTCTCACGGACTTCATCATCCAACGGACACTTGGGACCGGTAGCTTCGGGCGAGTTCACCTCGGTGAGTCCTCCCACTTTATATCGACCTTCCAGCCTGGATGGATGTTGGTCCGTCATTCCTGCGCTCCTGCCCCCTGATGTGGGTTGGGATGTCATTTGCCGTGTTGCGGTCATGGTCCTGCTCCATGTGTGTGTCTGCGAGCATTTACTCGCCCTCTCTTCCTGAACTTCGAAGCATCTTGTTCGCTCTCCTTTTCCTTCCTCCCGCGACCTGAACCAGAGTTGCCTCCGATGAGGGTCCGGTCGGGGTTGCGGGGTGCTTCCACCGATGAAGGCTCGGGTTGTTACCGTGCTTCGGTGCACCACCTATCTTCGTCCGCCGGTCAGACCCGTCATCCGCACCTCTCTGGGATGGTTTCACTGCCCGCGGACATCAGGTTTCCTTCACGGCGAGTTTCGAAAGCTGATATCGTATACAGTTCGCAGCAAACACAATCTGCGTTTCTACGCCATCAAGGTCCTCGGGAAGGAGAAGATCGTACGGATGAAGCAGGAGTCTCATACACGCAACGAACAGTTGATCCTACAGGCGGTGCAACATCCTTTTATCATCAACCTATGGGGGACATTCCAGGATACCGCGAACCTCTATATGGTCATGGACTTCGTCCCCGGCGGGGAACTCTTCACACTACTCCGGAGATCAAACGTAGGTTGTTCCCCACTTGAGCGCATGCTATCTACTCACTCGTAATCAATTTCAGCGCTTCCCAGATCCCGTCGCCAAATTCTACGCCGCAGAGGTTGCCCTCGCGCTAAACTACCTCCATTCAAAAGACATCATCTATCGAGATCTCAAACCCGAAAACATTCTCCTGAACTACGACGGTCATATCAAGATCGCAGATTTCGGCTTCGCGAAGCACTGCTCGACGACGGTCTGGACGTTGTGCGGCACGCCCGACTACCTCGCGCCCGAGGTGAGCTCCCATGACGACATCCGCGCGCTGTCGCCAAGCGCCATCTCTTAACCTGTCTGCCCCCCGTGCAGATCATCGGGAACGTGCGCTACAACAAGAGCGTGGACTGGTACGCGCTCGGCGTGCTCGTCTTCGAGATGCTCTCGGGGCTGCCGCCGTTCCACGAGCCGGACATCTCGCCCGTCGTGCTGTACGAGAAGATCGCGCAGGGCCCGGCGTGCATCAAGTGGCCCGCGTTCAACGCGAACGCGACGGACCTCATCCTGAAGTTCATGGAGCGCGACCCGTCGAAGCGCTTCGGGAACCTCGCGCACGGCGCGGGCGACGTGTTCGCGCACCCGTGGTTCGCGGAGGTCGACTGGAAGAAGCTGCTCAACAGGGAGATCACCGCGCCGTACCTCCCGAAGATCGCGAACGACGGCGACGCCAGCGCGTAAGTCCCACGTTATCGAACCTGGGAGCTGGGCTTGGGTGCTGATTAGATCCGTGTCGCTGCTGCAGGTTCGAGCGGTACCCGGAAGACAGCGCCTCGGCACGATATGGGGAGACCACCACGGACCCGTACGGGGACCGCTTCCCGGACTTCGAGTATACGAGCTCATGACCTCGATGGTCGCGCATGACCCGGGGACGTTCTGTTTATTGTCCTCATATTCATATCCATATCTGTATTCGTTTGTATTCTGTGTTTCCGGATGTGTACTGGGTACACAGGTGTCCTTGGAATTGGTCCGTGTACGTTGGAGCTGTTGTTGTCATTATCTTCATATCTTCATA
This sequence comes from Ganoderma lucidum, assembly GCA_019426095.1. Classification (NCBI taxonomy): domain Eukaryota; kingdom Fungi; phylum Basidiomycota; class Agaricomycetes; order Polyporales; family Polyporaceae; genus Ganoderma; species Ganoderma lucidum. The sequence continues at coordinate 1,177,953 of JABWUW010000042.1, forward strand.
TTTGTCTATCCCCCGCCATTGGCGGTATCTGCGTCTCCACATGTTGTTTGTTGTAGTCGCATCTGCATGCGTGATAGATACCACATTATCTCTATCTCTGCTCAGCTCAATACTTGGATGGACGTGTGATTCCGGTTCAATTTGCGTAGCAGGAATTCTGATGGTTTAACCAGGTCCATTGATTGCTGGGCTGCCGCTCTCGTTCCGTTCACGCGGACCATTGGGACGTGGCTGTGCACAGCGTGGTTGAATGACGGATTTGGTAAGTTGTCCAAATGAAAATCACATTCTCACGGTCGGTAGCGGTTGAGCTGGAGCCGCCAAGCCTCTTGGACCTCTTGACCCCGACGCCATTGTTAGCCTATGTACGTCATTCTGGATACTTTTGATTGCAATGTGCGGATCCTTACAGTCATTTTCCCCCAATAGTCTTGCATCCCTCTATGCACAGTGCGAAGTTGCGAGAAAACCGCCAGTGTACTCGCTTGCAACTTGAATTCCAAGTCAAAACCACCAATCGTGCTTGAAAACAGCCTCTGAGCGACATAAATAAAAACCTTGGAGAGGTATTTGATCTTTTTACCTATGAGGATGTCCGTCAATGCTCATGGGACACGTCGAAGCATCATGTCGCCTCAAGCTACAGCGTTACTTTGTCAAGAGATCCTGTTGGAGATCTTCGAGTATCTTTCTCCCGGAAGCCCAGATGCTCGGGCCTTTCCAAGACAGAAGGTGGTGAGGCGAGAAGGGCAGCGCTCACTAGCACGACTCGCTCGCGTTTGCCACGCGTTTTCTGCGCCTGCACTCACCGTGCTTTGGAGGGTCACCGACGACCTGATCCACCTCCTTTCTATCCTTCCGTCCTTCAGATTGGTCCGGCACAAGACCTACGTGAGCAAGTCTTCTGTAATGACTGTCTTCCGATTCATATTGAATGGCTGGTAGGCCTTCACTCGGAACGCTACCGATGCCGAATGGGAGCATTTCCTGGAACACGCGCAACGCGTCCGAGAACTCTACACCGACACCAAGAAAACCATTTCCCCCTCCGTCTGGACCTTCCTTAGTATGCGTCTATCTCAAGGACAGGGTCTCCTCCCACGTCTCCATCGCCTAGACGCATTTGACGTTGCTGCCTCGGAGCACGGACGCATCTTCCTACTCTCGCCGACGATTAGACACCTCACCATGAACTGGCACCTCTCTCAGCTCGATGAGGGCCACCTCATCACGCACACCGCCATCGAAGTCGCGCAGCAAATGACAATCCCCTACCTCGACAGCTTGCGAGTGGCACGGATGGACAGCTTCAATGGCGCAACCGTTGAGTTGTTCCCCTACGCCAAGCTCACCTATCTCCGCACGCTAGAAATAGCTCACATGATTTGCGTCGAGATCCCACTACTGAACGCGCTCCTAGAATCTCCCCGCCTACGAAAGCTGACGCTCGCTATAGGCAAGCTCGAACTCGGACCTCATCCCCAACTCACGCCAGGCTTCCACGAGCTGCGAGATCTCCGGCTGATCTCGCGCCCACGCGCTTTCAGCGACTTCCTCCACCTCACCAAACCCCAACGCCTCGAATACCTCGCGCTCCAAATTAGCGACTGGTTCCGCGACGCAGAGGAGAACGTCCCCTTCATCACCGCCACGCTCTCGAAGCTCACGCCCTCCGTCCAGCGGCTCGAGCTCCGCATCGAGGACACGATCTACGCCGAGCTCCCGCGCTTCACGGACCTGCTCGCGCCGACGCTCGCGATGGACCACCTCACGCACGTCGCCATCCGCATCGACCGCCTCGCGTACGACATCCCGATCGACAACCCCGAGCTGCTGCGCCTCGCGCAGGCCTGGCCGCGCCTGCGCGAGTTCGAGTTCGAGGTCGTGCGCGTCGAGGAGGACGCGGACCCGCTCGACTGCTACGACCTCCCCGCGCTCGACGCGCTCGTCCGCTTCGCGGAGTGCCATCCGCAGCTCGAGCGCCTCACGGTCCCGTACGTCCACATGCCGCACACGAGCACGAGCGCGGCGCTGGCGGACCCCGAGGGGGTGCCGCTGCTCGACCATAGGCTGCAGGTGCTCCGCGTGTGCATCGTCGAGAGCGCGGGCGTGCCGGCGCTGCGCAGGTTCGCGATGGCGCTGGACCGCCTGTTTCCGCACCTCGACTTGTCGGACGTGGGGTACGACGAACGCCTGTCTCTCGAATACTATGAACATTGGTGCGACGTGGAGCAGATGCTTGCGACGCTGCAGGCGGGGAGGACTGGGATCCACAGGACGCCGCAGCTCGGTGAGCTTCCTCAGCGTCGTGCGTTGCCCTTCCTCCTCCTCGTCCCCGGCTTTGAACTACTCTGACGTTTTCGGCCCTAGTACTCTGCGCGCGGTAGACCCCTTTCACTATGTCTGCGGTCGAGGCGGCCAGCACAATCTCAGCATCTTGCGTGCTTGCTTTGCTTCCGTCTCGAGACTCCTCCCAGTCATCTAGATCTGCAGGGAATCGACCGCTTGATTCGAACGCTAGGCAGCGAAATTACAATTATAAAGGGAATACAGTACTAGAAGGTGGCTATAGTATGACCAATATCGTACATGTACGGTATGCATCGTGGAATCCATCAAGTCGGGCCCATCGAGCAGTCCCCTCAGGCGCCGCGAACAGCGAGGGTGGGCTGCAAGCTCCCGCGAGACACACGCCGGATGTCGACGAGGATCAGCTCGTCGAACATCACCGGTCGGCTGCTGCCAGGCGCCGTGAGCGGCCTGCCGACCTCCTCGAGCTCGCCCTACACCAATCATCTGAGCACCCATGCGGCGTTGGAGAAGACAGAGTGTAGGGCTTACCATCACGCGCCCCACTTCCTTCGCAATCTCCACAGCCAGGTGACCGCGCATGACGGGGACCTCGAACCGCTGGAGGTTGTGCTGCCTGGGTCTGTAACCGGTCTGCTCCAGGTATGGGAGCTGTGGATTGTGCAATCACATCAGCCGTTCGTGTGGCGTGTGATACAGCTCCGGCACATACCCCGAAGCGGATGGTAGCCTTCTCCTGCGTAGCCAGGCCGCCCACGGTAAATGCGGGGCTCGTGGGGTCCGGAACCTGGCCTCTGGCTGCGGCGGACATAGGGACGCTGCCAAACAACACAACGGAGTCGTCGACCCGGGCCGCGCCGTTACGGAACGTAGTCTGGGGGAGGATTTGCAGAGGCGGGAGCTAAAAAGAGCACTTGTAAACGAGGGGTGGAATCATTTCTGGTATGCTTACGTTGTTTGAAGACGACGCTCCGCTCGAAGTGTCAACCTTGAGCCAGTTGCTGTTGGCGTGCTTCATGTAGCATGGGCGCACCGATTCGTTAGGGAGGAATGCTCGACTGCCGGCGGGAGGTCGTGAGCGGGCTAAAATATCCTAGCCAGATTCGTTTATACAGTGCTATATGGACGCATGTGAACTAACCTGCAGGTAGGCACCGGTGCAGGCACCCTTCGCCCAATTCCACCAGACTCCGTCTGTATGCCTGATGAAGACTCACCCTTTGCGAAGGTGAGACAATCCGGCTGTAGGCAGGAAGGTGGGTGAGAAGCTGCGAAAGTGGTCGTCAAACGCCGTATCCCTGGTCTTGAAAGGAGACAAGCTTACCTGAGCTTCTGTCACGACTTGGGAATTCATGTTACTGCAAGGGAATGCTCGGAAAGACCGCAAGTCGTCGGCTTAGTGGCTGGATTCTGTAAAACATCCTGGACGAGAGGGATCTCTTGTACAGCGCGACCTACCGTGGACGATATCCCTCTCTCCCTGAGCCCCGCGCCGTTGCACGACCGGAAGGGAGGCTTGCGTTCCCGCAAGATTTCGAGGAGACCCCGAATTCCTCGAGTCGAAACTCGCGGGAGCGGCGTCGACTTGAATTGGTGAGCTGCAGCGTAGAGAAAGGAAGTTAGTTCAGGTAGAGCGGCTGTCACGACTCACAAGGAGCGAAGTTGGTTAACGCAGCAGTACATGGACAGCGTTTCAGAGGCTCCATATCTGAAGCGGGCAGGATGATGGGAAGCATTTCGTAAGATTTGCGTGTAGATCAATGGCTCTACTTCGCATAGTAAGCTAGACGTCCCCAGTCTTCAAGATGATGCGAATGTGGTTCCAAAAGCTTGAGATTGGAACCTGCTGCGTGAACAGCAACTGAGTTTCGTGTGTGAGTCGGGATGTCGCGCGGAAGGCTCGGGTCCCTCCTTTGGTCTGCGTAAGATATATCAATGTGTGCACACATTCAGATTATAAATTCACCATGTTGCATGCAGCTTGAAGCTTGAAGCTTGAGCGTCGAATGATTTCCCGCGGAGAATGTCCTATGTTCGTCGACTCAAGAGGATAACGAGTTAGTACGTCACTGTCTCTATCGTGCCGAAGGATTTCCTAGTCTCGAAGAGCTAGGCTGCTGGGTATCCACTTGTCGACCGACCTCGTTGCGGGTGCTCGTTGTGTTTGAATGTTCCACGTGAGGGAGTGAGTGGCATCGAATGTCAAAGACCGGTCTTAGGGATGGCTATAACCTCGCCGATTTCGAGCCCTAGGGAAAACAATGCCTTAAATCGTGCGTGGACGTTAAACGGTGAATTTCTGACAGATCATGTGCCACACACATTTTAGGTTCCTTTGATGCTCTCTGGCAGGATAGCAAGAACGTTTAGCTTTGAATGTGGCCCAAAGAATCAACTCAAGCGTCGGTAAACGCCCTACGTAGTAGCCCAAAGGCGTCTCACTTCGTCACGTCTTCCCCAAGGAAACTTGTAGGGCATCGGAGCGGTATTTTCGCCAGAAAGACTGTCCTGGGCCCTCATTTGAGTCGTCCTTGAAAGAAGGAGTCCACTGGTAGTGATAGAAAGGAGTTCCGACTTGGCGCTGCGAGTGCGTCGAACAAACCCATGCCACGTGGTACCTTCCGAATGTGGCCGAGCCACCTCGTCGGGCCGCCTGGGCTGCGTTTGAGCTCACTTCAACTTCATCCCACGTCCAAGCCTCCAATTGTGCTGTCGAACACAAGTCGAACAGGTCAGCCTAGGGAGGACAAACCGTCAACTGCGGCTCGAAAAGGTCATTTTTCTTCCTGGCGCCCACCAGCACCGTCACTGGTATCAAGTTCGAAGGTACATATTTGAGATATGATATTTATCGCTCACTACCCCAGTGCTCACAGCAAGTGGTACGCTAGATGGCACCTCTCCAAGCTGCGCATGCTTGCCACGACGTTCTCGCGATGATTTTCGAGCACCTCACCCCCGACCCAAGTGACGGTTCCCCCAAAACCGAGGAATCGCGTCTAAGCTGTCGGTGAACAGGAGAACCATGGGGCAAGTTCTGGCGGAATCCGGCGGAATCCGGCGGAATCCGTCGGATAGTGCGGCACGGCAGGAGGGACGCACGCACGCGCGGAGACCCAGACGAGGGACCTGTATGGAATTCATGGAGGGCTGCTGAAGCGCGGTGAAAGTGCCGCATGCCGATCCGGCCTAGGTTAAGTAGAGTAGCATGTCCTTGGGCGGAGGTGAATAGGTCGCGGTGAAAGTGCCGCATGCCGATCCGGCCTAGGTTAAGTAGAGTAGCATGTCCTTGGGCGGAGGTGAATAGGTCGCTGTGTATCAGGATGAGATGCGCGGCAAATAGAAAGTGTCTCGAAATCGTTTACCGTGAATATACTCACGCCGCCAAGCAGGAGTGGTCAATGGGCGGGCTCTTGATGTGCAACAGGTCAATAGGTCGGCGGATCCTGTAACACGGTGATTCGACGATGGAATAACATGCCAGGATGAAAAACAAAAAAGGACGTCGGGGATTCGAACCCTCGACTTGGGCGTCAAAGTAGATCGTGCGTACCTGACCACTGCTCCAACGTACCTCATTGAGGAAGAGACAGGTATCATTATATATAGTGTCTCACTTCAAGATATAACAAAACGAAAGAAAAAGATGGCTGCTGCAACAATCTCACTATTAGAAAATCATCGGGAAGAACTGGGACGGGGAGCGTGAGATGTCCGTTGCAATCGCCGGAGGGGGCTGGACCGTGCGGGTGATGGTGTCGCGGCGGCGCGTGGCGAGCAGGTGTAGAGGACATTGCGATGGCGCGTGGTGAGCAGGTGTGGAGGGCATCGCGTAGAGCATGGCGACTGGACAAGGTCCGGCGGCGCGTCACGTCCGGCGGTGTGTGATGAGAAGGCGGGAAGGACATCGCGGCGGCGTGGCGACTGGACGAGGTCCAGTGGTACGTGGCAACTTGACGAGGTCTGGAGGTGCGTGGCGAGGTGGAGGACATCGCGGCGGCGTGGCGAGGTGGAGGACGGCGCAGCGGCGTGGCGAGGTGGAGGAGATCGCGGCGGCGTGGCGAGGTGGAGGACGGCGCAGCGGCGTGGCGAGGTGGAGGACGGCGCAGCGGCGTGGCGAGGTGGAGGAGATCGCGGCGGCGTGGTGAGGTGGAGGAGATCGCGGCGGCGTGGCGAGGTGGAGGACGGGCGCAGCGGCGTGGCGAGGAGGAGGACGTCGCAGCGGCGTGGTGACTGGACGAGGTCCGGCGGTGCATGGCGAGGTGGAGGGCATCGTGGCGGTGTGGCGAGGTGGAGGACGGCGCAGCGGCGTGGCGAGGTGGAGGAGATCGCGGCGGCGTGGCGAGGTGGAGGAGATCGCGGCGGCGTGGCGAGGTGGAGGACGGCGCAGCGGCGTGGCGAGGTGGAGGACGGCGCAGCGGCGTGGCGAGGTGGAGGAGATCGCGGCGGCGTGGCGAGGTGGAGGAGATCGCGGCGGCGTGGCGAGGTGGAGGACGGGCGCAGCGGCGTGGCGAGGAGGAGGACGTCGCAGCGGCGTGGTGACTGGACGAGGTCCGGCGGTGCATGGCGAGGTGGAGGGCATCGCGGCGGCGTGGCGAGGTGGAGGAGATCGCGGCGGCGTGGTGACTGGACGAGGTCCGGCGGTGCATGGCGAGGTGGAGGGCATCGCGGCGGCGTGGCGAGGTGGAGGAGATCGCGGCGGCGTGGTGACTGGACGAGGTCCGGCGGTGCATGGCGAGGTCGCATTCGACCTGCATGATGCATGGTGGACCGCGAGGAAGGATTTAGGACAATTGGTTCACCGCAGTGTTTGAGGAGGAGGAGGGAATACCGCGCTGGGGGATGGGAAGTGGAAATGATAGGACTTACCAGGATTTACGCCTGGCCATGCTCCCAACTGGTCCTCCCTGTTCGATTCCATCGACACGCAGTGGCTCGGTATGGATCCGCGGAAAACATAAAGGAATGGCGGGACTGTGGAACGGCCGGGTGGAGGGGGATAGCGCTTGACCCACGGAACGAGAGCACACCATAGTGGTCCATTCCGTTCGCTGCTACGAGACACGACAGTAGGACGAACAAAAGATGAGATTAGAGCAGTGCAAACAGAGAAAGGGCGATAGAGAGAGAGTGAGAGATGGTAGAGACAATCGTCTGTGCGTGCATTGAGATAGAGGGTACGTAGGCTGAGTTTCTCCCGTGGGATAGCGCTGGTGTGTCAAACGTATCGTGCTCTACCCCGGAGCATCACTGTCACCCTCACTCGGTTTCTCGTGCTCTATAACTTGCTGAATCTGATACCAATCCTACCTGCTTCGAAACACATTCATTCGCAAAATGCCCGTTACACTACCTCCAAAGATCTTCCAGGTGCGTAATTCGGACCGTTCTCACCCTATATTCTGTCTCATCTTATAGAAACGCGTAGATCCTTGCCCCTGCAATCAAGGGCAACGTTGGGGTGGCGCGCGAGGTTAAATTTGCAGCGTTGATGCGAGTGAGTTGTCAAATTTACTGCTACGCTGCGACCCAGTTCGAGGCAACATCCCCTCAGGTCTTCACTGGGCACTTTGGATGTACGCTAGACCAGCGTAAAGGCTACCTCGTCAAGGTGTCCCCCCCGGTTCTCGGACAGGGATTGTGGTACTGGTCTCGCGTGCCCTTCTTTATCCACAAGGTATACAGCATTTCTTTGTTGATATTGAAGCACGCAATTACTCACATCATTCGCCAGCCTTCCAATGGCACTCTAGACCGCCAGGATCTCTACAGGTTCGTATCTAAGACTGACGCAGACCACGCATTCTTATTTGGTTCATATCAGGCTCCAAAAGACTTTCAAGGCTCTCTATGACTGGGATAACACAACATTCGCTCGGCGTGGAGGACGTGAGTGATTGTGAGCATTAAAGGAGGGGGCCACTGGTAGAGTACTACTGCTAGAACAAGAGTTGTATTCGTGCCTAAGAGCTATGTCGCTTACATAGCTGAAAGTCACGAAGTTCAGTATAACTCTTATCTCGATCGTGCGATCGACGTGTGAATCAGGCACACCGGACTGCAAGCAGTGCAGGTATGAGCCCCACCTGACAAGACCATGCGTTGCATCAAGAACTGCGTCTTGGTGGAGACGAATACGATATCCTGGAATGACCCGTCCGCGCGCTGGTTCCCCACCTCTGAGCGCGCACGCGCGTGCCCTCGCGCCAGCCTGGAGCGACTTTCACGTCGATCTGCAGCGCCTGTGCCGACTTCCTGCGGGCGCGCATCGCCTGAGACTTGGCGGAGGGTGCGGGTGAAGCGGAATCGCAGCGCGGAGCCGAAATAGACGTCTTCGAGGGAGAGTGAGCGCGCGAAGATCCAGACCTTGTCCTTGTCCTTCGCGGACCTCGAGGCCGGCTTGGCGGACAGGATTGGCTTCAGCGGCGCTCCGAGGTCAATAAACTCGTCCGAGTCAGGGCCTCTTTCCTTTCGCTCCGTGCGAGTGCCCGTGTTTGTGATCGTGAAGGGAGCTACGATCACGGCGTGACATCGTGTCAGTGGGGAGCCGCGCGAGAGACACGACGCGACGTGCAGCGCCGCGGGGGCATAACGAAAATGCAGAAGTCTGCCGCCGCACGACGCGGCAAGACGCGACCCAAACGCGACCCAGACGCGCACCGACGCGAGACCGACGCGAGACCGACGCGGCACCGACGCGACCCGACGCTGCACTAACGCTGCACTGAAGCAGCATCAAATTGCGACGGACGCGAAACTGGCGCGATAATGACGCAGCCCCAATGCGATACTGACGCGACAAGTTGGCGCGGCACCAATATACGAAACATACGCGCACACCACATTTCATCGAACTACGACACTTGCACAACACACGCGCGCAGCGCGCCAGGCATATGAAGTGTAGAATAAGGTGTAGAATGTTCTATAGACAAATATTATGCCAATGCACAACACGCGCTACACGCGCTCGGGCACGGACTGGTGTGAATAAGTAGTCAAAGTCGGAGTAAACAAATGTTACATATAAAATTGCGACTGTGACGGAGTGGGTGTCTCACCGTTTTGCGTGGCGACGATGTGATCCGTGAAGTCTAACAGCAGGCGTAATGAGCGAATGAACAGCACCACGACCGACAGTGACGCAGACTGACGCGGCACCGACGCGACACCGACGCATCACTGACGCCGGACCAACGCAGACCAACGCGACACCGCAGTGTCCCGACGCAACACCAACGCAATACCAACACAGACCAACGCAGATCAACGCGATACTGACGCGGGACCGACGCAGACTAACGCGACACCGACGCATACTAACGCAACACCGCCGTGAACCGACGCAACACGGACGTGGAGTGGCGCGACACCAGCACATAGCAGTGTACCACTGCTGTTGCTGTGACATGACTTCCACAAGGACTGGGGCATATGTAAAATGAATACTTACCTGCGGGATGGTAGTATGAAACTATATATCCGCAGGTCAGAACTTGAAAGTCCATTCGACTCGCATGCTCACGTGTAGGATGGGAAAGACAAATGCACGTTAGGGGATGGAACCTCGTCCAATGTGTAGCCTGTCCAATGCGAGAAATCACTACGTCAGCTGTGTATAAGTCTGCGGACTCCCTGGTACTAAGTAGTAGTACTCACATCCAAATCACCGACTCTCACACAGCTCAAATTCGGTGAAGAGTCGCAAGGGTCGAGAGCTTATAGCATCCAAGTTTAGTTTGATGTGTATGCGAATGCACAGGTAACCGTCATTCACAAGTCATTCACGTAGAATTAAGAGGGTGGTTGGGGCTATAGTAACGGTGGGAGAACAAGACCAGTGCGGGCGGCAGTAACACGACAAATTATAATTATAAGCGCCGGAGCGTCATAGCCGCGGCGCTGCACGTCGCGTCGTGTCTCTGCACTTCGCGTCGTGGTTCTGCAAAATCGGTAGGCCCGAGCCGCGCAGTTAGGGGAGAGAGTAGGCACTCATCCCGCACGCGATCGGGCTTCTCCTTGCCCCCATTCCTTCTTAATCTACTGTCGCGGCCGTCCAGACCGCGCATGATGGCGTACGCGCCCCGTCCGCGCATGCCGGTGTACATGTCGTTCACGCCGCTGATGGGCGAGCTCGTACCGCGAGTCGCGCTTCTACTGCCTGAATGTCCCCCGGCCGAGAACAACGCGATGCCTGTGGCTGAGCGGGCGCGCGAGCTCGACGTGGAGCACGAGTCGCTCAAGGGGGACATTCGCGAGAGACCGCGTGCGTCCAATGACGGTCTTCACATCACCCCCGACTGATGGCGCTCTGCGCGGCCTCACGCGGGTTCCTCTCACGAGAAGGTCAGTTTGAAAAACGCAAGGCCTATTAGGCCTGATGTTTGTACTTAAACTCCGTTGTAGGTCCCTCGCGAGGGCGGGGGCGGAGGCAAGAAGACTGCGGGGGCGCCGTAGCGCCCGAAAGACCAGGAAGCGAAGGGGGCGGAGGCGCACAGGCATCATTATTGCCCGTACAACATTTTAGACCGTGGCGTCCTTGGGAAGAGCACAGGAGCTCCTCGTTGCATGCCATGTCGTCCGAGCGTTGCTTGATGCCCGTAGCGACTTCGTTTTGCTAGACAGTGGTGCTCAGGCGAACGAGGCGGTCATCGATAGCCTGGACCGCAGCGTCCTCGTCCCCGGAGAAGAGCTGTGTGTGCGAAGTCGATTCTGGAGGGAATCGTTGGTGGCGTTTGACCCTGTAACCTGTGTTGGCAGAGGTAAGGTCACAAGGTCAAAGAGGTCAATATCTGTTGAAACTTGATGGGTCATTAGACGGGTTATGGGGCCACGTGGGCGGGCGGGAGACGTCCTCACAGCGTCCTCACAAGGATGAGCGGAGTCAAGTCTCTCACTGCAATCCTACTAATCCGCAATGCCTGGGGCCGAGCGACATGCGCAGTGACCCTTGCTAATAAGTCGAAACGAGCGCGACTCGCACAATCGCAGCTCGCACATCACGGCGCGTGGGGGCAGTCAGTGTCATGGATACGAAGCGTTCAACGGGGTGGTGCCCATAGTGGCGGGAATTCTGCGTTCAAGCCAAAACCTGGAAGCTACGAGTATTCGCTAGCGCGCCTGCACGAGCACCAGCATCCTGAAGCTCGAGCCGCTTGTTGCCTACAGAATCAAGCTTGGCCTGCAGTGCACGACGTCTCACCGCGCGGATGCGCAACGTCACTCTTGCCCAACCGTGGTTGTCTCACACCGCGAGCAACGCCTACTTGTACCTGCTGCGCATAATCGCAAGTCATCTATCACCCCGCTATGCGCCGTGCAGACCGTTTTGCTTCGCGCGAGAGGCAGGGAGAGGAGCGCCGGAGCTGCAGTGGCAGTTATCGCACTTTGAGCGCTGGTCAATGGGCTGACTAATCCTCGGTAAGCGCGTTATTGACGGGTCAGTCATAAACTTGACCGTTTATTGCCGTTGACTTGACCCCCGATTGACGGGTCATATACGGGGGTCTATATGCCAACACAGCTGGGACACCTGTTCGGCGCATCAGAGCCGACGGCGCGGCGCCCAACGACACTAGGCCAATGCGACATTGCCACTCCCTCCGAGGTCGCAGAGTTCGTGGTGCGCGCGGCGTGACAAAATCGGAAGAGAGCTCCAGACGGTGTTGGGGCAGATTGCCCTGTCTAGAATGTCGAGCAGAAGACACTCCCTACCAGTCGCGCAAACGGACGCGCCAGGTATTTTATGCACGTGTGCGTGTGTGTGCGCACAACGAGCTCCTATTATTTTCGCGGAATATATGAGAACTAGTCAGTTCTGACGTTGAGTAGACTTGTGACAGGCTACTGTTGTAGGTAGATGGATTTGCTACTTGTGAGTACGTTCGGGGCAGCTTTTGGGCATGTTTGATTCAGTTGTTCACAAAAGATGGCGAACACATCGCATGGCCGGAAAGCAGATAGCATCCGCATGCCGCCGAACAATACGATCCAACGGGCGGGTTGAATGGACTAGTGCTAACACCAAAAAGCCTTTTTATAGCCTGCGTAACATGAGTCCACGTTGAATAACACCTTATTCTCAGAACTAAACGCAGGTTTGCAATAGTTAACCCTCCTGGACTTCAGAATATCGACATGGAGAGTTCACAACGCAACCGTGTTTTTTTAACTTCACCTCTGTTCACGTCGGGGTTAAACCTTGGTTAGGCAAGGTAAATCACCGCGCGTGGGATGTCCCCTTCGAGGGACCTACAATGGCGGCTCGAGCCTCATGGGCTAATTGGCTATGCAGGGATAATGTCTCCTATAGCGGCTACACATCACAGCGCGCACCGAGATGCGCGCTGATCATCCGGCCCCGCTCATTGCCTGGCCCTGCTCATTGCCACACCGGTGTGTAACCCGAAACCCCGGACTTATTATGTGCGCGATTTCATTTCTGGTAAAGATCGAGCAGGGTTCGTCACACCTCGCCCGTGCTCACCGACTCATCATACAGTAATGCAAGGGTGCCTGCCAAGTTAGCCCTTTAACCATACGCAAGCGTCGCGGTTTCGCCTGCCAGTTCTCCGACTCCATGGCAGATCTCTGTAAGCCCAAGATCTCTGTAAGCCCAAGATCTCTGTAAGCCCAAGATCTCTGTAAGCCCAAACTTGTTAGTCTAGGGTTAGCGTGAGTAGATCTTGACTGCTCACCTGCGCAGACTCTTCCTTGCGCTCCCGGTCGCTCTAATGTCCCCCGATACCGATCTACTCCGAGGTACGTTCAAGTTGTCTTGCCAGTCTATTAAGCGCACCGTGAGGCAAACATGTCGCGGGGGCGCCGATTCACTCTTACCTGGCCAAATCCCGCCCTCTGAACACTCCTCCTTCCGGCTGGTAGGTGCGCCTGAGGTTTGACCGAGACGTATGTGACGGGAATGAGCACTCACCTCGCGTACGGTCAGAGTTTTGACATGGGCACCCTTGGGCGGCGCGAAGATGGTGTTACGTCCGACCTCCTCGATAGTGAATCCTCGATTGGCCATGGCCTATGCTCAAGGCTCTGTTAGCTGAAACGAGCAGGACACAAGATGCGACTCACTGTCTTGAAATGCTTCCACCTGACATGCGCGCGCGGACCCCCTCCGGCAGTGAGAATGGCGGCAAATACCTGTCGTAATGTTAGAACCCTCCCCGCTCGGCGCGATGGGTGAGTTACTTACTTCTTCGTCTCGTATTTTCATCTCCTCAACTAAGACTGTTTGACCGAAGGCAAGAACACGGTCCAGGGTCCAGGTCGACGGGCGTGCGAGGCGTGATGTGTCCAAGCAGGTCACACAACAGGTATGCGTATAACGCGTCTGTTTGACTAAGGAGTGGGGTCGGCGAGACAAAGAGAAGGTCGGAGTCCGTAAGTGGAGATGTGCGTGCTGCCAAGACGAGCGACGTGCGCAGGGAGAGCTCAGGCGAGTTCAGCGGCGCTAGTAACGGGGCGTAGTGAGCTTTTGGATAAGATTCACGAGCCGGCGGTTTAGCGCACCCACCTGCCGCGCGCCGCGCCTTCTGTTGAGTCCGCGAGAAGTAGCATACGGATTTCCTTTGCCGGACCGCGTCGGGCTCCCGCCGAATCCTTTTGAGGGGAGGCCAGTATCTCATCACTGACAATAATGGACAGGGTGCGCCGTAGCTGCACTGCGTTTTGGAGGTCGCGCGCACCCAAACAGTACAGTACATACGCACCGCAAGCACACTCCCGCTGTTTGACATCAGGTCAGATCTGGTAAGTGTTCCGAGTCAGCTTTCTGCTCTGCTCACGGCGATCTAGACCTCGTAGGCACTCTGGCCGCACGCACTCATTCCTCCGATCTTCGAGGTCCACTGCGAGCCCCGCTACTCATCGCGGGGTGCGCGCCTGCCATACGCCTTGAGCGCCGTCCACTGTAAGTCACACGCACTCGCGAGGCGCAGGAGATCTGGTACGCCTTCTCGCTCCTGCGAAACAAGTCGCGGAGTACGCCGGGCTCGCCCTGTCGGAGGTCAGGGGTCGCGAGGACGAGCCACTTCGGATCTGCGCGTGTGGTACGCACGAGCAAGCGGGATAAGTGGGGTTGAGCCATCCGCCGTGGTTTCGCGGCATCTCCTTGTTTGTGGGATTCAAATGGTCAAAATCGATGACCCGGCATGGGTTCCACTGCGCACGCACCTTTGGGCGTGGAATCCGTCCCAGGGTGTTTGCCTAATGATTCGCGTGTGTCATACATTCTCTCGCGGTGCGTGTGCAACCCCTTATTATGTGTGACGTCAGGTCCGCGCCCACGCGATCACTCCGTGCTCACGGCCATCACGCGGTGAATGTTCTCGGTTCAAAGGCCTGGACCTGGCAAGTCGTTTAGCATGCACGCGAAGACATGGATGGTTTGCATGCTCACGTTTGTTCCAGTCGGCCGCGCGCGTGATGATATGACCATCTCACGCACAACATACGGCGTATTTATGGGCCAGATGCCGACCGCGGGATAAAGCGCGGGGGCTATTGGGCTCTGTTCGAGGTGTGGGGAATGCCGGTTCTCGCGACGCGGGCGAGAACGAGCGTGAGCGCGGATCTTGGAGACGTGCAAATGATGATCCCATCGGTCGCTAGAGTGATTTCTTACAATCATAAGTCCACTTGGCAAGCAGCACATATCTTGACCTACAGTAAGTACACGTTGTTTACGACCATGAGTACCGATGGATCCACTCCTACCCTACACATCCTCGGGTGGCTCGGCTGTGTTTTGGGACGGCAAGCCGACGCCCTGACAGTGCGAATTGGGTCAGCGTCCATACACCATGTATGGCCGTGCACACCTGGTGGATGTCCATCGGGAACTTCGCGGCGGCCTTGTTCTTGAGAAGCGTGTAGCGATGTGCTTGCCTGTGCGGTTGTCATGAGTTATAGACCCGCTGTGAAATAGAAGGACACGTCAGGAGATGCGTACCTTCGCGCGTAGACCGCAGCACCGCCGCTCCCCGTTGCATCGAGTTCGTCCGCGCTCGCCAGCCATGTTTGCTCGTTCACCTAAAAAGACTCCAACGTGCGGTACATCTCTTCGCGGCGCGTGTGCACGGCCTCGCGCCAGCGGCGCACTAATGCGCCGTGGCGGAACCAGTGCGCTTTGACACCTGCGGATGTTTGGTTTAGCTTTGAGCGTCACCAAGGCTGAAACACTTACTGTCGTCCAGGAACTGGCGGATGTCGGCATCCCCCACCCTGCCGACGTAGCTGAAATCTCGTTCAAGAACTATGCACGGCCCGACTTCTTCCTTTTCAACATGGCATTGTTGGACGATGACCACGACAATGCGCCCTTCTTCATGGCCTGGCATGAGCTCCGCGGCCGGTGGGCTGGAATAAACCCGTAATCTAGCAACAATGTATTGCTCCCGGGCGATACACCGATTGTACTTCTCGCGCATCCCGGTGTGGAGGTTCTTCAGGGTTCGGGAGAGGCGATCGCCTGGCTCGAGACATGGCGCGCGACGCGCGCGGAGGACTGCATGTCCTCCGACGACCTGCAAGACGATGTCGACATCAAGCTGAACTCATCTATTCCGAACGACAGCCTGGCTCCTTCCGCGGTTCGCGGAGTGAAGCGAGCGCACGACCAGACGCCCCACAGGTCACTTCATCAAGACCGCTCACCGTTGCTCGAGACATCCTGCGCGAGGCGCGCAGAGGACCGCGCGGCATCCGACGGCCTGAAAGACGACATCGACGTCAAGCCGAAGCCTTCTACTCCGAACGACAGCCTTTCCCCATCCGCGCTTCGGTCCGCGAAGCGCGCGCATGACCAGATGCCGGACGCGTCACCCATTCAAGACCGCTCGCCGTTTAAGATCGCGCGAACGTTGTCGCGCCCACGCGCCCGTTCCTATGAAGAAGGCGAGAGTCTAGACCTATCCCAATCCACGGTCCGAGGCTAGTCCCACGGGATCCAATAGACGTCGTCGTAGTGGTAGGGGATAGCTCGACATCTTCTGGAATGCGTTGTAGCGAAGGTCTTGGCTACTCGGATAAAACAGTTCGTGCCGACGGCGTCCGACGACAGAAGTCGTGGAGAGACCATAAAGGCATGATAGGCGCGGGTAGATGAGTCTTGCGCAAGGCCGGGGACTCCAGGGGATGTGACATGGACAAACAGCGACGAACTCACCGGGACCGTCAACCCTCTCCATATCCCCGGAATATCCACCTCTTTCACGCCTGACGTTTTTAACGTGTTCCACACGTCCATGCGAACCTCTCCTTCTCTTGGGTTCCATAGGATAGATAGATAGATAGGATAGATAGATAGATGGAGCCCGGGGGGGGCTTACCTCCGTTAAACAGAGGGTAGTGGTCGATAGGGGAAAGGAGGTGAGACATTCCAGCAGTTATGCGGCCTTGGAACCCATTGACCGGACTGCAGGTGGAACGTTGCCCCGCCTGACTCTCAACCAGTTGTCAGACAAAGGGATAGATGTCGGAATGGGGTGCAGGAGACGTGGACAAGATCAGTGTAACTGCATTAGCGCCTTCGCACCGCATAGGCCAAGGCCGACGCTCGGCTCATCTCGGCTCCGCCTCCTACAGCGCGGGTCATTGACCTCGCGACCAAACGCGGCATGCCCGCTCCGCTTCCCTCACCTTGACTGCTGGCATGATTAAAGGCTCAAGTAGGCAACGCCGTCGTCCTCCATGCTCTTTCCAAGCTCACGCAAGCTTTTGCAGGTATTCCCATCCTTCCCCGGCGGCCCGGAGGGGCCGTCATGACCTCCGCCCTTAAGGAACATAACGAGAAAAGGGGAAAAAACGCCCGACGTCAGTCGAGACGCGAGAGGCATGAGGCTTCTCTTGTTGATGGTGGTACCTCCGCGGCTCTGCAGCTCTTTATTCCGGTGCGCTATCCCTTTCCTTCCATATTTATTGCCCTGGCGCGCTGATTTATGTCGCGCTCGTACTTAGGAAGTGCGGCCGAGGGTCGTGTGCGTCACCACGGTGCCGGGTGGGCTTGCCAGCGTCGATCCGCAGCCCACTCCGACGGTCGCGGATTGCCCTGCGCGCGTCCCGACGGTCGCGGATTGTCCTGCGCGCGTCCCGACGGTCGCGGACTTTCCTTCGTGTCCTCCGACTGTCCCGCGGGCATACGCCCCCCCCCTCTCCCAGACGGAAACTGGCACACAGGATACCACCAGTGCCACCAGAGTCTCGTCGGTTGTCCCAGAGGGTTATGGTCGTCTAGTCGATGATATCCTTCTCATGCGCGATCGTACAGAGAAGGGTATCCTAGTTGGCCTTCCGGATTGTGACTCACTTAGTGATGTCAGTGAGCTAACTGAGCTCGACGAGCTCGAAAGGTCAGCCGTCCCTGTCGCCTTGTGTGGGAGATTGTCTAACCCTTCCCCGCAATAGGCGTATGAGCGTAACCAACTCATACGAACCAGACGGGGACACGCTCAGTGATACCAGCGAGCTCACTGACCTGGATACGCTTGAGAGGTGAGTGCCGCCGCCCGTCCGCTATATTGCTGGGGTTTCAGCTTACAGAATCTTCTTTTTAGGGCCATGGGTATTGCGGACTTGTCGGAGCTGCATGCCTCACGCCGCGCACGCAAGAAACGCACTTGGAGCCAAATGAATGTGGAGCAACGCCGCGCCCATTCAATCTTGGGACTAAACCGCACGGCCCGCAAGCTAGTCGAGGACGCACAGGATGCGAGCAAGACAGGTAAGCAGTTGCCAGTTGCATCGTTTCATTGGATTTTGCCTGACATTCCATGTGCCTAAGTCATCTTCAGTCATTTTTCCCTGGAGGACGCAGTGAAGGAGCCTCATGATTCAGTGGCCCAGGGTACCTATTTCTTCATGGGGGTGAACGGTCCACATCGTGCCGTTAGTGCAGATGGATATGACCTACTCTATTATTTCCCTCTCGCCCTACGTGGCAATGTCCTGGTGAGTTTGAGTCAACCATTGGTACGCATATCGCATGAGCTCACACGCCGAACAGGAGGACCTGAACCAAGGCGCCGCAAAATGGGCATCGGTGGCACCTATTACGGCCACTTCCAAGCATGACTTTACAGATTGCTACCGTGAGGGAACATTCATGGGTCAAACGCAAATATGCCAGTTCTGGCACTCTCCTGGTCATCGTGTACGTTTATGGCTCATCACTGTCTCCATACCTCTACTCAACACAAGTTTATCATGTAGAACAAGAACGGGATGGTGAGCCGACACATACGCCAGACCAGTCCTTCGTTTCGCGGCGCGTTCCGGGCTATGGAAGACTTTTCCGTAGTTTCCGCTTTCTGCACCACCCTGTTGAAGGCCATCGACCCCCTGCAGTATCGCCTGCTCTGGGACCTCCGCGACCGTCGCCATGCGAGGTTTGAGGAGCAGAAGATGTTCAAGCTGTACAACCCCACACTCCTTTGGGAGTGCTGCGAGGTGGTGTACAATCGATGGTCCCCGCCGCACCCAGATCGCGGGGATCCCAATTATTCTTGGGCTTGTATCGTCTACTTCGGGACGTTCAGCAACGCGTGGTTCAACTTCCCGCAGCTCGGTTTAAAGGTTCAACTTCAGCCTGGTGACGTGGTTTTTTTTAGAGGCAGGGACTTGATTCATGCAGTACCAAATTGGGGTGAGGGCGAGCGCAACTTTCTTATCTACTTCACGCATGAGGCTGCCTGGGCCAACGTGGGCATGGGAGGCAGATGCCGTTCTGAAAAGACCCATGTCCCATCTGCATCCACTGTATGTACATTCACGGTCGCGTAGAGCACAAATGTTTGGTAAACGGTACACACTACACTTAATCATCTTTAATCAATGCTTGGTCATAAGTGTGAGTTCCAGCCCGAGCTCGATTGCGTTTACTTATGCACGAGCGTTGTGCGAGGTCCACTAAACGGCAAGCCACTATGATGAGTGGTGCGCGTCATGTCGGGATCCAGACATGAGGACATTGATTAGTGCCTAAACAAATTTCCAAAGTTCTGTGTTCGGTCGATTCGGCTTGCCTTCTATTGGCTAGATGCAAAGATGGGGAGCCTTTAAGCCCACCCATGCTACGACATGTGGACACTACCTCATTCCTTCCCGCACACATCCCCCTCTATGGACGCTTGTCCTCCACCCTTAGTGAGTGTCCATAGTCCATCTAACGTCCCCGCATGAGCTCAGAAACAGCTCTATGCCCGTACACAGACCGTTGAAAGCGATATGTCGGCAGGTGCGGTTGCCGCGTCAGCCCAATCGCATGTCAAGATGGAAGACATGGAGGGTGCTTCCTTGGATGGCCATTCGAATGTCATTCGCGGGGGGGATTCGGCACCACAAGATGCTGAGGATGCTGCGATGACCCATACACCCTCCACGGATGTCAAACTCGATATGCGCTTTGGAGAGAAAGAACGTCGGTGCGTGTATAACCGTTGCATTCTTCAAATGGTCAACATAACTCATCACCATTGAAGGCGGGTGCAAAGGTTATTGTCGTCCACTAGCCCGTACGAAGATCCCACCTGCATCCCCCTCGCATCCACACCGCCGACTGTCGCGTGGAGCCCGAACAGCCGTCTGTCAGTAGATGGGCATGCGATCACCCTAGTGGTGTTCGGAGCCATGGAGAGCCTGCTTTGGTATTGCGAGAAGGATAAGCCCCCGGTGCTCAAGATCAGCATTGAACTTATTAGGGACTCGGACAAGGCAGCCCTTCAGGTGATTAGGCGGTTGGGCAACGAACAAGGTATAGTCAATCCTTGTGTCATCGCCGCAGCGTAGGGCGTGAATGCCCTGCTTATGTCCTATGTCGTAGACATGTCATTAGGCACCCTCGAGGCCGTCCATGCCCCGAAAACCACCCCGACAGTTTTTGCCAGTCTGTACGACTCGCGTGAGGGAATCCGCGCGAGAGGACGGGAGGTGGACCTTGGGGTGAATTCGCTTACTCCGGGTGACATCGTTCGGATCGACGTAGGATGTCGTCGTTATACCACAGGGGAGGGAGATGCCCATTGTGAGTTGCGCTTCAATCTTGTGCGCATCCACTTGATCCTTGGGATACCGGGAGTGACTTTACATCGAAAATAATTGCTATCCTATTAAGTTTTGCCCTCTAGACACACACTATATTTTCAAGGGACTCATGTAACGGTTGTCTGATTGTGCACGGATTGGATGATTGGTTAAAAGGTGGATATCCCAATACGTGCAAGATGCCCCCCCCCGTCCTGCTCTTCCCTCGCTCCGTGCCCCTCTCGTGTTCTGCTCTTGAGACCCCGAACGTCGGCGACCAATGCTAGCGCTATCCCAAATATTCTTTCGGCTGGCCAAGCATGACGAGCTCTTCCATAGGCTGAGCTACGGGACCCTGGAGCGGTTCTTCGATATCATACTTAGGTACATGCCGAGGCTTGTCACTTCCGCTCCCCGCCGAAGACAAGGTCTTCCGAAGCTTACCGTCAACGTTCTCGACGTCCTTGCTCTGAACCTACACCTATCGTACGAAGACGTCGAGAAACTATGGGCAGCCACCGGGGATTTGCTCCTCGAGGAATACAAAGCCGCAGAGAAGTTCGGCAAGCCGTTAGACCTCGATGATGTGCTGAAGAGGACAGCCCCTCAATTCGCGCTTGGTTCGCATAGACTGTCTGTCATATGTCCGCATTGATGTTGATGTCTTGCAGGTGCCGAGGTCATGGTGGCCCCAATTCGGAGCTGCATCAACGAGGGTTGTCCTCAGCGCGGTTTGGCATTAGGCGGCAATCGGAAAGAATTCCTCGGGACTTTGTTCACGCGGGGTAGAGGAGTTTTGCCGATACTTATCGTGACTTTGTATTGCCGCGGTATGTTTCAGGTGTCTTTCGGTTTGGGCTTTTGCTGATGCCTGACTAGGTTGTAATACCACATACCGACCAAACTACTTTGTGCAAAATGCCGATTCCGTTTCTTCGGTTCGTCATTACTACGAAGGCGTCCCCAAATTCCTCGAGGTCACTCAACATTCGTACGTCGAGGAGGGCTTGATACAGCTGTTCAGGCACCAGATGGCATTTTCACAGTAAGGCGAATCTTTTCCAAGGGTCCGATGACAAACTGAGACCATCTTCGATTGGTTAGTGCCTCTGGCGATGCATGCGCGAAGATATACAACTTGTCTTTTCCTGAGACAGTTGGCGAACGGCCGTTAATTACGTCGGAGATCGTTTGGAACTCATTCTATCTTCATGCGCTCCTCCTCCATCACGCCCGTCGCACTTCGCAACTGGAACTTCCTCATTCCGGAGAGCAAGCAGATCGACTGACGGCTGCTCTGAACGCGCGAAACGAGCAGATGGTCGGGGTGGGGCAACCAGAGTGGGCTCACGCATGCGATGAGTGCGAGAAGATTCATATACCGGATAATAGCACGGGAGAAGTCACGATGTGCAGTACGTACATCTGTGATCAAAGATTTATCAGTGCCAAATATTTTCCATTTTACAGGCCGCCTGTCGGCATGTGTCATGGACGGCGTGTGTATAGGCCATCCTCGATGTCAGGTCTACCATTGCACCGAGCGGCTGCGCTCCCCGCGCGATAGACACTGCCAAACCCATCGCGCCCTGGATTCGGTATGCGCGATTGGTGGCTGCGACAGACCTTGCAGTGATGACAAACGTACATGCAATGCGCCGAATCATCGCAGCCTGGAGGAGGAGCGACGTCGATGTGGCCGAGCTTTGTTCGAGCTCAAACGTCGTCTAGAGGCCAGGCACGTCGGATCGAGCATCCGAGCGCTCTCTGCTGAGGATCCCCCGTCATCCCTTATTGACGACCCCGACCTCGACGATCCGGCTCTGACGTCTAATGTCACGGGCAGAACGTCGAAGAAACGGAAGCGCAAACTTTCTTCTACCATGGTCGACGACCGCGACCGCGACGACCCTGCTCATCGATCTAATTTCGCGAGAAGAACGTCTAACAAGCGAAAGCGCAAACTCCCCTCTGCCATGATCAACGACTCCGACATCGACACTCCTGCTGTGACGTCTAATGTCTCGCGTAAGACGCCTAAAAAGCGGAAACGCAAACTCAGGAACACGCTAACGCGCCGTTGGACGCACAACGAGCAGCTCCTTGTACGGCCATGCGGCGTGATAGTGTCAAGAGCCACGTTCTACGAAGCCGAGTCCCTTCCCAATTCCCGGGTGAGTATCCGCGCACCCACTGCGTTATCCTGACGTGCCCCGGCTAATAGAACCTCAGCTGTTCCTCAACACTACATTTCCACGACACTTTCCACGATCGCTGCCGTCATTCCTCTTCTTTGACAACAATTGCAAGTTGCTGGGTCATTTAGTCAACGTGGCGGACGACCATCTCCTTCGAATGGCGTTTCCGGTGGACGTGTTTCACGCAGTGAATAAGCACAGCGCGGACGATGACTACTGCCAAGAACACTGTAACCCAGCTGGATTCCCCGAACTTCTGAACGATCAGAAGGAGTGGATCTTTAACTCCTCGGCATGCGAGCAAATCAACGTATGGTTCGGGAAGTTTCTGCCGGTCGTTCGGGAGATGTCGGAGGTCCACTTCAACTTCTTTCTCGACGAGATGATTGCCATTCACAACGCTCTCAAGGTGGCTAAGTTGCACTCCGCAGGGCGTCGCCCGCGCCTTGTACCTGTTGAAGAGCTGATGTCGCCCATCTCTCTGTAGTTAGAATACGCACATGCCATGTATTTGTCCATGTCTCAGAATCACACATCTGAAACATGCTCGTTTCGGGCAGATAGTTCCGTTTGCAGGGGTTCTGTTCTGATACCAGTCGCGTAAAGCTAGTAGTGCAGTACATGATGCTAAAAACCGATGCTAAACAGTGTCCGAGACGTGGACGAAGTGCTTGTATGTGAAAAGCCATGATTGTTCATCCACGACAGTTGCTACACGACCAGCAGTCTTGTTTTTCTTAAGTGCCTCCCTCCATTCTCTGGCGTTCATGGGGTGCGCGACGCCATTGTAGATGTCCTTCAACCGGGTTTGAAACCAGTATTCGTCCGCAGCGGTCCAGATACCCGTATAAGATGACCCCTTGACCCATACGAGATGCTTGGGCCACCACGAAACATCCTCGGTCTGCGCACCGATCCCTATAATGGCGTTATTAATTATAGCTGGGGAGAAGCGTCATTAGCAACTTACCTGTGAAAATTTTCACAACGCCCGATATCAAGTCCAACTCCTCGGGTGATAAGTCGTCATCATAGTACGCTGACCCTTCCCGCTCCGTCGTCACGGGCTGGTAGTGCCCGACGACATCACTGGGACCACGGCAGAGTTCGTCCTGGAATGTCGGCGTCATGTCGTCCCGAGGGTACCGACCGGTCACCTCCATCATGATGCGCCACACGATGCCGCCTTTCAGCCACGCGGCCCTTGCGTATGGCCGCCGCGAAAGCTCTAGCACACGTTGAGAGTACCCATCGTAATCTTCTAACCTAGGCCGTTCGCCCTTCTTGCGGTAAGGGGAGCGCAATTTCCGGACCGATGGATCTGGCAGACTCGAGGGTGGTGTCAATGGTTCATCGAATAACAAGCCCGTCCGCACGGGGACGCCCGCAGTGACCAATGTCAGGAGGGCGTCTCGGCTGGTTTGTACCTCGTCCAAGCGTCGCACAAGCAGCATGGCGCCCATCGCGGAGGTGAAGAGCGACCAGTCCTCGGTAGGTGGATCCTGCCGGAAAGTCACCCGCACCCATCGTCCAATGTCGTCGCATTGGAGCTGCCGTTCAGGAGCCCGATGATGGTCCAACGAGATAGAATTGCGTGGGTCCGGAGCTCCTTCGCGAAATAAATGTTTCGGGTGCGTTTCGGCGAGATCCCACGTGTAAGCGAGGGCAGGGGAGTCGAGTTTCCGCTCCAGCATCGCCCAAGTCCACCCGGAAATGCATCTCCGGACCGCCTCATCGGCGGGGAACTTGTCTGCCATTTCTGCAAGAGTTGACACGAGGCGCCTTGCGTATTTTGCGTAGTCGACGTCAGGGTAGGTCCGGGTGTCCGCAACCCAGAGACCGTACCAAGAGTGGAGGCGGAAATTGGGCGGGAAGTCCAGGCTTTGGATTTGCCGATCTTCTGGAGTTGTGATCAGAAGAGCCTGTTCGCTGTCAACGGTGGCGGCGACCACTTCCCGGGAGACAAGTTTCGCGCCCTCGGTTGGAGGACCTCGGGGAACTCGCTGGGGAGCGACCAGACCCAAGTGGAGCTCTGTGGGATCATCATTCGAGTCACCCCACCCAGGTGGAAACCACAAATCCCACTCGTCGAAAAATGCGTTGTATTGCTTGCAACTTGGAGGGTGCACCATCCAAAGGCTCCTGTATGCAGAGGGGGGGATGGGATGACGGTACTCGTATTCCTGCCATTGGGGTGGCAAATCCGGATACAGAAGTCGTAGATGGACCCACAGATAGACGCGGGAACGCCGGAAGGGGGGGTAGCCTGCTTCGGCATGCGCCATGCGCTCCAGACGGCGTAGAACTTGTGAATGGGATTCCTGGCGTGCACGATCTCCGTTGTAGCGTTCCCTTCGCCTCAAGAAGTCCAAGCGCGATTCGCCCGGTTGTTGATAAGGCCCGAAGGGAGGGGCGCTGTCATCAAAACTAGTAGAGTCTGGGAGCGGCCAGGTTCTGCCGACTCCACAAATAGTCACAACGCGCGGTGAGCCGCTTGGTGGGTTCTCTAGAGCCAGATAAACATCCCCGGGGGAGTGGGGGATGAAGAGGTTCATAAATGGTAAGGTCTCGCAACTTTGAAGTATGTCTGATCGGTTACGCCACATTACGAACACGGGGACATTAGCGGCGCGGAGAACCGGGAGTATCGGGAGCGATTTGCATTTCGTGGGATCGATGACGGTGCCGACACGAAGGTTGATGGAAAAGTCTGTGATGATGGAGTCGCGAATGGCGTCGATCCATGAGGAATGGACATGCTCACTCTCCAGGAATGAGACCCAGTTGGGGACGAAGCCACCTGCCTCGCCATCATACTGGCCTATGCTCGCTGGAGGAACGATGCCGTTTTCATCTGGTCCAGGGAATATCCAGAGAGCGATGGCTAAGGAGCAGCGAGCGATGAGCAGTCGAAAAGCCAAATGGGCATGACGGATGGACATCTCGGCAGCGTGGAGAGATTGGTGGACCCGGCGATATCCGTAGTCCTCTGGAGGCGGCCAATGTGCCTGATCACGAATCGCGTATCGCGCGGAAGTGCCACAGTCGCTGCGTTCCGTCGACGTCATAAGGAGTTCGGACACGTGCAGAAGACCCTTCTCCAAGCGGATCCAGGCCTCTCTAACGTCGTCAGCAAGTGCCCAACCAGCTTCGAAACGCGTGGGACGCAATATGGCGGGGTCTAGGGATAGACGTGAAAGGAGTGGGTCGCCCACAGGATTGGATCGGAGGACGAAAGGAATTTCCGGGAAATTTTGAAAACTGAGGCGCGGACGCAACAGACTCCCGACGTTGATGTTGGTAAGGAATTCGGAGTCTTCGAAGGGGGCTATGTTGATGATCGGCGGGACATTGGTAACGGTGAAAATTTGACGCCTCTCGTCGACAAAGGTGTAGACCTCATTGCGCCTGATAACTCGGACCCTGTTGAGAGGAGCAAGGCTGAGCTGCGGAGATTTCGGACTCACCAGTGGTTTGGGGACATGTTGTCTCGCAATTCAAATCTCAATCAACCAGGCACGGGTAGTCACTGTCCATGTCGTTAGAAGCGCTCCTCTTGGGCCCATCAAGCTCCTATTTCCACTTTCATTCGACTATACTTACCTACACCGGTCCCACAATGACAGATTATGAAGGATTATGGGGCACTTGCGGCCAGTTGTATGGATGATACAGGGAGAGGACTCGATGGCAGGGTGATGGGAGATGGGGCTCGATGAAACATATAAAACCCCCAAAAGTGCTGTCGATCACATGATTCGCTGCGGCAGCCGCTCATCAGAGCATGTCGCAGCCACCTCCGGTTCCGCGCTCCCAACCCAGATTTCAGTCATTCTTTTCGATGGCCTTTCACATTACGTCACAGATGTTCTCGTACCAGTTGAAGGGCACCGAGAATCAAGAACACGTCTGGTCGAGAAAGGCGACTGCGGCCGAGGAGCCAGAGCTTCCGTGAAACACAATTACCAATTAGTAGGCCCATTTTCCTCCCACTGACCACAGATCGAAAATGAGAAGTTACAAGTCAGAAAAGTTAAATAGAGTAGGGCCATTTGTCAGTGCATTCCCCAAATATGTGGTCGGCGGCACCTAAGGCGAGAGTCAGAAAGGAAGCGATATGCTCTTCGAAGGGTTGATTAAAACACGTGTTGTATTTTCGTGCGGAACCATGCCATGCTGAGAATACCCAACATTGAGGCCAGTGAAAGGTAGATGGCACACTCGGAAAATATAAGGCGATGCTATATGTGACTACAGCATAGCCTGCCAGAATATTGCCCAGTTCGGGGGAAGAACCTAATAATGCACCGGAAATGCAGACACAAGGTTTATGTGTGTAATTGGGCTCGAGGCCGCACCCTGGCGTTAGCATCTGCGCATCTGCTAAACGACCGCCCGAGCCCGGGAGAATATATATTACAATGTTCATCTGCGTCGAAACCGACCCCACGCTGACGCTAAACGGCTCAATGGACGACCGCACTTCTACCCCACCTCCCGATTCTACCCCACCTCCCGATTCTACCCCACCTCCCGATTCTACCCCACCTCCCGGTTCTACCCCACCTCCCGCTCGTCCTTCAGTATCCATACTCATCCGCGCCTGTGGCGACAGACCGTGGACGGGCGGCGAAGGCAATGTTGTCCTCGAATTGGTCTGTCCGGACAGAGCAACCTTCTGGGTTCGTCAGCGATATTTGCATGCCGCATGTATTGAAATAACCGTTGTATGGTAGATTTCCCTTCCCTTCACTCACGAGGAGGTGACCAAGACACCGAAGGGGACGTATGCGGGAAGTCATTGGGAGTTCACCTGGTATTTGCTGAAGGAGTGGACCGGTGCCCCATTTCTCTCCGATAAGCAATGGTTCCTCCTCGTATCATTGTGCCGGACTCTTTTCTGGTTCGCCACCGACAAAAACGACACGACGGCCGCAGCCTGGCCCGCATTCATTCGCTCGTACCTCCTCCTCGGAGAAGTTGGCCGCCATTTCGGGAAGCACATTACCGTGAACGGCACCGTTCTTCTACACTTGCTCGTGACCTGGGCCGAAGAGCATGTACCGGTACGGTCCCTCGTGCCTATTTGCTCGAACGCGCTGACCTTTCTGATCCAGAATGCGTTGGCATTGCCGCATCCAGGAATCAACCTGCCGGACGATGTGCGGAGTAGGGTCGAGGGGAGAGGCATGTAAACATGTAAAGATGATTTCTCAGTGTGCGACGGTGCTGCAGCGCTCCGGGCCACACTCTCTTCATTTATCCTTTGGAGTGAAAATAGGCTGCCGGTGTTAGTGCCTTGGCGCACGCCGAATACTTTGATCCCTTGATGTGAAGCCTGTGACCTGTGGAACTTGCACACACATTAATTCCGACCGTTCAGTTCGCAAAGGAGATTTGAGGCCGCCACACCTAACGCACGGAGTTACATATATGCCGCCTCGCCAAGAGCGTAGAGTTGGATTTTGGCATCATGAATCAGCGGCAGCGATGGCGGTTTACTTTAATGGACACGGCCAGATTTCGATGTGTACAATATCAGTCAACAAATACTAAAATTGGATCTACTTATTGTTACAACATATTGTGCGCCTACGATACGCATTCGCCAGCGCCCATGATACTTGAAGTCGTCATCAGTACGCCATACAACTCCGTCTTGATCGCGCCACTTTGAGGCTGGCAAGGTGATATCGCAGCAGTTTTAGAATGAAGTTTACGTTGAATTGACATGTATTAGGCAAGGCTGTCTACAGCGCGCGGGACTGCGAGCACCAAGTGCGCCGACTTCAGCTTGAACTGAACACCAGGAGTGCCCGCGTCTTGCAGGCGGACGCAGCGCATGTCCATACGGATCACGTCGCCCCCGATGAGTGCATTGACCCCAAGACTCTCCATTTTGTCCTTCGGGTTTGCGAGAAGCTGTTCCGTCTGGTCGTATACATTCATTACCCTGGAACGAGGGTCCGCCGAAGTCCGGTGCGCTGCGAGGTGCGTTGCGGCACTGGCAAGCCCTGGCTATGCATGAGTGACTCGCCAACTTAAAATGGAACACAGATGCTTACTTTTGGGGACTTGGGCTAGATCGTACACGCTCTTGAGACTCTCTACATCCTTCTCACGTAGGAGGTCGATGGCGATGGACAGGGTGGCCGCCTTACCTCGCGCAATGGCAAGGTTGACAGAAGACAGACTACCGAAAGCAACGATGACAATCGCACGCCCACTGGCAGTGGAAAGCGTGTTCGTCACGTTCCACTTCGCGTCGGCAGGAAGCTGGGACAGGTGGCAGATGGCATCCCCGATGGCCACTGGTTGGCGAAGGAGTGCGTTGATCAGCCTGAGGGACAGTTTCAAAATCATCACAAAACAATACTTTGAACAACATGACTCACCATAAATGTTCCTCCTTGAAACATTTATCGATGCTGAGCAAAGGTTGATCTTCTGCGCTAACCGGGACCGCTGCCGAGTTCGCTGGGCCGCCGTCCGTCATCGAGGGCTCCTCGTCGTCGGTAATGACGATAACGTTCCTTTTGGAGGCTGGCACCGTCTCGGAGGCCTGGGGCTCTGGTTTCTCCTCCGTCTCACCAGCGAGCGATTGCTCACCAAGGTCCTCCTTCTTGACGGACGCCGAGCTATTTTCTCGTTTTCTCTTGGCAGTCATCTAGAACGTCGAAGGCAATGGTGGCGATCGTAGGACAGAGTGGAATCAATGCAGCAGGTGGCTGTCGGGTCGATTGTCACTAGTCATCAAAGCCTTTTATATTACTAACTCCACATGGGGGAACCAGTGGCTTGGAAATTACGTACTTTGTCGTATCATATGTTTATCTCAGGAATTTCAACCATTTTCTGGGAGACATTTTGTTCTAGGCCCGCCAGTCTCGCTGAGACTCATGCGGCATGTTGGCAGCTTAACGTCGTTAGGTTGACTTCCTCGTGATGGAACCAAAATAGCAGCACACCACGGTATTTCATACGAACATGACATCCGAGTTAACTATGTCACGGGTCAAAACGACAAGGGTGAAAGGCCTCGCACTTCTGTGCAACGCATCAACTCGGTCTATTACGCGCTAAAGCCGTGCCACTCTGTGGAGTCCGCATCGTCTTCCAGTGGATCAGACTCCTCGTTCTCATCCTCATCCCGGAGCCAGTCCTCGCCTTCCAGGGACGCTAGGACGTCGTCGACGGCCATGTAGCTTCCGTCATCGTCGTCATCGTCGTCGTCGCCGTCGCCGTCGTCACCGTCGTCTGAGCCAGAACCGTCGCCTTCGGCCCGTTTCCTCTTCCGACCGCCACCCAAGGAGGAATTGATGGCATCGACCACGGTACTGATTCCGAGACCGTGTTTCGCCGCCTGTCTGATAGCCTTCCCCATGGCAGGGAGGTGGTTGCACAGCGGCAGCTTGCGCTTGATGAGAAGGCAGTTGTTGACCCACTCCTCACCGTGGTTCAGGAAGTCCGCGAACACACCCATGGGGACAATCTTAAACTGAATGAGGGGATCCGCCCGGCTGTCCGTGAAACACGCGTCTTTTATCAACTCCGAAATGAAGTTGACGAGACCGAGGAGGGCAGGGAACTGTTGACGGGCGTACTTGCCCATCTCACGGATCTCGTTCGTCTTGACCTTGGACTCCCACTTGGTCTTGCGCAGCCATTCGAGATATAGCTCACGATGCTTGATAGGCGTCTTCCTGGAGCGCGACTTCGTGGTGGCAGGGGCTCCCCCACGAGCGACCCGGGCCCGGGCCGAAGGGCCCTTGTCCTGGTCAACGACCATAGGGACGGCAGTGGTCTCCTCGACCGCAGCGGACGCGACTTCGGGTGCAGTAGTATTCTCTACCGAAACCATGCACTTGGTGGGAGCCGGAGGGATGGATTTGAAGGCCTGGCAGATTGGGTAAGGCGATATCACAACTATTTAAAGGTGTTTTGTAACTTACCGGCAGAATACGGATCTCCAAGAGGAGCTTGATGTCCTCCAAGAGTGGGATATCGCCCTCGATTTCCCCAACTGTCAAGTCGGTCCAGTAATTGTCGGTGACGCGTAAAGTTTGGTCGCAATCGATGGCCGCGAAAGGAATCAACTGAAGCATGGTGGGTGTGCGATACACGATGTGGAAATAAATATTGCCTGTGAAATCGTCGGAGTGAGGAATGATATGGAACAATCTAAAAGAGACGCACCCTCTATGCACGTGGTATGCTTGGCTAAACCCTTCGCAACGTCCTTTGTGGTGACCATCAATTGGCGCAAGTCAGGGTCGTAACGCAGCGGGATGTTCGTCAAAGGCCAGTAGATCGACCTGCCATTGGGGAAGCCATAGCACGGACGATGATCCCATCCATGGACCTTGATAGTACCGTTCCCGACGAGAGCGACACTGGGGAAGAACTCGTCGTCCACGGGAATCTCCCCATCGCAAGGGGACTTCGGTTCCTGGTTTTCAATTGCCTTAGTGCCATTAGAACTGGGGTTGACATGAAAAAGTGCTCACAAAACTGTACTCTTGAAAGATGGCTACTAACATATCCCTAAAACTTTGACCCTCCTGCTCGGGGTCGACGACCTGCCGCGGGCATTGGTCAGAGAATCAGAGGTAAAATTATTGGGTTTTATTACATACTTCGCGAGGCCAGGGTTGAACGGAGTGAACCTGCAGGCGGGAGACTGTGGGCGCAGCCGGTGCCTTAGAGCTGACTTCAAGGGTGCGCGGGGCACTGTTATCCCCATCGGAGGCTCGAGACCGGCTTGCGCTAGAAGGGCCATGGAGGCTGCCCGGGTGCTCTCGCCTGGCACGTGGAGGGTGTTCGGAGGGCGTTGGGTCAACCTCGCTAGCGGGAGATGTGCAATCCTCCGCATCATGCGACGGCAAGGGGGTATCCGAAGGGGCGGGGGAGCCAACAGCGTCTTCGTCCTCTTCGGGGGAGTCCTCATCGCCGCTTGTACCCTTGGCGACTTCTCGGAGAGTCTGACGCCATGGTTCGATGAGGTCCCACGTTTGATAGACATGGAGAGATGTAGACTTACCTCCTCGAGGGATGCCAAAGTCGCACGTCTATTCTTTACCAACCCGTACAAGGCTCGGTCAATTCCCCAATGGCTGGCTTCGACCCCCTCGGGAGGATTCTCATCGGGCAGATCGGCCCGGACTTGAACCCATTCATGAATGCGGGCCCAGTCGATGCTAGCGTTCTGTGATGCGAGGTGACTCGCCAGGCTTGGAACGTCCTTCGGCTGTGGCCAGGTTTTGTTGTTAAGCTGCGCCAATCCCATCCAGCCTCGAACAAGGGCCTAAACCGGTGGTCAGCACTTTGAAAGTACAGTTCGAAGAAGGCATACCTGAAGTGTCTCTTCCTTGCTGTCAAGCCTGGGGAGGAGATCAGGAGGGACCTCCCTGAGAATTAGAGAAAGAACCTACAAGGAGGTCTCGAGGAGCGGGCTGCGCTGAGAAACCGGCATGTTGGTCGCTGGGTTGAAGTCCGCACGGGAATAAGCTCTCAGTGGGAAGATGAGTTGACTAGATGAGTGGGACCAACTTATAGAGAGCCGCACTCCGCACTTAAATACGTTGAGGAATACATAAACGCCGTGCTAGATTTACCCGACCATCGGTAATGTGTCAACGTGACATCGTTGACCCCCGACGCCTGTTCCCACCTTGCCTTACCTATATAACACGTTATCTTTCCATTCCGCTAAAGAGAGCCCGACGGACAAACCCTCCTTGTCCGCTCCCGCTACAGCGTTCACTTTCCGACGAACTCCACTCTGTCTATTCTTCCTGTCTAGATGGCTGTCCACAGCAAGCTTATGAGGTTCGTACTGTCAAACATTCCAGTGCAACGTGTGCAACTGAAGACATAACCGCAGCCTTCCGCTCGAGCTTCACCTCCAAGTTGTAGATGTCCTGGATATGCAAGATCTCCTGGCTCTGGGAGGTACCTGCACCTATTTCGGCGATAGCGTCTCGAAGACCTTGAAGAGGGAACGCAATGATATCATCCGCCGCTACTGGCCCGACCCGCAAGCCTTCTTGGATATCCTCTCAGGGAGCCGCGCGATTGTCACCGGCGAAGCCGCTCTTGCCTTCTTCATGCGGGACCCCAGCCTGCTGACGGCCGAGCTAGAAGTCTGTGTCTCGTTGCGATACTCCTTCGACCTCCTCGACAGTATGGAGCAGGACGCACTGGTCAGTCGGGCGTGGACGTGGGATAAATGGCCCATGCGCGACGTCCGCAAACCCACCGCATATCTCTATCGGAGCCCGTCCAACGCCCTCATCCAGGTCGTTTGCTCACATACCGCTTCCCCCTTTACCCCCATGACCACCTCGCCCACCACCGCGCTTTTCAACTACTTCGACGAATATTCTTTTGGATCCGCGTACCGCGACCTCACGTTGAATCGTCGCGCAGTGGTCCCGGAACTGCCCTACCTCGCGAGCGAGATGAGAGAACGGGTGGACCGTCTCGTGGACGAAGGGAGCTTCACCATGTCCCAGTGGCCCGCTGCCGTCGCGTTTCCACCCATCCCCTTCGTCTTGTACGACGCCTTGGACGGCTGGGATGTACCCCATATCCCAGAATGGCAAAATGCTGTCTGTCTACGGGAGCGGCATCAATGTCCCGGGCAATCGCGGTTCTTCGGAGATGCGGGCTCACTCATCGAATTTTTCGAACCCCATATGGTAGACCACGCTGTCATGGCACAATGGCACTACCCCCCTTACGGGGTAAACGCCGTCTGGAGGCTCCTAGGGGCCGTATGTGACAATGACTGCGAAAGCGGCGATCACCGTCTCCGTGATACCTCAACGGAGACGTTATTCCTGGAGGGCCCGGTCCACTACGGGCCATTTACTACAAGCATAGTCGGACGTATCACTGTGGGAGATGCAGAGTTGTGGTGAGCCCGAGGCAGCCCTTGCCGTCTACGTCCTGCTAACTTGACATTTTTGAAACCACAGGCGCGTGCGGGGATCGCTGCCCGAAGACATCAAGCTCCCGAGGGGGGGGTTACGTGTAGTCTACCGCACGTGGTAAACATTCGCATGTGTATATGATGTTGACATTTCTCGACTACGGCATAATCCTGTGCTTGTGACGCTACGGAATGAGACAAGGGACATCAGTCGCCCATCAAGGGGATGCAAAAACAGTTGTCGCGTTCTGTTTCAGATCAAAGTCTCGAACGTATTATTTTGATAAGATCTAGAGCGCTCTTGAGAGGTGGCTAGCAATTGTGCCATTTGGGGACAAGCCATGGGTCGGCTGAAAGTTTCAATGTTCCTGAGAAGGTGGCGTGAGGTCTCACTATCAACGAGGACGCGGCAGATATCGACACAAATGGCCTTTAAATAGGTTTTCCCTATCTCCCTTCTGGTGACTCTGCGCTCACATTACCCCCCATCTCATGTTGACATTGCCCATTGCGCAATCCCCCATGGCCGTAGCCAGCAAGCTCTTCAGGTCCGTCATATTTTTCTGGGGATTTTCGCCGGTGTTTACGCTTTCTGGGCAGCGTTCCCGTCGAAATGCACCAGGAGATTGAAAACTGGCTCGACATCTTTTCGCTTCTGGCACTTGGAGGCACCTGCGAATACTTCCGTGATCGCGTATCGCGCGCTCTGAGGAACGAGCGCAACGCCATCATTGGTGAATATATGTGCGAGCCGGAGCACTTCCTCTGGTACCTTACGGATAACAAGGCCATCATCACCGGCGAGGCGGCCCTTGCCTTCATCATGCGAGATCAGCGGATCCTCACGGACGAGCTAGAGATATCTGTGCCCGGGGAAACCTCTTCCGAACTTCTCAGCCTGTTCGATAACGACTGGAGGTTCGAGCGCGCATGGACCGAGGAACATTGGCCGTGGCGCGAGGCGAACCGACCTACCGCGTACCTGTACCGGACCCCTGGCTCCTCCAAGCGTTTTATCCGAATCATTTGCTCGCACACCAGCTCGGCCTTTACTCCCATCGCGACTTATCCCACCACTACACTCTTTAATTACATGGATGCATTCTCGTTCGGGTGCGCATACCGTGACCTCACCATTAATCACAAGGCGGTGACGCCTGATCTTCCGCATCTTTCCCCCGAAGTCAAAGCGCGCGTCGACACCATCAACGCCAAAGGGGGGTTCGAACAACGTCGCTGGCCCGATGCCCCCCGTACTCCAGCGCCGATGACCATCCTACAGAAGGACACGTGCGGGGAGGATCCCCTGCCACTTTGGGCGAGCACCGTGTGTCAGCGACGGGATTTCCTGTGTCCTGGCCAGTCCCGATTCTTCGGAGATCCTGGATCTCTCCTGGACTTTTTCGAGCCGGACATGCTTGACCATGGTGTGATGGCACACCATCACTATCCACCTTACGGGGCGACATCCGTTTGGCGGATGGAAAGTCCCGACTGCAACCGCGCGTGCGCCAGGGGCGACTATCGTCTCCCGGGGGCTCTCTCGGAGGCCTTGCGCCTGGACTGCAGAATGCATTACGGCCCATTCACCACCGCGCTCCTAGGGGAAGTTAAAGTGGGCGAATCGCAGCACGAGTAAGTTTTTTTTTTCGATTCAGATCATGGAGGCGAAAGCAGCGACTGATAGACTGTATCTAGCCGCGTTTGGAACTCTACCATCAACGATTTCGTGCTCAAGGAGAGGGGAGTCTTGTGGGGTACCGATCAGTGATATTTGTATTTTTGCATGTCGCGCACCTGCTTTGATCGTGGAAATGAGACAGAGAATGGGACACATGTGACGGCACCGAGAAAGGACAGACCAACACCATCAAACGAGAATCAAGGCGGACATTACGCTGATACGGGCAATTGACATTCTGTCGGACACATTCCTGTTTTAATCGCAGTACTTGGACTAGATACATGGGTACTCGAATAAAGCTGTTCGAGGCCTACTTTGACTTTTTCGTCGGGCGCCAGCGAGCCATAAACTTTGACCACTCCCCTTTTTCGTCCCGACCAAATCCGATCCAGCGTGCCCGCTCTCCCGGAACCTCCCCGGCGTCACGCCAAGCACGGAACTGCTCGCTATAGGTGCTGGACTTGTACTTCTCCTTGAACACGGTCTCGAACGCCTCTGTCGTTGAGAGGGGTGGATAGCCATCTTGCAATTTCCTCATGACTGCAAACCCGTCAGCCATGTCGCAAACGTATTTCCATGGCCATCCAAAGCGGCCGCGAGGGGCCGTCGACAGGTCAAGTGTCACGGGAGTCGAAGGCGCCTGGGTCGGTTCGGCGCAATCGGGTTCAGGAGGAAAGAGTGCCGGAATGGGAGGAAGCGCTTCATTGGCGGAGGGGTATGGTGGCCAATCCTGCGTGAGCGGAGTATCCGAGAGATCTGCCGGGAAAGAATTTGATAGGTAGGTTAGGATGAGTGCGTCGTCTTCGGCAAAGGCAGAACTGCCCGATCTCGGGGGGGAGGTGGCTACCGGTGAGATGGATCGGATCCTAGACTGCGGGGTAATCGGAAAATGCCCGACCGGAGGTCTACGGGCATGACGCATGAGCACCGAAGTCTTCATGATGTCCAGAAAGGGTAAGTACCTACATGGCGCGGCGAGGAGTCATCGGGGCTGGCAACGGATCAGCCGCCGGTCGCTTCTTCGAGGCTCCGGGCATACCGTCCCCCCACGTCACTCCCATTGACCGATAGCAGAGATCGTCTTCGGAAAGCTTGTTCAGATCACGCGCAGCGGTGCCTTTCGACCCCGTGCACCACCAACCCTTTTTGGAATCGTAGTACTGGAACTTCTCCTCGTGGCAACGGTAGTCATCAACCAACTGAGGTACGTCCTTCGGATGAAACGCGGACGGATTTTCAATAGGGAGATCTAGCACTTCGGGATCCCCGCCGTTCTGAAAAAGACCATCGACGCGTCAGCCCGAAGTGACTTCAAATATAGGCGGAGCTGCAAACCTCAGTCCACCAGCGGAGCGTAAAGATCTGGATGTGCGAGTTTGCGTGTTCCTGTCGGACGCGTTTTGCACGTTCTTCTTCGAAAAGCCGATGTTCCGCATCTATCGCAGACATTCGGGCTTGGTAAGCTGGACCTGTGGGAGTAGCGTACGACGCGCGTTTCGGTGGGGGATGCTTCGAAGGTGTCTTGACTGGGTCTGGATCTTCGCTCTCGGAAGACTGATCGCCGTCGCTGGAGATGTCGACTACGGATACCTTGTCCTTTTTCCGAGTAGCCTTTCTCCCTCGTCCCCGAGTGGTAGTAGGTTGCGACGAGCCTTCAATGTCTGTGAACCAAATTAGCACATGCTTCGTACGTGATAGGGATGTTGAATAATCGAGGCCGTTGGCCACAGGCCGCATCTCAGAGAGTCCAGCACGTTCATGGGTGGTGATGGGCTACGTGAAGCTAACCGATGTCCTGCCTCGAAAGCTTCCAGCACGCCTAGGGTTTCCCTCTAGGCGCGAGACTCTCAGACATCGCAATTTTCGGGCATGAAAGGGGCGGTAAATGTTTTAAACCGAAACACAGGGGAGAAATGTGGAAGCCGGCATGGCATATACGATTGCGCGGGGAGCCCATCGTGAACATCAATCGTCCGCGAGGCCCTCTAAGAGGCGGCCAGTTCCCAGTGACCTCAATTATTGGGGACTTCAACTAAGACGGCCATCAAGGATCGACATCTCACCTGTCGTAGTCGGATAGACCACCCCTTTCCGGTGATCACTGACTCCGCACGCGCGCATAGTCGGAAGCTCGGGTTGGATATGCTTGCAACACTTGACACAAACGCCAAACGTACACTCCACGTTGATGGGGTTCCGCCTGCCGGACTGGCTACACAGTGGTCCAGGGCATTCCAACTTCTTCGGCCCTCCGCGGTCGGTGACCTTCCCGCGGGTGATGTCCATCCGCCATTTGAAGTAGTTGCATGTGTCTGGAGCAGGTTGCTCGTTGTTCAGGCACTATGTGCCTGCCGTTAAGTACCGAGAAGGTGTCGACCAGTGAAATAAGCGCACTTTTTCGAACCAAAAACCCTTCTTGGTGGGGTTCGACTGTCCTTTGCACATCACGGGGGCACCGATATAGTAACCGCATTTCGGACAAGCGACGAGATGACCCAGGACTGGAACGCGGGATGCAACGCGAGAGGAACGAGGCATAGTGTGTCACAGTGGGGGAGTTAGTGGATGACCGATGAACACCAAGGCCATTTATGCAGATCTTGACATGAGCGCTCCTTGGATCGCCCGAAACTGTCTCCAGTCAAATGTTGGCAAATATGCGCGATGGCAGAAAATATTGCGTGAAAGCCGGGGTGTTCTCCGACGGCGTTACTCATAGGGTGCTGCTTATGCTTTCTTATGTGCTAGCCCAATCATAGCCGAAGGACATGACCATCCAAAATTACGGATATCTGTTCGCGGCTCACGTTACAGATAACACCACCGGTCAGTCGGAGGGAAAGACGAAAATCGTCGATATGCACGCGTCTCTCCCCATGAAGGCATCAACAGGAGACATGTAACTGTGCGGGCCATGGATAAACGAACAAGGCAATGGTGTCATGCACGGACTGCAGGACGGATCTGCGCCGGCGCAGACATCCATTTCGACCGCAGACGATCAGGTTTAAGACCACATTAAGCGGTCTAATGACTACCCTACTGCGTTGGACACGACTGAGTAGATCTTGATGGCCGGTACATTTAGTTGTGCGCGCAACCGTCGGAGACGTTCTATAGCGCTCGCAGCCGTGCAACCTTGGAGCTTAACGGGCTTAATAAACATGTACACGATACCCGAGATGGGACAAGATGGTTTACATTTCAAGGATTCGGAGGTTGATTACAACTAAGTACCGCAGGAAAAGCTGCTCCAAGACAACCTCGGGATCGTCTTGCCACGGTGCCTATGATGTATAAGGAGAATAGGCGATCCTGCCACTCATAAGACTATCGTTACACGTGGCATGCTACTGAAGAACGCGCTCAAAAGTACGGGCGTATACAGACCACAACGGCACCGCGGGCGCGCAGATATATCCAAACAAAATGATCCGGGCAGCATTATATTTGTACATTGATGAGTAAAACAACGCGAGGAGACCAAAATGCGATACACATAGCAGGACAGATGCAAAACCGCGCTCACAGGTGAAAGACACATCAAGCTCCAAGTCCAGAACCTATCCATTGCTCTGCCCTCTGTGTCCACTCCTATCGGTGTGAACATACCACGTAATATCGGGGGGGATGGGAGGCAGGTCTTCCAGGCGGCCACGCGCCAGAAGCATAAAGTGGAGGTGGAGAATATACTCCACAAGCCGCGCACACCGGTACTTGTGTTGCAAGCCGTCCAATCGATATGACTGGCATAGGAGAACCAGGTCCTGAACATCCTGGGGCACGTTGAGCTCGCCATGGCTGTAGCGGCGGATGAGCTGCTTGTACGTCGCCGAGGCAGCCTCGATGTCGACGCCGAGCTCTGACAGATATGGATCAATCCTATATTCCATCGCCGCATAACAATTTGTGCATACGTACGAAGACGGTCGGCCCTGGCCTTCTTGACCGACTGCTCTTCGACTACACGGACCCTCCCATCGATGAGCTTCAGCTCAATAACCCTGCCCGATCGCTGAGTGTCCTGCAGAGTGACGCAACGTTCAAAGCCCTCTGACGTACCATGGTGTTGTGTTCTCCAGAGGATCCATGGGAGCGAAGTGCTAAGTTCAAGAGGGGGGACGATGGAGGGAGAGTGAGTGCTGACAGCGAAGGAGGGGCCAACGTTGAAGATGGCGGTTCGTTCAGGGCGCGTGCAGGCGTGGGAATATACCCCTCGCCTATTGAGACAATGTCATGGGCGCTCGTCGCGAGCCATGGATGTTGCAAGCAGACATGAGCGAAGTACACCCTGAAGCTTGAAACCACGAAATACAGACCATCGAGCATATAATATAAGGGATTCTCCCCGTAGCACCCAATCAGGTTGGGCAATATTTCGACCAATAACTAGCGCCGCGGGGCCAGTATCCGAACCATCCGAAGAGTTGGATCCCTGGCTTCATGCTGCCGGGATTGTACAAGGTCGCATCCAGTAATAAGGCTAAAATACCCCCGGCAGTCTCCTCCCATGCCTTGCCATGCTCAGGAGGAGGATGTTCTGCAGTCTATCAGCATGCCCAACCTCATAGACAATTTCGGCGGACAGTGCCGAGCAGGCACAATAGAGTCTAGAGATGTACTTAAAATCGAACCATGCCATTGGGCCACAAGTCTGTCACAGTACTAGTGTCAAATTGTAGGGCTCGAATTTACTATGTATTTCACTTGCCTCCGACGGCATTACGTACAAAACAAGTTTCCTAGGGTTTACTGAGACCAACTACAATTCCAACCTGCCGAGATCGATTCGATCCTGAGATCTATGGCTATAACCGCCTCTCCAACCAATGAGAACGCAAGTATCCATCTACCCGCTCAGCTGGGCAAAACGTGGTGCACCTTCATCCAAAACGAGGCCAAAGTATTGTATTTAATAGCCCAACTCCGTCACCAATACCGAAAGCCTACCGCCTTCGTTTTTGGGCGAGGCGGCGAGTGCATATCTGCCGCAGTTCCTCACCTTTTCGCTTCGTTTTTGAGAGGTCGTGGACTCGACATCTTTTGACAATCCCCCTGTGCGCGGCAACGGCATGCCGGCTCTGGCCAGCCAAATTAATCCCCGTCTAGCGCGACTGTGGCGGCCTGAAACCTCCATCACCGGCATCAGCTTTGGAGCTCCTTATTTAGTGCGAGCCCATTGATTTCGTCTGTGCATGAACTTGCAGCCCAACTATTAGAATCGAGCATGTCACCACAGTGAGATCAAAAGTGCTCCCAATCTAAATTATAAGATATTTTCGTTTCGGAAGGACTCGTGGCCCGAAAATCTCCACCCGCTATAAAACGGACAGGCATTCGTACTTCGTGTCGTCCGTTGCCTCACCTCCCCTCATTCTCCAATGGCTGCCTACCGGAAGCTCCTACCTCTGCTTGACTTCGCCAGGCTCGGAGGGGATCCCATGGACAACCCTACGCCGTGGTCTTGGCCGACCTGGAGGCAACACTATCCAAACGATCGCGCGCCATGGGCCGGTCCACGTTGGGCTGCAAAGACGGGATTCTGCAGAGAGGAGTGGGGGCTGGCACGGGGTTTCGTCGTTGCTTTCTACGCGGCCGGCGATAACTACAAGGAACGCTGCGCCTTCGCCACCAGTCTCTCGGAAGGCCCCCTCTTCGACGGCCTACAGCTGCTTGCGAAGAGGCTCACGGACGATTGGAACAAGGCTGGGTTCGACAACATCATAGAAGTCATCTTGGTCAGCATGGACATCACCAAGGTTAGTCCCTTCCACGAGAATTCGTTGGCACATGCTCATATTTTCGTAGTTGGACAATCTATTCATGCATATCAACCACGGCATACATCTCAAAGACAACGTCGCCAACATGCTGCTCGGCCGAGACGCATTTGGTCCGACTGGGCTCCACCCCTCCGTCGCCATTTGGGTCGGCGAGGTCTTGCAGGAGACGATGAACCGGTGGATAGACATTCACGACCGGAAAGCGCTCGAGACATTGGACCTGCAGCGCGACGTGTACCTCGCTTGTTGTGGTGAGACCCTATAACGTTTATGCGCAACCCCAAATTTGTTCACCATGCTTCCCAGACGTCTCGGCACAAACATGCAGCGCGCAAGACGTTGTTGCGTACTTGACGGTGTTGTCATCGCTCGTGAAACAGCTGGACTTGACAGTCAACAACGAACGTCAGAGGCAGCTCGATTACTACCGGGACCTCCTCGGCGCAATAGGCGATTTGTTGGATGGGGGACCTGCAGCCAGTACATGTGAGTCTCAGTGATTACAAATCTTCACAACCAATCTGACCCTGACTTCGAGGCATGCCGTACAACATGAGGGAAGCGCTGATGAGACTTGCATCTACATCACCGCATAATCGCGCCGATGTTAAGACGTCACTCGCGGCATGCTGGGACGTCCTCGACATGGCCTCTGATCACGCCCCCGACTTCACCGCGCTTTTCGATGTATACGAAAAGCTATCCAAGGACGCTCTGGGTCTCCAGGTTTGCTTTGACGTCGACATCGCGTGCCTTGAGGAGAATCCCGAGGTCATCGAAGTTGGGTCACCGTTGTGGGAGAATGAGGACAACGCTGGTTTCCTGTTTGCTGTACTCACGCTACCCCATGTACGCGATTGACAGGATTGGACTGTAGTGTAACTCTACTTCAATCGAACGGACACCTATCGTTTATCAGTCTGTACCCCTCAGCATGGTTTACTTACCACTGTTGCCAGCCTGACGGACGCCGTGCGGTCGGACGGAGGATCAATCGGCCGGAATGACGCCTTACTGAAGGCACTATCCCAAAGGCCCGGGCCCTTCCAGGTGTGACAGTGCTCAATTGAAACGAAATGGCAGAACCGAATGGTGGTTTGATGGAAGCAAAATTTAGCAAGACAATGTGGCCTTGCGTCAACGCCCGTTGTGCCTGTCCACCAAGCGATGCAAGCGCGGTGGTCATTGGTGGCCGACTATTCACTATCCCAAGAATAGGGCATGCGTTTTGCGCCTTTTGTCCGGCATGCACTGACTTTGATTGTGGCGACTAGCAAATATCCGTGCGGCCGTATCGCTACTGCCGAGTCACCCAACCCGGAACTAGGTGCGCCACGTGAAGAGGGATGGACGGAATATTAATGTATATACATATATATCACGAAAAGAACTACAGTTACGGGGGTAACTCTGTCTATTAGCTGATGCTATCTCTTGCCATACGTACGTCGAGAGACGGT
The DNA here is from genome assembly GCA_019426095.1 of Ganoderma lucidum. Lineage (NCBI taxonomy): Eukaryota > Fungi > Basidiomycota > Agaricomycetes > Polyporales > Polyporaceae > Ganoderma > Ganoderma lucidum. Next base: position 1,220,351 of record JABWUW010000042.1, read on the forward strand.
GATGTGTACGGTGCAGGAGATCTGCTAAAATCAGCAGAAAACAACAGACCGCCTGCGAAGGCGACGGGCACGTCGGATGCTTGAGGCGCGGGGTGACCGGAATGGAAGGGGGAAGGTGCGGGACGAAGCGAGAGAAGAGGGCGGAAGAGCCGACGGGACCGAACGAAGCAGCGCACTCAGCGCGCGGTCACGCAGACCGAACCCGTACGCAACGGGAAATCTCACGCAGATATGGCGGCACGCAGCCCGACTCGAGGATACGAAAGCGCGGGGAGCTCGCAACGCACGCGAGCGAGAGAACAGACGGGCGCGAGAAGTCCACACACAGCGGGGAGAAAAGCTGAGAGCGGGGAAAGGAATCTATTGTTCCGAGGCTAGCTACTCACATGTAAATACAACACTAAACAACCCTAGAAAATCTAATGCGGGGACCTGCGGAAGTGAGCAAGAAAATAACCAATCGAGCGGGGATGAATGGGACAACGGGACCGGACGACGAACCAACTATCAACGGGCGCGCGTCAACCAACGTCGCATCGAAATGCGCACCCGTCGAGGAAAGGGCTTTCTGTCCATCGAGCGGGATGCGCGCGATGGACAGAAAGCGGGGTAGGTCGTGGAGCCAAGGGTGAGTCCAACATCGGTCCTAGGCGCCCGATGATTGGTCTTGATTGGTGCGCGCGACCAATCGTGGCAAGGACGCGGTCACATGGGCGTCGTGCGCTTGCGCGCGGACCAATGGTAGGCGCTCGCTGACTTGCGAGACTTGACTCATCCGGGAGCTTGCGAGAGGGCTTGCGCTGCCGGGCCTGCGCACGATCGAGGAGCGCGAAGGGAGCGGAATCGGGGCCAGAACCGGGTCCAAGTGGTCGCGAAAGGGGTCAGGCGCGAGATAGGACGGAACCAGTGTGGGCGAGCGCGCCGCCGGGTAAGGAAGACACGACGCGGGCGGGGGTTTGAGCGTTGGAGCTCCGGGCCGACTGTGGCTGAGTCGCGCGAAACGTACGCATGTGAGGGCGCGCGTAGAGGCTCGAACGCGCGCATGCGCAAGGCGAAAATCCCGGGTCAGACAGGCTGCCAGCCCATCAACGGTAACCCTGTAGCCAATGGAATAGGTCAGAGATACGGCGGGGAGACTCGTAGCGGGTTCCATGAAAGTGCAAGGATAAAAGACCGGAGGACTCAGACGATATAGCGATAATAGGTCAAATTGTCAACCTGGGTTGTGGGAAAGCTTGAGGCGTCCGAGGGAGCCGCAGGGCCATTAGGTTCGACGCAATCTCCTCTCACACGGGACCGTCCACGCTGATACGTGGACAATCTTGGTATGAGACTATACGGCCATTACCCTAGGGATCCTTAGCAGCTAGAAGTGAAATGGTACGATGATAGGAGATGCCATCATGGCGAGGAGGGATTGCACACCCCAATGACCCATCCGACGCCGCGTGACTGCGCAAACTTGGCGAACGATTTTCGCCGCGCGGACGTGTGATGTCACTCTTATCCTGCTCCACTTTTACGACCAAAACCCAAATGGGGCTATCGCGCATGATCGCAAGTTATCCATCACCTCATTGCGCCAACCGTTTTGCTTCGCTGCGAGAGGTAGCCAGACAGCGGAGCAGCGCTCGAGTAGTAAAGTTGCGCTTGGAGCACCGGTGAAAGGCCGCAGTGTTGCGGCCTTGCACACTTGCGAAATTCGTCCCGCATGTATGTTTGCGCGGGTTTAGTCGACGGCGGTAAGAGGTGCGGCAAGCCCTACGCCATACGAGATCAGGCGGAACGATACTAAGGACAACTCGACGCATGCGCTGGGTCGAAAACTAAAGAGAGCCTTCGCAGCCTGAGCTACGTGTCGCTTGAAGGGAGTCAGCGAACACGTCTACTCGACTTGACTTCCAACACCTGCTGCTCTCTGGGCATGTCTTGATTCCATGCATACTTGGTGGTAGGTCGCGGCACACAAATCACTGCCATTGAATAAGATGGTTCAAAGCTGTAATATTAGAGGGGGTACATATACATATACATGGCGAGTGCAGTACTAGTGCGTACATGGAGGTGAAAAGCACGGACTACAGTCGACATCCGAGAGAATAGGTGTGATCGGGAGGTCAAGTACAGTTGTATGGCCAGTGGACGTACGAATACACGAGATAATAAGTACAGGCTATGGATGGGAGAAGGATGACGACCTAAGAATGGGAAGAACAGCTCGAGGCGTCTGCCGGGCCATCACCCAACAGGTCCTTCACAGCTGCAGGAGAGATCGCGATGGACGGAGGACAGGTGGAAGGCACCGAACAAGGTCGAAGGAATGAAGGAAGGCCCGTTGGCTGGTGACGGGCCGATCATCGATGTGATTACATAAGTTAAGGTTTCCATGAGGTGGAGGTGCATGACGGTGGGAATAGGCTCATCGGTCCGAAGATGCCGTGCAATCTTTGATGTATCTAAGCAAGTAATCCAATTGCGTTTATGACCTGGTGAAGTGAAGTTAGTGAACGATAATAAACGGTCACCGCTTACTGAGGATTAGTCAAGCCATGCACCGGCGATCAAAGAGCGCTAACGGGCACAGGTGGTAGTGTGCGGAAATTGCGGCTGGGTAACAGTGACGTCAGCGAACGCGCGGTGAGAAGTTGTGCAGTGCAGGCCCGGTCTCCCGCGACATGGGCAACACGCCACCTTGAAGAGACTAATGAGCAAGGCTACTGGGAGGACATATGTATGACGACGATGACGATGACGGAAGCTACATGGCCATCGACGACGTCCTAGCAAGCCTGGAAGGCGAGGACTGGGTCCGGAACGAGGATGACAACGACTCAACCAGGAGCCCTGAACTCAGCACTTGGGACTCAATATATTAATCCCTTTACGCTGCGCTGCCCTCGCTGTGGAAACTGGATTACAATAGGTCCTGCAGTGGCTTCTGCACTTGTCTCTGCGTTTTCCTGGCCTGCCCGAACCCACTCGAGCTGTTCGGGTTAGGCGGCGGATAAGTCATCGGCTGGTGCATCGTCAGTCATCAATATTAATGCTTGTCATGTGGGGGTATACTACCATGTAGGTCTGACCGACATAACCTTGGTAGACCCTTCGCAGCTAGAGTTACAGCTTCGCTTAACAACAGAGATGGATCGCGAGCCAGTTTATTTGACGGTTCATGGGAGACACTTCGCAGCGGGACATACGTATCGCTTGATGGGAGTCATCGAGCACGTCTATTCGACATGCAACCCCTGCTGCGCTCACATAGCTTGACTTAGCGATAGGCCACGGCGCACAAATCACCCGTTGAATAAGACAGTTCAAAGCTGATATGTAACAAGAGCTACGAACACATGGCAAGTGAAATACAATGATTTACGAGTCACGGAGGTGAAAGCACGAGCTGAAGCCAACATTCAGGGGAATGGGCGGCACAGGACAGAGGCCAAGTACAGTCGGATGGCAAGCGAAGGGGGGAAACACATGAACGAACGAGAGTAGAATAGACGTACGTAGGGCCAAGATGGCTAGGCTGACATAACCAAGGTCTACCAGCCGTCAGACAGGCGGGACTATGGCCAGGAGAATCGAGACTAGAAGGGACTCCCGAGGTGAGGCCGGAGGGTCGGGAGCCCTAGGAAGTCGCGGAACAGCTCGAGGTGTCTGCCGGGCCATCACCCAGCAGATCCTGCGCAGCTGCAGGAGAGTGTCCCCTAGCCAAGGAGGACAGGCGGGAGACACGACATAGAGAGGACAGGAACAAGGTGGTGGGTTGGTCGAAGGAACGACGAAACAAGGACACCCCAGGCAGGACCCTGAGACGTCTGTAAGGTC